>WBMY01000379.1:291994-436447 GCA_013397315.1 Donacobius atricapilla | reverse complement strand
CCGGGGGCAGGGGCGCGCCCCCCACGCCCCTCGCCCCTGCGGGGGAGGCGGCGCGGCCGACTGCCCTTTGTAGCGGAGGTTCCCGGTCCGCCGTCGGCCGGGCTCTGTCCGCAGCGAGGAGCTCGGACCCTGCGGTGTCAGAGGCCCGGCCGGAGACCTCGCCTCCTCCTGCTCTTGGAGGAGAAGGTCCTCAGACCCGAGCCAGCGCTGAGGTTCTATCGCGGCATCTTTAGGAAAGGAAAGCCGGGGGAATGCAGGGCGAGGAGCGTGGGACCCCTGCGGTCCGGCACCCGGGCTGGGGGGCGCTACCCCCGCAGCGGATCCAGGGCTGCTGGGGCCCCTGGCCGCCCCGGGGATGCTGTCCCGCGTCCTCCCGTCTGCCCCGTCTCCTCTGATGCTCTTCCAACTTGCGTGAACCATCTACCTACCGTCCACCAAGCTGAGGAGGATGCACAAGAGGTGGCCGCAGCATTTCCTCGGACGGCAGAGTTATCTAAATTCCCATTTCTGCTCCAGAAGTCATGTAAGCGTTTTAAACTAACTCTAAGAAGAGGCCGAGGAAGACCTGGTTCCAAGCACCTCTGGGCTCCTCTGGGCTCCTCAGAAAAGCAGACCCCAGCTACACGGGCGTCCAGGGGCAATTGAGCCAACACCCCCCCACCTCGCAGAAGAGCGTCGAGTGCTTGTGCATGAAGCAGTGCAGGGGCGGACTTTTCTGCTATGACTGTTGCAAGCTGCCCAATATTTAAATATCCAGAGAGCCACAGTGAGGGTGGGAGCCGGAGCGAACGCACGGTGATTCACCTCAGCACTCCTGACGAACATGTCAGTGCGGATAGCAGGTAGCGGGGTGTCTTCCCAGCAGGTGGAGTCAGGAGGCAAACAAACTTGCTCAAAAGGTACCGCCACCCGGCTGAGGACAGCTTTTTTCTTTCGTTTTTCTGTGTGAAGGATGTTACTGCCATCAAATAAAACAAACTCTGGCTTTAAAGTCGCCTGGCTTACTTCTGAATGGAAAGTTAGCTCCTACTGAAGCGGTTCTCAGGTGTTTTTCTTCCACCTGCCACTTTCTCTTACAGACTACAGCCAAATTTTGCAGCTTGCCTTTCTCACAGAAACCTGCATGGAAGAGAAGCTGGCTGCCTTTTTGCACCTCGGGCCGTTCTGAGAAGGGTGGGAGGGACAGGAACAAGGGAGCATAGTGCTCAGAAGGAGGTGCTGGGCTTAGCATGCACCAAGGTCCAAGCAAAAGGAGCATCTTGCCACTTTTGCCAGCAGCTCATAAAAAGAGTTCCTCCAGATAATACCACTGAAGAAAATTTGTTCTCCTTGATATTGGGGCGGATGGGGAGGGTGTGGGGAAGGGGGAGGGTGACAACTATATTCTCTTGAGTTGAGACGCTCAAGGAATACTGATGTAAATTGTTATCCCTTTAGCATTTAAACTTTCACTGTAGGTTTTATCCTTTACCCTTGCGGAGACAGCAAAGAGTGGAAGCTGCTTTTATGAGCTCTCATAATGCCACAATTCCTTCACTCTTCACAGCATTCTCTGGCAGGAACAGTGAAGTTAGGGGAGGTTCTCTTTAGCTGCACTAGGTCTGGCACCACCAAGCAGCACCCCTATGGACTCACTGCAGTCGTGTCCCTCTCATGCTACAGCTGCCCCGAGGTGGGCTTGGGTGAGTCACAGTTCTAAATGCTTCAGATGTTTGTGAAAGAGGAACTGCTGAGAAGCAAAACCTTATGCTGAAGCCTAGGGAAAGGAGGAGAATCCCCCTTCCTGACACTGCAGCAATAAATTTAAAAAGCGGTGAAATAGAGAGCTAGTTTATCCCAAGGTCTACCTATTTAGGGATTTTTTGTGTGTTATCCAGCTGATTCTGTTCATTCTATGATTGGAACGCATCACATTTTCACTGACGGGTTTTATATTTATTTCAAAACAGATTGCATGTTGCTCTGTATTTTTAGTGAATAGTATTCATCTGCTTAAGTATAAATCTGTCATCCCATAATCTGGAAATAGCCTTCCTAAGGTTTGTGTGGTTTTTTTATAAACTCCCATTTCGTTAGCCATTACCTTGACAGAGAAGCAGCACTTTCTCATTTGTTCTGCAATAAGCAATTCCCCTGTGCCCCAAGGGACTGTAAGCATGAGTACTTACTATTTAGAATGTGTGTGAAATACTGATCCCACCCATAAATAACGACTGGAAAATTATTATTAACTGTACCTCAATGGTTTTATTTCCTCTTGTGCTCAGAAGTCATTACAACACTGAATTCTGCAGAGAAGAGGCTGAGCTAGTGTTTTATATTGTGATATATTAGTTTTGCTTTGTACGTGGAAAGTGAAGAAAGTCCAAACCTTCCAAAACTTTGGTGATTTTATTCTGTTATAAGGGAAAACATTTTTTCCACACAGTATGGAAAGTTTTGCAGTTGTATAGTTTGTCTCATTTATACCATCTTTTATTCTGTAAATATATTTTCTTGCCTTTAATGGTAATAGAAGTAGGGATGCCATTTTTGAAACAGGCCCTGTCCTAATTTTCTTGGTTAGGTGAAGAATTTGAAAGAAAAATTCCCAGCTGGACCTGTAAACTTTCTATGAATTGTGTAGAGATATTTCCAAAGTCTTTTGCAGATACCTGCATTGCAAGCTGTTTGGAGACAAGCTATTTCATGTCATAATTTATATATCTTTCTTGCTTGGCATGGTGTACTCCATAGAAATTACCCAGAGCACATTATTATCAAAGAAGAGTTGTTCAGATTTAGTTTGTCTGAAGCATATGAAGTGTCAGCATTGAGCTGTTTACAGAGGGAGGCATGCTGTATCCTTTGATAAAAGGATTGTAAATAATGCATTTGAGTGAGGGCTACATCCCCAATTTGGATAAAATACTGGAATTAGTAAAAGACAGCATTTAAACAAAAAGGGTAATACATTCACCGTAATCCAGTTCAGGGTTGAAAGAATGGGAATTTGCCATTTGCTTTAGCAAATTTAGCGAGTTACATCAGTCCCTATAAGGCTTCCATAGAAATATTTAATTCTTTTACATACAGCTTAGTAATCTTCACTCCTGGAAGTGACCTGACGGAAAAAGCTGAGAATAGTTACAGCACTATCAACAGCAGTGCAGGCTTCCAAAACCTGCCTGATGGAAAACACACCAGCTCTGTGAGGGGGAAATCCATGGAGTGGCTGTAGCTGCTGTTCAGACCATGCATCTCTAATGATATAATTTTTCTTTTAATTTTCAGAAAAAGAGATCACTCCAGAATTAGGGATTTGCAGAGTGACAGGTAAACATATTTAAAAAGCTACTGCCAGTTGCAGAAATCCATTCCAAACATGAAAGGCAACATCAGGAGAAAGTATAGAAATGCTCAAGTGGCTGGAAGACATATGAACAGTTTAGACTAGGATTATTAGAGGAATAGAACAGTGTTTTATTTCTAATCCCAGAATCTATCAAGTTATCCAAGAACTGTCTTTTTAAGACAGCTCTTTCCAAAATTAATGATTGTGTTTAATTTTTGTTAGCTTTGTTTGTAGAAACCTGAAAAATCAAGACTTGTGTGTTTATCCAACATCAGATATCTCATTAGAATGATGTACAAATTGTTTTAATGTCACAATAGATTTGTTTGAATCAGTTGCTTAATGCACAATAATCTCAGTAACTTTCTTAATGTACAAAAAAGGTAATTACATTTACCTCTTTGACTAAATTTCTATTTGTAATTTATGTTATGTTATTTAATCTATCCAAGTATTGATTCTTCAGTTCACATCTCAGGACATTCTAAGAGAATCTCCAAAATGTTTTGAAGTGAAGGGAAAAAAATCCCAATTTATGCCTTTAAAAGATAATTTGTTGGATTTAAGTGGATTTTTGGGTTTTTTAAAAGAACAATACATTCAGTCAGTAATTCAGAGACACAAAAAGCAAAAAAATAGAAAATGAAAAATGAAAGAAAACTACTTGTATCCAAGTTTTCAAAGAAGAAACAAAAATAATGGAGACACTACAGTTGTTAGTGTTTATATCACATTCAGTTTTCTCTAGAAGAGTCTATTTCAATATGGCAATACATATTTTCATTAGTACAGAGTTCAGTAATTATCCATATTGGTAGAAGAAACACAGTGGGCTTTGCTTGCACTGTGGAGAGGAGGGAAAGGGAAAGCAAACATGATAATGAAAATCTAGGGAATGTTTCCAAAGAGTAGGCAACTGATTCCTCAGAATGAGCAAGTACTTTCCATCTTCACTTGGAATCCAACACCCTAGACTTCATTAAGCCAGTGTGTAGCTGTACATGATTCTAGGAGAACCTCAGCCAAGCATCAAAAAGAAGAGCTCTTCAGGAGAATTAAGTGCACCGACAGTTACTAGAAATGTCCTCTCTAGTGTTTGTACAGTATACAAGTCATAAAATATTCTAGATTATACAAAATTTCCCTGGAAACTATTCCAAGAGCCTTATGAGATGTCTGCAAGCCATCAGCAGGAACATTTCATAAATCATGCTTACTTATAAAGTCCCATCAACGTAAGTTTTACCTTAATTCAAAAATGTAGTTCAAAACAAAAAAATTCACATTATTTGGTGTTACAGGTAATGTAAGAATCTATTAAAACTCAAGACTCACCTATGTGTTTTGATACAGATTACATTTTCTCTCTTTGCAAGAGTGGCCTGGGGTCTATGTATCATTAAGGCTTTGCTTACTCCCTCAGTATATGTTTAAAATGAAACTAAAGACATGCTAAAAGTTTGTACTGGTTTTGTGAAATAAGGTGAATTTTGGTTCAAGTCCTTACTCTGCTAGACAGAAATTAGTATTTCTGATTAGCATGGTATTTTAAAGTCTTATTGCCTGAAAAATATAATGGTAATAGACACATAACTGATTAAATCCCAGCTCTTGACAGTAAATGTAGGCTTAATCATTCTCATTATCATCATTTGTTTGTCACTCAGTTTGACATGTGTAAAATTAGGTTCTGCCCTACCAAGCAAGTTGGCGCGTAGAAATCTCAATTTCTCTGTAGAAATTGTGTTGGGTGTGAATGTTCTCCCACAGCACCACGATGAGTGACTGACATAGAGTTTCTTGGGTGCAGAGGTGTTTGCAGGGTGGAGGTGTTAATCATAGTCTTTGGAGGGAGGCACTGCTTTCTCTCATCAACAAACTTTTTCTCCCAACTCTGTCAGAGTTTTGGGATCACAGAACCATGCATGTACTTGAGCAGGGAGGGGCCTTCCACAAACTTGGCCATAATGACGTGTATTACCGGGAAGCTGGGAAATGTTTCAATTGCCTTGATGACTGCTTATCAGTATCACAGAGAGACATCAGAGAAGAAATCTAATTGATTTTTCTCAGCTTTTTAAGTAAAGATGAAATTCTCAGAATTCGTTTCAAGTGGGTAACCACCTTTATGCAAGATTTAGAGGCAGAGCAGCTGAAGAGGCAAAACTTCAGATAGTTTTGTCCAGATACATCTGATTTCTCCTATAGTCTTTTCTTTTCCTTTACTCTGCAGTCTGTAAGGAATCTACATAGTAGGGATTAATTTTCAGCATTTCATCCAGCATCATAATTATAAGCCATGTAAGTCTAGAGGGTTTGATGAGAACATCAGCTACTACTTTTATAGTTAACCTTACTATGAGGAATACTATAAGTAAGGAATGGGGAGCATAATTATGAGTAGATTTCTAAATATCGAGCACAAATTAAAGAAAGTAGGATGAGACTGTTAGCATCCCAAAGGACTTAAATCCAGGTTCTGATGACAAAAAACTGATTGCATGCAGTTGGGGCCAAACACTATCCTGGAAAAGGGAGCTAGCAGGAAAGCGCTACAGAGACAAAATCAATGCTTATCATGTTGATTCACATAACAAATTCACCTTCTCACTTCCAGGGTTATTCTCCTCTCAATTCTCTTCACACATGCACACAAGTGACATATTTGTTCCAGCATGGTTAGTAATTGAGTACCTTTGACACTGTTTTTCCTGTAACAGCTGCCCATTTAAATCTCACCAACCAAACTTCTAATAGAAACTAAATGTAGTTATTGAGGATCAGATGCTCAGAGAGAGCTGCGAATAACAGAACACAAGTCTTGAGGGAAATGTCTGAAGGTAAAAATGCTGCTTACCTTCGTCTGAACCTAATGATTCACTTTGTACAGCAGAGGCACAGATGGCTGTTCATCTGAGGTCTCCCTTAGCTGCACCTCCTTTCCTCCTGATACATAAGTGAAATCACATGAAGAGGTCCTAGATCAGGCCTGTTTTTCTGAAAGAGCACTGTAAAGCTGGTGCTTCTTCAGTCATTTGAAACAGATACAGGGACAGGGGATGAGAGATGTCCGGCTCTAGAGTGTCCAGACATTTAAATATAACAAGGTCTCCCAGAGGAACCTCATTTTGTCTGCTACTTTTTTTCTGTGTTTCTATTCTTTATATATTTTATGGCTTTGAGGTACAACCCTCTCTGTAGCTCTTCTTATTATCATGAAGTCTTTGGAGGCATTCATGTCTAAAATATCCCTCTGTGTTTTGTTTTTAAACACTCTGCTATTTCAAAGAGAAAAATAAATTCTAGAAGAAGAGGAAATGCAGGAGTTGTCACCTTCATAAGTCCAAACCAGTCATTTTAATTATTCCTGAATATCAAAAAGCAAGAATATTAGAAGATTTTGATCAGAAGACTGTCAGTGCATTTCAGTCTTGGCCCGCAACATCTTTTCTGCTTGTGTTTTGGACTTTGTCTGTAGGAACAGATTTGGAAAAAGATTTAAAGGTTTCTTTCAGATGACAGTGAAAAATCTAAAATTTGTACATAAATAGCAAATGTCTCAGACAATAAATTGCAACTGGAAAGTAAATCTTCTCTTGTAACTTCCTGCATTATGTGATTTTAGCATTTTTTATGCTTTATTAAACTGTTACTTTTTGCTGCCAGGTCCTAAAAATAAAGATATAGCATAATTTTCCATACTGTTGTGTTCTGAGTTGTGCTTCACCTCACATGGGTTTAACAACATTCTACTTTTCAAATTCTTCATAGCCTGATTTTTATCACAGTTTTCCAGAATGTGAAAATAATTCAAATTCAGGCAGCAAATATATCCAGGACTTTCACATCTCTCCACACCACTCAGGCATACACATGTACACAATTACATCTTTATTCTTCACTAACATTGATCCATTTGTTGTACAGGGTAATGTTCTGCCCTGAACTGTGAACACAAGTTAAATTTTAGCTTGATACTCAAAGAATGCTGCAAATCACAGAAGAAAATTTGAGGGAGATGTGCTTAAAATTTCTGGTCCCAGTTTGAGCACATGGTGTGAATTCATTGATTACAATTTCCATACGCCCTTTTGGAAGAGGGTGAATTCTAAGGACATCATTAGAGATCTGGTGGGATCAGTTTGACTGCATGTTAATCTTATGCAAATCCTTTTGTGAGATCTTTTGTGAGGCTGGCATAATTTTTCTCAATGTAACATCACTGTACTCGCTTTGCAAGGTGAGTTTTCCTTTTGCTTTAAGGATTTTTGTTGGGGTGTGGAACCTGACTCACCACATGTCTCTATGAGCATGGGTCCTTAGAAGATGAGCTGGAAGCTGAGGGTCAGTAACTTTTAAAACATAAATAAAGTGTTTAATATTATTTCCATCGTTTTTAAACCATAATGAAAACTGAAACCTTTTTAGGTTTCATTCTTTCTAACAGTGATTCTATTTACTGCAAGCGCCATTAGGTGGTGCATGGTATAAGTTGTATACTTTAGATGACACAATTCTTGTTAAAGATCTAGGACATTCATTTAAAGCTGTTTACAATCCCTTCCAAGGAAAGTCAGATAGGATATAATTCCCTTCTTCCCAGAGTAACTTCAGTCACACATCACAGTGTCATATATATCATTTAAAAACCACAAGCATGTAATGTCCTGTGGACTGAACTTGTTTCTGCAAGTCCATTTTACTTTCCAGTATAAAATGTTCATCAGATATTCTTTCAGCTGTTCAAGATTTAATGAATCTTTTTCCTGTAAGGTGAAGGACTCTGCTCTTTTTGCTATGTGTTTTGATTGATTTTTTTTTTTTGCTATATGTTTTGATTTTTTTCAGGATGAGGTTGAGAATGCAAAAATTTTTGAAAGACGAGGCTACAGATTTTGTCTTTTTCTTTTTTGTAACTATTATGAAGCTGCTAGAAATCTTTGTGCCCAGATAAAATCTTCATATCAAGATTAATTTTCTTACTGTAGAATGTATTTAGTTCAGACAATAAAGCAATCCAAATAGTGAAGGTTTGTTTAGTGGAACCATGTCTGCAACCTCTTCAAAAGGACTCTTTCCTCTGAGTTCACAATGTTCTGGTTGGGAGACTATCTTTTGATTCAGCAGCTGTTACAAGAAAGATATATAACATCAGCTTTATGAGGCAAAATGAAAAATGTCTAACTGGGATAGCTCAGTGAAAGATGACAGTGATGCTTTCATTGACGTCACTGCTAGATAACCTCTGAAACCACATGGCACTTACCTAGTTGCCTACAACTGAGTCCGAGTACCCTACTGAGTATTTGCTCAAGAACATAACTCCTGGTGCTCTTTTATATCTGAAGAGAAGGGTGAAGAGAGGCAAGTAAAAATGCTGAGCAGAGTTTTACCATGCTTTTGTGTATATTACATTGTTTCTAGGAAACCAATGACAAATAAAATTGGTCGTATTTATTTTGTGAGACTGAATATATCTTACCAACTTGTTGCTGGATGTTCTAACAGCACACATGCTGTACTACCTAATTGTCTAGGTAACCAAAAGAATAGTTGTAACAAAGAATTATATTGAAGTTACTAATTTCATAATTTATGAGGAATATGAGTACTAGTGAAGGAACTGGACAAAATACTACTTTGAGAAGGCAGACTGGGAAGGAGAGAAATCTCCTCCTACTCCATCACCATTTTGTTGCTTCATAACTTAGACATGAAATCAAGACAGTTTTTCTGGTAATTTCTAAGAGACAGGATGATGTGGGATGCTGCCTTGGCCCCATCATGCAGGGAGGTTCATCTGATGTATCTATTGTGCTAAATACTCACTTCTAGGTTTAGACACATGGATTTCCTCAAGGCTCATTTAGATCATGCAAAAGGCAAGACAATTCTCTCCATTATAAAAGCACAGTGAGTCATCTGGCAAAAAGGTTTAGAAATTTTCCCAGTCATCTGTATTTTCCTGAAAGATAGTTTCACTCTGAGAGGAGTAAATAAGATGGCTCCCTGTTTATCTCCTCATCTGCTTTTATGTCCTAATCTGGATATGTTAGAAGGGAACTTGCATGAGTCCTGCTCCAGAACCCTGAAAGTCCTTTTCTGATTCTACTTCTGGTATTTCTGTGGTAGATTTTGGTGTGCTTTAAGAATAAAGGTTTATTTTCTTCCAATGGGCATTCATAGATTAAAAATCCACCACCTTTCTTTTTTTTTTTTCCCAAATATATATCTAGAATCTTGTTGTCATTCTATTTGAATTCTTTTTATTTAATTGTCTTCATGCACTTTTTTCTCCCCTACTGTCCTTTGCAGCTACTTGAGATAAATAGAAACAATGTGCTAGCTATGAGCAAGAGGAGCTCTTGGGAAAGTTAAGAATTAAGTAAGAGAAGATTATTTTTTTCACAGCTTAAGTATTTTTTTTTTCCCCTACATGAAGATGATTTGTGATTCCTGACCCACAACTACTCTGTGTGTCCTGCTATGAGCAGTCAGTATGGGAACAACCAGAGGAGAGCACGGCCAAAACAAGGAGAGCCCAAGAAATGCTTCAGCCAGCCTGTATTTGCCTCTAGAGGTCTCCCAGTTCTTCTTACTTTAGAAAACTCAAATGAATGCATTTGTCACCTCTGTCAGCTGCCTTCAGCAGGTGGTATCTCTCTGACCATCCCATCGTGCCCTGGCCCTCAATATCAGCTGTGTAACATTTGTGTTTCGTGGTTCACAAATACAATTCTATCTTGCTGCTACTTAGCATTATTGTACCCTCTCAACTGACCTCAGTACAGCTCATGCAGAAAAATTTGTTGATATTTTGAGGAAAAATACTGGGTAATGCAGTTTGTGTCATAGTAAAATCTGGTGACTTTAAATGAGTGTTTTATTGATGTACTCCATGAACACATTTCCAAGCAAAGTGTATGCAAAACTGAGTGGCATTAAAATGTCTTTGCAATATTGTCAGCAGAAAAATGGAATCCCCACAAACATTTGATAGTGCTGTTGCTCCACTGCTTGTAGCGTCTCAGAATGTGTCAGCTGGAGAAGCATGTCTACCAGGTGTCTTCCTTCCTTGGTGGTGATGGCTGGCTGACTGTCCCAGCTTTTGCGGATGGAATTCAGGAGTTATTTGGTAGGGGTTACTCATCCTGCTTCATATTGTTGTTTTATTTATGTATGGCTTCCAAATGTTTTTGTCTAATTTGTATCAGTGAGAAGACAGATTCACTCCCTGAATCAGTACAGTGTAACACTTTCCTGTTAGCATAATCCAGAAGCCGAATGAACAGCGTGGCATTTCATACCATCCATTTCAACGTGAATTTAGGCATATTTTCACCCTCTGTGGGAGAAGAACATGGCTGCATTCAGAATGCCAGCAGGAACTCAGCAGGAGCTGCTGCTCTCAGGCGCAAGATAGAGGCAATCAGGTGCTTCCTGCAGGTGCTGTGGAGCTGCTCGGTTTGGATTGCTTCCTCTCACACCAGCAGGATGCTTTTGGTCCCCTCATGAGAAAAGGAAGTGGGTGCTGGCTCACAGCCAGCAACTGGCAGCAGCAAATCTCTCATGCCCCTTGTCCCTGGGAATGAAGGGTTTCTGCTCACTCTCAGATTTTAAACGCCAAATGTAAAAGATTATACTGGCCAGCCTAATTTTAAAAGGGAGACTAAATTTAAAGGGCAGTCACCTAGGGGAGCAACCTTCACAGGTTTTTGTGAAAAACTGGAGGAAAACAAGAACATGGAACATGCAGTATCTCAAACACATAGTCAGTAATGCTGTTGTACCCCAACTGATGTCTCATACCTAGATCCCTGAGCTGGAGATAGACTTGCTTAACTAATTATTATGTGGGGAGTGAAAAAATGCTATTTGTAAATATCTATCAAGTTTCAGTAGAAAATAATCAGAAATTTGGAGACATCAGGGTTTTTCATAGGGTACTATGTGCTATGAAGAAAATTCATTCCCAACTCACTAGATAATCTGCATAATTCATATGATAAATCTTTAAAATACTATAATATTATTTTTAAATGTATATATTGGCTATTTTAAAAAATTACATCTGAAATTATTTCAGAACTAGTTTTTTGGCTAGGAATTTCCCAGATTTTTTTAATTTTTCATTAAAATATTAAGAGGCATGTGGTTGTGGCCATTTTTGGTCTAGTGCAAATAAATCAAAAGATTTCCTGGTTTCAAATTTTCCTTGTTAGTTAACTATGTTTTAAAGTACAGTTTTTTCTTGCTGAATGGATTTGGGTGGGCATTTTAACTTTTGAATGACCCCTAAAATTTATACTACTTGTTTTAACTTAGAGAAAATTTAATTAAGAAAGAAGTGGATTCAAACATTTCTGTAACAATGAAAAGAATAAACTTGCCAAGTAACTGTAACTATAAGGTTACTGTAGTAAGGAATTCTCACTTTTCCATGTTCATTTAGCTTTCAAATTTCAGACTCAGATGGGAAGCAGTGAGGACTGTGGCTTTGGCTTTAAATAAAATAGATGCTTCTTTCTGAGGAACTGTATTCAACCATCAAGCAGCAGCTGGATAAAAAAGAGACCAAAAATACGCTCTGAGAGTTATCAGTTGCCAAACAAACATGATCTAAGAAGATAAAAGAAAATCTTTTCAGGCTGAAATATACAAGCAAATACCTAAGGGATCATTAAAAATGAAAGCACAGGCTGATCACTTAGTTGCTACAGGTGAGAAGTCAGATGACATGGTATTAGCTATGAGTAACCAAGATTTAGGGATTCATATCAGGAAGATTTTTCTGGTGGTAAGGAGGGTGAAGGAGAGGAATAGATTATCTGTAAGGCATCATATCTTTCTCACTGGAAGATCTGAAGAGGACCCCGTAGAGTCCAAAACAGTTTGTATAGTCTGGTCTCCTATGACTGGTTAAATCCTTGCTGTGTCCCAATCATCTCAGACCAAATAATCATCTCCTTCCCATTCTTAATAATCTTCTTCTCATTCTCTACCCTGTTTTCCAGGCAAAGTACAACAAGATGTAGGCAAAAAAGCCTAGAAATAAAAATTTCTTGCAGCAGATCCTTGGTTCAGCTGATATGGATGTCGCCCTGATTTTTCAGCCTTCTCTTCTGTTTCAGTTTCATGGTTTGGGTTTCTTCTCACGCTCTGGTCTATAAACACCGGCCAATGCTTCATAACTTTAAGGTAGTTTTCATTCCTGTTCTTAGAGATATGGACAGCTGATGGACAGTTGTCTTGATCAATGGGATGGGGAGAGGTGTCAACCTTCTCCCCCAATCCCTGGCCTTTGTAAAAATACTATATAATGGAGTCAGATCTTTAAAAATAAACTCAGTTTCAGTTTTCATGCCTTCTGATCGAAGTGTGAGTGTGTGTCTGTGTGTGTGTGACACACTGCGTCAGTATGAGCGGTGCAGTGGTGAAGTTCCATCAGCGATTGCAGCTATTTGGCAGCTGCCATCATGGATTAGGCAGAGAGATAAACTGCCTGGCTTCTCTAAAGATTCTTTTCAGTCCTATTTTTTTTGGTGATCTGCTGCAGAAAATATTCAGAGACAGGTTTGAGCTGACAGCCAAACTGGCTGATAATCATCATGCTCCTTCATACAGAAGAAGAGTGGAAAACACAACCTAGCACAATATTGGTACCCCATGATGTAGATGTGTGGAGGTGAAAAGGTATTGTCAATTGTAGAATTAGATACCTAGTAGCACAGGTATCATTCTGACCCACCAGTCCAGAATGCTAAATATTATGTGAAGCTTTGACAGCACTGGGGATGATGCAATAGGAGCAGAAAGAAGGTAACTCTGCAAACATTTCTCAAGTGCTTGCCTGAGTAAGGAGACGCTTGATAAAACAGCATTTCAGATTATCCTGTTAGAACTTTGCCTCTTGAATGAGAAATGAATTCATTTTTACAGTTCCAATGGAGATGGGAAGATAGGCCTTGAGCTGCTTAATCCTTTTTCTCTTACTCCCTTTCTTTCCCTTGATAAACCTGCCCACCAGCTCTACAGGGATGAATATGGGAAGTATTTATGTACTTCAGCAATGGCATCAGTCCCCTAATGCCCTTGGAGATGTCTCCAAGGGCTTTTCCTTCATTGTCCTCCTTACTTCAGGAGTTGACTCCAAACATAACAAGTTCTTGGGAATCTAAATTGAAAAATAAGTGCCAAAGCTGTAAAATTCTGTCTGCAGAACTGGTGTCAGTATCTGCTCTTGGAGACGTTTTCATAACCATGTCATAGGTAAAAAATATGGCGCCAAAGAAACACTGAGAATAATATTCTCATTTCCTAGCTATCTTTTTAAAAACAGCCCTGAGTATTATGCACTGCATGATAGGCATTAAAAAAAAAAATCATCTGCCAGCACAATTTAGAAAAGCTGATGGCTTTAAAGACTTTAAACACAGAGCTGCCACTGATAAAATCTTGCCATGACTCAGCCATGCTTTGCGTAAGAGCAGGTCATTTTGCTACTTATTGTTGATTACTGCATTTAAACCCCTCTGAGATCTTCCAAAGGTCTGTGAACTTTTAGGAAGTGCATGTTATATTGGGGGATCTATTAACAGAAAAAGTGACCTTCCAGGACTGATTGATAGAAATTAAAATATAATTAAGGATGCTCAGGTCCACGTATATAATAAATGGTTTGGCTTTTTTTTTCTTATGCTACTGTAAAGCACGACAGCATTCAAGTTCAGGGTAAAACCAGGTGAAAATATTTTATTCAGTTAAGGTTATAGAATGTTTACCTACTTCTGTATACAAAGCAGGAGAGTTTATCTACTTTTGTGTTCAGTATTAGACCAAAGAGTAAAGCAAGAATGTTAAGAGAGTAAAGTCATAAAAAGGCTCCAGAAAAAAAATATTTGTTCCAAATCAGCTTGTGTACATATATCTAAATATAAATATTATATAAAGACTATTCCTTACTATATATATTTAGTGAATGAGTGTATGTGAATAATTCTGTACTAGGCAGAATAATGCAGCTGGATGCAAACTGGGCAAGTGGGGACCAGGCCTGGGTGCCTTGGTGGACAGCAGGTTTCATACCAATCAGTGGGGTGTCCTTGGAAGCAATGAACATAGCCAGCAGGTCAAGGAATAGGCTCATTGCTGGAAGGCACTTCCAAGGCCACACTGGAAGTGCTGTGTCCAGATCTGTCTCTTACAAGGTGGGACTTGTGAGAGACGGAATGACAATTTTGAGACTCCAGAAGAAAACCTCTGCAGTTGTCTGGAGCGCTGAGGGAACTGGCTTTGCTCAGCCTGGAGAAGAAAAGACTACAGAGGGATGTGATACTTGTCTCCAGTTACCTAAAAGTGTAACTAGAGACAAGATGAAACTCAACCTTCCTCCAATTGGCACATCTGTTAGTCAGGATCCTGCAAAACCAGATCTAAAATGGAAATTGCACTTCCTGTGAACAGTTCTGTGATTCTATTGTATCCATCTAATCTGTTTTTAAAGTTTTCTTATGATGGAGAATCTACTATCTGCCCAGAAAATCTATTGCAGTGCTTCCTACAGGAGTGAAAAGAAAATCACTCAAAGTAACTGTACATTGTGAGTGGACTAAATCAGCTTCTTAAAATATTTGCAGCCTTTAAATTGCAGTGCTGTGACAACGCCTATCAACCAGAGGGTAAACCTGAATACACTGTATTTCTTCTAGCTGAGTTGAAGGAAATTAAAATAGTTAGGCATTTAAATAATGGAACTGCATTATCTGAAGCAGGAGTTAGGAGTCTATTCCTTGCTATAGATGGGGTATGTATTTCAAACCCTTTGTAAGTCCCAGTGTTAAAACTTTACAAAATTAATGATTAAAATAGATATGGCTGGAGAACATATGAAATTATTTCTTTCTTTCAAGTAGTTCTTTGTCTCCATTTCTTCAACAGAAATCAGATAGCTGATTGGGTTTTTTCTTTTCCTAATAAACCCATCTCTGGCACTCCCAGGATTTAGAGTATTATCCGAGTCTATGGCTTGATCCACTCAAGCATCCCAAGTGCCATGCAAGAGTTTGAGGTTAAGCTCACCCTTCACAGGTGTATTGTTCTCTTCATACAGGGTAAAAATGAAGTGCTGGCACAGCACTAACAAGATGAAGAATTGATACCTCTAAAACTGAATCTTGACTTTGCCTGTTGCTAAATTATTTTTTCTCAGGCTGCCACATATCTAGATTTTACATTTCTTGGAATTGTTTTCATGAACAAAAACACATTCAACAAAACTTTCAGAAGCGTTCAAAGACTAAATGCAAATAAATATTACAGTCCTTGAAGTGGCAACAAAGCAGATGTATTCAACAAAAGTGAAAAATTCCCTTCCCAGGGTAGCATTTCTATCCTTCAGAGGAAAAACTGAAAAACAGGTTTTGGTTTATAGACAGAATCATCTCTGTTTAGTTTATACCCAGCGCATGGTGTGACAGAAAAGCTAGTCTGTGTTGGCCTCAGAGACATTCTGGCCATTGGATTGTAACCTATAATGTTCCACAAAAGGTAGATAAGGTGCTTAATGAGAATATGACAGTGGCGCATGTCTTCCCTCATGTCTCTTTAATTCTCTTCAGGGTATTTCTATGAGTGTGGGTCTGTAAGAGCTGCAGAGGCTCATATGTGGCTTTGCTAAGGGCTGATCTCCCTTTGTGGTGGAACCGTGCTCTAGAGCTGCTGTAGGAAATGTGTGCATTTGCATGGAGAGGCAGAGAACGGTTTGCAGGAGAGCTGTGAAGGTAATGTTTCTTCAGGTTTTATATTTCAACGCTCAACCCAACCAAGCTGAGGATAAAATGGGGAATTACAATGACTATTTTGTGTGTTACTGAAGTTAATTCAACATGGATCTCATGTCTCATAAGCTGCATGAGTCAGACCTGTCAGGTCGGTATACTTATACATCTGTATATGTATATAAGGCATTTTTCAAAAAAAATTGATTTGACAGTGATTGTCCAAGTCAAAGCATCACAGATAGGACACCTCTCCATGGGATTTTAAGTGCTTGTTTCTAACAATCATACTAGAAGATTAGTGTAGTTTCTCCAACAACTTGTGAAAGGAATGTGGTGGGTTGCCCCTGTCTGGACAGCAGTTGCACACCAAAGCTGCTCTATCACTCACCTCTTCAGCTGGACAGAGGAGAGAAAATATAACAAAAGGCTCATGGGTTGAGATAAGGGCAGGGAGAGATCACTCAGCAGTTATGGCCATAGGCAAAACAGACTCGACTTGGGGAAATAAGTTTGATTTATTACCAATCTAATCAGAGTAGCTTATTAAGAAGTAAACCCCAAAATTAAAAATGCCTTTCCCTACCCCTCTACTCTTCCCAGGCTTTACTTTATTCCTGATTCTCTACCTCCTCCTCTAAGCAGTGCAGGGGGATGAGGAATGGAGGCTGGAGTCAGTCCATGATATTGTTTTTGACGCTGCTTCCTCCTCTCAGTCTTCCCCTGCTCCAACACGGGTCCTTCCCAGGAGCTCCAGTTATTCAGAAACAGACTGCTCCGCCTCCAGACCCCTCCACAGGGTCACAAATCCTGCCAACAAATCTCCTCCAGCATGGTGTCCCATCTCCACATTTCATGAGTCCAGCCAGGACCCTGCTCCAGCATGGGCTTCCCAGGGGATCACAAGCTCCTTTGGACATTCACTTGCTCCATGGCGGGGTCCTCCACTGGCTGCAGTGGATACCTGCTCCACCATGGGCCTCCATGGCCTGGGCTCTGGGGGAACACTGCTTCACCATCATCTTCACCACTCACTGCAGGAGAATCTCTGCTCTGGTGCCCAGAGTACTTCCTCCTCCTTCTCCTTCTTCACTATAAATTTATAAACATTGAAGCTATGGTCTGACCCACTTCAGATTTAATTTCAAATGAAATAACTTGCCCACAAGAGCCTCCTGAAAAGTTCTTGATTAATATTAAACAAGGCTCTCTCTGGTTGACTGGGATGTATGTAGTCAGTCTTCTTTGCTTAGGGTTTGCTGGTATGTGGAGCCCTTTTCCCAACAGGCTCATTTAGGTTTATTGTCTTTTTTTCAGAGCTGATTTAAGATCTTGTGCTGTTTCTAACTTTGATGCATACATTCACTCTCTTTTCAGCTTTGTACACTGATTCACCTCTTAGAATCTTCAGCATGAACAGCAGACTGAAAGGCTTAACTAAAAGATTTTTATTTCAGCTTTGTGGTAATTCCATATGGAAGAGGCAGTGCTTAAGTTGTAGCAGGATGCTTAAGGCAGCTGAAGAATTGCACAACGTGGCCCAGAGTCACACTTTTACAGATACTGGCTTCTCATTAAAATGCCTAGGTCTATCTATAGAGGTATAACTGCTCCGGCAGGAAAAGTCCCCTTCTCCAATTAAAAAGAATTCTCTTTTGTGCTTTATAGGAATTTGTACCTGATGTTAAGCAGTTAAATAGTTATCTGCTGGTGATATGCGATCTCACCAGTAGCACAAGGCACATAGTCTGCCCCACTGATGCTTGTGATACTAAAGGAGACATTCAGAGCACATACCTTTGTGATCAGAGACCTTTTCATGGCCCTAGGTCTATCTAGGTACATTCAGCCACCTTTGGTTTATTTATTATCAGTTCATTTCATGTCACCCCTCCTTTTCCCACAAGTGCTTCTGCGCCCTTCTCCATGCTACTCTTCTCTAATGAGTCCTCTGCCATTAGAGCTTCCATTCTGTCCTTCAAAATACTGTCATCAAACCCCTTTTATCACTTATTTTTTTATGTTCAGGACATGCTACTATCTCAAGTAAATAGAAAAAATAGCATAATCAAGAAAATACTAAGAAAAACTGCCTCTATACAAGTCTGTAGATGTCACCATATTTTCTTTTTCTGTGGAAATTTTACTTCCAGCTGGTGTTCTGTCTTCATTATCTCCATTACAGGGCGCTCAGAGAGGCCAGGGCCTACCTTTGCTGTGCCAGTAAGACATCTGGTACATCTGAACCTTGAACTTAGAAAGTGTTTGGCCCTCAGTCAACTTTGGGATTTATGGTGTCTTAGGTGTTCGGTCAGTAATTGCAAGATCAGCAATGCATAAACAACAACGAATGCTGTCTGGCCCTCAGCCTCTATCCTTGGCCTAGCAATCAAGAATTACTTTGTAGGATAAGTATTTTATATGGGATGAAGATGTGAAAACTGTTGATGCCCGAGCCAGTCAGGAGGACAGCAAAGGATGCTTCTACATTTTCGAGGTTTTCTGTGCTGGTGATTGTGAGCTACAGTTACAGTCAGAGGAAGTGAATTGTAACAGGAAAGTGTGAAGATGCCCAAGCATATTTTGTAAAACTTCTCTGCTTAGTTCCCTAAGAGAAGATTCACTTTCTCAATTCATTAGCCCATTTCTCCGCCTTTTTTAGTATTTAAAGTAATTAGTTAATTTCAGCCAAAGCTGACAGTGGATAGGATGTTCTAAAATACACAATTCTAAAAACTATGATGAGGACACATGACTGGATAGACAGGCAAGATCCAAATGCATCATACCACTAATGAAAATTATTTAGTTCTGTCAAATATAAATCTGTAAGAGGAGCAACAGACCATTTATTAGCTCTAGCTTTGAACTAGTCCTAACTATGTTGGTACTTACTCATCTCAGTAGGTGTGGAGCACTTGATGGATCCGGAGGCACCATGGGAGGCATGACACAGAAAAGCTTCAGTGATGTTGTGTGTGGGTGGAGACGCAAAGGAGGTGCAGGACATGGAATCAGTAGGAGCTGGGATCTGTTGCTACCATTTCCTGTAGACAACGGGTGGTATATTTTTGATAAATCTATCCTGGAACACTGACGGAGGAATGCTTTGAAGGAGAAATACCTTGAAGGAGAAATCCTTTAAAGGAGAAATACAGTAAGAATAATGTTGCCTTAAATTTAATTGTTGTTACAACTCTTTTTACTGGGATTACTTTAAGCATCCTTATCTGTAGTTTTTCCAATACCTTGGACACAAATACATTTGAGAATGAGATCTGAGAGTCAATCAGTTAGTGGCACCGAATTCTGCCTGTCTGGATCTTAATGTAGAATCAAATACTATTCAGCTATATAATTTAAGCAAGTCTGTAAATGTTCATGATATTAGGTATTCTAAGTTTGTAATAAGCATATCACAAGATGTTGCCTTCTGGGCAGTCGGAAATGTATGGAGCAGGATACACTTTAAAAGGATTGGAAAGTCTTCCCACCCAGCCGTATTTATTAAATACACAGAGCAGATCAGAGAGGGATTTGATAACTTGCAGAACAGCTTTTGCAATATAAGTTTATCTAGTCTGTCACAAGTTTATATAAACCTCACTTTCCTGAAGCAGAAATGATACATGAAGTAATTCAGTTTTGCAGTTGTTCTCAGATTTCATTAAAGTTTAAAAAAAAAGGGAGAAAAAACTGTTAGTTGTTGAGAGTTCTGCTTTCATGCAACTCAACGAAACTCTCCCCTCTACTTACTTTTAAACCAGTAATTTGTGCATTTTGCCCCCAAATTAAAATGTTGTATGAGGATGAGAATCTCACTTTGTGTATACCTTGGACTAAAGCTGACTTCACAGATTTCAGGTAAGTGAGATCATATAATCTTGTTCAATGGGTTTATTCTCTTGGGATATAGTAAGTATTGTTATGATGTACTTTTATGAAAAGTATCATAATAGAATTATGCATAAAGGCCTTTTACTGTGAGATGTACAGTTTGGGAGTTCAACTGGATAAATTTTATATATAAATTGCTATATCCTGTGGTCCCACAGGGCTTACTATATAAAAGCTACATTCTCTTTTGGGTTTTTCTGTAAACTCTACTCCATGTCCCCAGATGCTAGGTATTCTTCTCTCTCAAGCTCCCTTAATTTGATTAACATCATGTCTTCAACTCAGAACAATTTATGCTTTGCCCAAAAAGTGTTTCTTCTATCATACAATATGTGATTTTCTTTAAACAGAAAAGCATTCTCCTTTTTCCAAGAATATAATCTAGTCTAATATAAAATACAGTTTACAAAGGTTGTCTTATAAGGGTTCTCTGAACATTTTAATAATTATTATTAATTTTCTCTGCAAAACTAGATTTTCTGAAAGCCATTTTCACCACGTTTGTAAAACTTAAGATGACTGGCCAATTAATAATGTTTTATTTAGTACTTATCCTTTTATAAGTGAATCATTTTGTAAACACAATAACATGAGAAACAAACCCTTACAGACTGCTCCCCTTACTCCCACTTGTATCTGTAATCATACACACTGAGAATCTGACTTACCATATACATGAATCCACACATGTTGTCACTTATCCAGTGTACTAATTAGAATGTGCTTTTCCAAGTAAGCAAACCAGTCTGCAGCTTCTAGTATGGATTTCCACTCACAGCACAGGCCAGGAAGCAGCTCACCACTTTGAGAAGGAACACTGGACTGATGACTTTTTACTTTTAGAACAACTTTGTAGGATATTTGCTTTCAATTAACTTTGACATGTCTGACAACATTATCTTGGCAGTTTTAAAATCTCAGATTAAAATGCTAGTTGAATACCCATGCCACTCCTCAAAAAGGCTTTCTCACTCTATTTAAACCACCAAAATAATTATGTTTATGTCCAATTTATCTTCTGTTCATTTTATTTTGTTAGGAAAGCCATTGCCATGATGGCATCATGCTGCTCATGTTGTTTTGTGATCAGTTTGATGAAGGAAAAAACAGGTGAGCCAACAAAAAGGCATGTATTTGAAATGCCTTTTTCCTTTATTTTAAATAAACACTTTCAGCTTCCATTTGTCACAGGCTGTTATGGTGTGCCAATTCTCTCCTTTCTCTGTTGTGCAAGCATCCTGCTGCCAGCTAACTCCCTGGAGGTTTGATGGCACTGATCTAAGGACCATGTGCAGGTTCTTGTTTCTAGAGATCACATCACATTTTATCCATAGATTTTATCATTGAAAGGGATGGGATTGTGTTGCAAGATACAATAATATTTACTTGCATTCTTCCATTTTTCAGTATTCAACAATTTCCTTTCGGCTTTCAGGGTCAGATCATCAAAGAACTGTAAATCTGAACAGTCTCATCAAATACAATGGAAAAAAAGATCGATTTCTCAGGCTTCTGTGTAAATTATAAAGACAATTTTTAAGGGCTACTGCCCTCTGCTTATTCCCTTGACAAACTTTAGTCAATGAAGGGACACATCCTGCTCCCTAATGCAAACAGTGACATTGATCATAGAGGAACAAATCTCAAATTAGAGAAATTAAAAAGAATATCAACCATAAACTGGTGCAAACAGGGATTTGCCTCTTTTTACTTCGCAGCTTTTTTTGCTACCGTGTCTTCAGATAAGACTTGTTGTGTTGGATATTCCTTACTGAGGTGAGTTATTGGAACAGATGGTGCAGAAAAGTTGTGCATGCCCCATCCCTGGAAATGTTCAAGTCCAGTCTGGATGAGGCTTTGAGGAACCTGGTGTACTTGTAGGTGTCCTTGCTTATGTCAGGAGGGGCTAGAACTAGATGGTCTTTAAGATCCCTTCCAACCCAAATTGTTCTACAATTCTAGGATTCTCTGATGTATTATCTGAAATATAATATTATGCAGTGTTATCTGAAACTGGACTGCATGGCATTCCTCTGCTGAGGTACAGCTGTATCTAGACTGCATTTTTCTTCCTGCGTGTTCTCTTTGCAATTTTCTAAACTACTCATTTAATGATATGCAAATGCCTGAAAATTTATTGCAGAGGAGGAAATATTTTATGTCAGGGGTCAGGGGATTTTCTTATTTTATTTTGTTGATTCACAAGCTTATGTCTGCATTAACTAAGAACAAACATTTTATTACCAGTTTGTTCCTTAGCTGTTTGTTTATTAATTTTCAATTGATTTTGTATCTCAGAGGTCTTTGCTTTGTTTTTATATAAAAGATACAGTGGAGCAATTTTCACATTATATCAATTTTATCTGTTCTATCTTTGGAAGAATCAATAAAATGAGGTGAAAATAAAGGCTGTGACTCACTGGCTGATATAGACAGAAAAAAGGCACTTTTCAATGCATTTTTTTAAAATCAACTATGTAAAGATTCTGTATGGTTTGGTTCATATTTGCTCTCTCAACAAATCTAAAATCCATGGTGACCACTGACATTGTCACAGGGAAATTCCATGCAAACCAGTGGCTCATGTTATTACTGGAGCAGGATGCCACGGTGTCTCTTTTTCAGCTTTAGTCTGCATTTCCATGGGAGGAGCTTTCAGATGCTGCAAGCTGACATTGATATCCAAGCCTCTTTATGCTCTGGAAGCTCAGAATTTCCTCTGGCAGGTTTCTGTCCTGCTGCTGAGGGGAAGTTGGGCCTGGGGAGGTGCAGGGTGGATTGATAGTGTCTGCCTGCATCATCAATCCACCTACAGTGCTTTTGGAGCAATGTCTACTCATTCTAAAAGTCACAGGCACACTTTGGGTAGTTTTAATACGGATGAATTTGCTGCATGTCCTTTGATGGGGTGATGAGTAATTTGATTTTCTTTGCCTCCAGCTGATAAAATGAAATGCATATTTTATGGCAAGGCTGTGGGATCCTTTCAAAATCTGTGTTTTTCATCACAGCTCATTTTGATCCTAATAGGAGCATGTTGCTCCTAATAAAACATTGACATTTTATTTGCCAGAGTATTTTCAGTCCTCAAAAAGACACATTCATTGGCTCTTGGCCACTCTTTAGCACAGCACTACTTGCCCTTAGATTGCTATTATGTATAGCATTGTTATTGTCTACCATGATTATTGCTGCTTAGATATGAGACTCACTAGCTCACTATAGATGAGCTGTTTTAAGGGCTGTCTGCTACAGACTAATGTAAGGTCTCTGACTTCAAATATTCTGCAGTAATTAGATGTTTTAACCAAAGTTCTTGCTTTGCCTTTCAAAGAACATTATTCTCCAAATATTAATGAACCACAGATACTTTAACTTCTGCTTTGATGTCTTCAAAAATATTCTCCTTTCTGTTTCTTGATCTTGTTTTGGGCCTCAGAATGACTTTCCTCTTCGTTACTCCCTGTGGAGGGTGAATCATTTCTTCACATCTGTCTTGTCCCACAGGCTCTTCCATTTATCAGGTATTCACAGTGGGTTTGTATCTCTTCTCCTTGATCCAACTACTAGACTTCCTATAATTTCTCAAATTTTGCTTTAACAAAGTTGATTGCAAATCAAGAATGCAAGAAGTATAGACTGATTAGACACGTGAAGATTAGACCCACAAATACAAGTGTACTTAGACTATACTTGTATAATCAAGATTTTCTGTGAAAAATCAAGTAGATCTTAGAGCAGCAGTGGCAATTTCTGTGAGAAACATTATATGAGCTGTTAAAAATGCTCCAAAACAGGATCTGATATAACACAGCAGGTGCCCCAGGTGTCCCATGCTGCTCCATCCTGCTCCTGTAATTTTTAGAAGAGATTGTTACCATTTAGGAAATAGAGCAAGAAAAAAAAAAGTTAGGTATAGCAAGACACCACAGCAAAGGCTTTCTATACTGAATTCGATTCAGCATTAGATTAGATCCTTTGACTCTGGATGCATTTGTACCTTTTCTACTATCTGTAACGGAAGTTTTTTACTCAGAGGTCAGGTTGGGGTGGACTTTGTTCACATTTTCCCCTAGGTTTTCAAAACCATTTTAAATCTTGAATTCCATAGCAAAGAACAAGATGCCCACATAATTCACTTCTTGAGCACTTTATTCTTAAACTACAGACCAGCTTTAAAAAGGAACAGGCATGCAGTTGCACATGTGCAATTATATATATTTATAAATTTATTATGTGAATATATATCCTGTAAGTGCAGGTGGTATTAAAAAATATAGAATTTACTTCTACACTATTCCACTTTTTATTCTAGGGCATCTGGTATCTTCCACAGAAAAACTATGAATTTTTTAAAATGTCAACTTAAAAAATGTTGATGACAGAGTACCTGTGTGTAATCACTACTATAATTTGAAAGGTTAAAGGAAATTGAGTGACATGGAAAATAAATGTAAGGTCACTGAAATTTTTAGGGTAAGGCACATTGCAGTAGCTCCTCCAAATTGCATTGCAGTGGTGCTGTCAGCTTCACAAGTGCCTCCCTCAGCAATAAAACCTTGTGAACAACTTGTATAGAAAGAAATGGTTATGGCAGAAATGTAGCCTCTAGTTCTGACCCATGACACAATAAATTAATTCAAATTGGGCACGGGGAAACAAGTTGTTAAAATGTGGGAGGCCTGAACTTGTTATTTTTAAAGCAAGACAGTGCATTTCATACCCACAGCTGCCTCAACAATATCCTAATGGTAGGTCCCTAAGTGTCAAGGGAAGGCATAGAAAACAAGAAAAAAGAAAGGAGTGGAAGGTTATGCTTTTCTGTGCTGACTAAATTTTTTGTAGCCATCTGTGTTGAAAGAAATAATCTAGAGATTCATGGAGGATTGGAACAGGAAAGTAATGAAAATACTAATACATTCTGGAAACTACTGAACTGTAGATTTCTGAATGATCTTTTTATTTCCTGCCTATTTTCCTTCCTGTCTCAAGTTTCTATACCACAATAAGTATTTATGCCAATTAAGAGACACGGGAATACTTATATGTCTTTGAATCAAAGAGGATATTTGTGCAATGCAGAATAGGATGCTGTGATTTGTATTGGTTTTCTCTGCTGTAGTTTTATCAAGTTTTATTTTAGCATGATGGAGCCTTGGTTCTGGTTTGAGTGGTCAGTGATAGACTGGGCTGGAAGGAGCTTTCAAATAGCATTACTCTTTTGTATAATAAAACAGTATGTCATGTTGACAATTTTGATACCTCAGCAGGTGTTCCAGTCTGATTCCTCTATGGCAGAGGAAAATAATGCAAGTTAAGAAAAAAAATGCAATTATTATGATTATAATTGGATTAAATAATGCAATTAATAAGAAAATAATGCAGGTTCTCATTGTAATTGGAGTGTGTCTGTGAGTTACAGTTAGTCTATAAGGCAATCCTAAATAAATTTCTTGTGAGAAGAAGTACTTGAATGTTTATTGTAGTTTTTTGTTCTACTTTGTCATGCTCTTGTGTTTTCCTCTCTGTGACTTCCTGATTACACTGTTGTTAAAGTAAGTCATGAAGTCTAAGCCATCATTTCAGTGAGTTATGGGGATGTATATACAGATTACAGTCAATATGGAAATTCAATGAAAAAGCAATTACAGATAAGCATGTCTGCCAGCTTCTGCTTGCAAGCCGTAAATATCTGAGCAGAAACTAATTTCATCTAGTGAGTCAAATGCTTTTCTTACAGTTAATCAGTTCAGATAATACTTTTTGTAGGATGAATCTCACTCCCCAAATGGAGTGAGAGAATTGGTCCATTTTGACAAGACCTTAAACTTTTGCTTGCCACTTTATGCTGGGTTTGGCTGAGTTACAGTTTCTTTCTTCTTGGTGGCTGACAAGGGGCTGTGTTTTGAATCTGTGCTGGACACATGATGATAAAACAGAGACAACTTTGTTATTGCTGAGCAGAGTTTATACAGAGCCAAGGCCTTTCCTGCTTTTCGTTCTGCCATGCTGGCGAGGGGTCTGGGGGTGAATTCCCATTCACATGAGTGGGCTGGGAGGAGGCACAGCCAGGACAGATGACCCCAGCTGACCAAAGGGATATTACAGACCATATAGCATCATGCTCAGTGTACACAGTGGGTGGAAGAAGGAGGAGCTGGCCATTTGAATTGATGGTGTTTGTCATCGCAAGTCACTGTTATGTGATGGGACCCTGCTCTCCTGGGGATGGCTGAACACCTGCCTGCCCATGGGAAGAACTGAATTAATTCCTTGTTTCTCTTTGCTTGTATGTGTGGCTTTTTATTTCCTTATTAAACTGGTTTTATCTCAACCTACATGTTTTATTTTATTCTCCTCCCAAGTTCATCAGGTTGGTTGGGGAGAGGAGGGTTGAGTGAGCTGCTGTGTGGTGCTTAATTTTCAGCTAGGCTTAAACTGGGACATACTTCCAGAGATACTGCAGAAAATTTTATTGCAAGGGCTTAATATACCTTTAGTAGTTTTCCTGATCCCACCATCTGCATTTTAATCTAGCTCATCTCTGTCTGACTTAAAGAAGATCCTGAGCAAGATCATCATCTGTGCACAAGGTTACTAGCAAGGACAAACTCTTAAGACTTTTGGTGCCAGCTTCAGCATCTGAAAGCTGTATGTCTTCTTCTGAGGTGAAAGCTCCTTTCCAAGAGCCACTCATGTTCTTGTCACTGTAGCATCTGTTGTCAGGGAGCTCAGTTTGGGATTTCCCATCTATGTATTTTGACACATGATGTTATATAACCATATCTGTGAGTTATGTAAAAAATAAAGGGATTAGTAAATATCTGGGAGCATGTAACTGTCAAGTTTCCAGGGCATCTTCATCGAAGACTATGGCGATAGGTCGTTATAAAAGCAAGTCCTTTATTGCGTGGCTAACTCAGTCCCATGAAGGCAAAGTTGTTACAGTCCAAGTGGGTTTGCAGAAAGCCTCTAACGTAAGTCTCTAAGTCCTAAGCAGAAGCAGCAGCCGCAGCAGCAGTGACAGCGCCCGCATCTTTATCAGTAAGAGTTGCAGCAGTAGCAACAACAGCAACATCAGTGTTTTCCTTAGTCCTCTGTGTGTGTGTTCTCAAAGTAGTGCATTTTTATTCTATTTTCAGCCAATTAGGTACTTATACGAATTTTCTATAGTCTTGCTGGGCCAATCCTAAGATAAGATTGATGTGCGAAGGCAAATGCAAATTCTTACACAAATTCTACGTATATAATTCTATCTGTTCCATCTAGGAATTTTCAGCAAGGCGAAATTATTTTTGTTATGACTAGAATTTAACTAACTTTGCAAAAGGCAATGTTACTGAACTATAAACTATGTATTAGGTCTCTTTCTTACTAGTTACTTCAGTCTGTTTAAAACTAAGCTAGCATTTCTACCTCATGTCTGTGTGGATTTATATATTTTAGTTTTTCTGAAGGTTCTAATTCAATTCTCACATATCTGGGCACTCCTGGGCCTGTATGGATTTGGCCCAGGGGGATTCATACTCCAACATGTAAGGGTGTTTCCATTCCAAATTATTTAAAAACTCACTACATATTATTATTAGCAGAATTTACCTAATATTAGTTCCATTGTCTTTTAGAGATCCTTAACCTTCAAACACTGAATTTTTATTGATCATATCGCTTACAGCTCATTGTTTGCTTTATTTCAGTTAGGTCCTTCATATCCAATGTATAGAATTTGATTGTATATATAGGAGATAAATCTGAAAAAAACCACTTATATGTTCTATGACTTTAAACTAAGAAGTCAAAGTCAGTAATTGGTTCACCTTCTTTTCTATCCACTTGTAAGGCAAGAAGTTGTATTTCTAAGTAAAGATTTGTTTATCAAGGGTGAAATTGAGATTGAGCTCACTGAAAAAGTCTAAAGCATTTTTGTTTCTTCTTCATCTTACATGTTTATGGCTGGCTGCCTACAGCTAGAAGAAAGCTTTTTCTTTTGAGCTTTTATTAGATTTGGCAGCAAAAGGCATTTTACAGATTCACCATAAAAATTGCTGCCATTTATCAAAGAAGCTGACAACCATCTCTTAATGATACTGATAAGGATGCTAAGAGTCACTGACCACCAAATGATAATCGGGTTCTAGGAAATTACTGGGAAAATGCAAAGGCATGGCAAACTTTTTCCTCCACACAGAAAGTCGTGGATCAAAGCAAAAAAAGTCTCTGCTCTATTTAAATGTATGTGAAGAAAATAAATGGCTTTTCTTTTTTCTTTTGTCCTTTTTTTTTTTTTAATCAGGTAATTTAATGGGTTGTTAGCTGTAAAACTGGCAGAAAAGTAAACAGAATACTTTGACAAGTACTGGGGTTGAAAGACTCCAGTCAATTTATTGTATCCTACACGTCACAAACTCATCTAAATCACAACAAGCATTGGATGCTCAATTTGGGCCTTACACTGAAGCCTGCTGGCAGTAATTTATTGTAGCTGGCCCTTACAGAGTTACTGACAGAAGGATTCTTTCCTTAGCTGTAACAAATAGAGCCTTTTCAGCAGCATATAGAGAAATACATAAAATCCATCCCCTGACTTGAACAGGATACGGGATCAGTTTTAAAATATTATGCCTAAATTCTGCACAGCTAGGCCAGTGTACAAAGTAGGTGTGCTTTGTGCACTTAATATAGAGAATTCCAAGTGAAAAATTCATGTTACAGATGCAAAGCTGGTGTTTCTGCAACCATTAATGAATAGTTTCATTAACTAGCACACAGAGTCCATCCAGAAGAAATAAATCATATTTTCTTGATACAGGCTGCTAACAGGCTTTCTAAGGGCTAATCTGCTTTTTAAATTCAAATTCTCCCTCATATGCAGCTATTTGCACCTTCTTGATCTCTGTTCAGGTGAGGAGAACACTGAGCACCTCATGCAGGGTGAATGAAGTCAAAGCCATATAACTGGATTTCTCACGTTTGACAAAACTTTGAGGGGCAAAAGCCTACTTTATGACAAGTTTTAATTAAAAAAAATATCGAAGATGTATCAGAGCTTTTAGGGATATATAAATTTCTTGACATCCTACCAGTACTAGTTTTTGCATCTGTTTATCTGTATCTTGAGGATGTCTTTCTAATCTATGGACAAACCACAGCTTTTTGGGGAGGGGTGGAACCATTACAGACCAAAAAAACCAAAACCAAAAACCCCAAAAAAACCCAAAACAAAACAAAACAAAAAAAACCAAAACCCCCCACACAACAGAAAAATAACAAGACAATTAACTGGTTATTGTTCTACATTACTGTAAATAGTTTTCTTTGTTCATGGTTATTATCCATCTTCAAAACTTTTTCATCCTCCAGACAAGGGTTTTAATACAAGAAATCTTTCAGAAAGAAGGCTTCAAATGGCTGTGGGATGTCAGAGTTCAAATATCTCATGGTTTAGAATGAATGAGTGCTCACTTATAGGTCTCTTTAGGTGCTCACTTCTTCTTTATATAGGAGTTTGTTTCATTGGTCACCATGTTACAAGTCCCTTTATCATTATCCTGATCACTTCTTTTTGAAAACACAAACTCATTTCTTGCTGGTTTAACCTTTACAACCCCCATTATAAGTTTTTCTTTACATAGTCCCTTGCTTTGCCACAGTAGGAAAAGTGTGATTTCAGTGGCTTTGAGTGTTTAGAACCTGATAAATGTGCAGCAGCATCTTTGTCAAGCTGCTCATGGTCACTACACCCCAAAAGAGCTGCACCACCAACAGTCCTTAATTACTTCAAATGCCTGGAGGCTAGTATAATATAAAAGGCTTATAAAATACATCAACACAAAGAGCTTCTTGGGGGGTCTGAGTAGCAGAAGATGTGTACAGTCACATCAGTCAGAAATTCTGGCATGAGAATAATAAAGAGGTCTATGAAAACTGAAAGTTAAACAAGATGATGCACTGGCTTTCCTAAAAACCCTAAGTCTAAAATACGTCCTCAATAAAAGGAAAGACAAATCTAGAGTTCCAAGGGAGCAGTGCACAGTATATATTTCTTCTTTTACTTTCACAATGGGAATTGGGAAAGAAGACTGTATTTTAAAATACTGATTTCCATAAAGTCATAAAAAAATATGGAAAATGATTTTTCCATAATGAAAGAAAATTGTTACTGAGATTCACACACAGTTACAAATGGGAAAAAGTTATTAATGAGTGGACACAGTTCAGAAATCTTTATCAAATTTCATTTATTCATAAATTCAGTGTAAAATACAGTGAAACTAAGAACCTTTAGAAGTTTTTTGATTGCTCCTGTTTAAATTAGGAAAAGACAGGTAAAACATGTTATGTATATGTATGTAGATATTCACATATTCAGCTGTAGAGCATAGATTATTGGCAGTATCTTATTCTTCAAAGAGATTTCTGAAAAGAGACAGCTTTTTAGTATGGACTCGAGGGTTTGCTCGCAAAGGAACCAAAAGAAAACGTTGCTCTTTCAAATGTTAATCTTTCTATGTACCTTTGGGCACATTTTTAAGTGGAAAAAACATGCTTATACATTGTGTTTTTTTCATTTTGCTAAAAATAATGAGTCTTAAAATCTTATTAGCCCTAGTTAAAAAAAAAAAATCCCCTATTCATTAATATTCATTGTTGGCTATTAAAATGCATTAATATTCACCCTGATGCCTAGAGAGACTGACCTAGAACAGAGGCTAGACAGTTAAAGTAGGTATTTATTAAAAGGACTTTATTATGAAGTCTCGTCCTCCTTTCTTTGCTGTCTTCAGTTCTCCATTGTTTATGCTTTTGGGCCTGAGGCTTTTAACAGCTGTTCTTGGTCTCAAGCTGGAAATGGATTTGTCTACCTAGTCTGTGAAGGGAACTTACTAACACTTAATATGAAGTTCAGAGCTACACACCAAGCTAGCACAGAATCTGAAAAATACGAAAGCTAAAACTTAGGGCATCAATGGAACAACAATTTTATTAATAAAATATCAAAATGAGGAAGCTTGGTCATCTCTCATCCTCAGCCACCGCCTTGATTTCAGCAAGACTCAGTAGAAATTGAAGTGTCAGTTCACAGAGAACTTGTAGCAGGGCAGGATTCAGAGGGGGGAGAACTGTGCTCCGAATGCATATAGTTGAGCTCTACAAGCAGAATGGTGACAGTAGCACGGTCACTGCTTCAGATGCTAAGACTGGAGCTTGGAAAGAAAGTATCTGATTCAAGGACTACCTAACTGGTAAGCTCCTTCTCTAAAAGTGAATGTCTAATTAGAACAGTCAACTATCAATGTTTTAAGAACATTGTGTAATTACCAGGTAAAATCAAAGGTTCCAGGCATGCCAGAGTCATTTGCTCAGAAAAGAAGGTGAGAGAAACTTATAAGTGAGCTTGTTTTTATTTCTTTACAATGTCATCTCATTGCATAGAGCAGGTTTTCCAAATCCAAGAGAGATTATCAATATAGCTGCTACGAGGCATTCCTGTATGAGGTAGTTATTGAGTGCGTTTTCTTTCTGATGAATTGGTTGTAGAATTAAAGCTTGAATCTGGAAAATATCTATGTATATTGACACCAATAGTGGCTCTGAGGAGAAATGCTCTTCCTCAGTTGATAGAGGAGGTCACTGCTCTTGGAATTGTTGTCATACTGTTTTGAGAGCTAGTGCTATCAAAAGGCCAAAGTAACTTGTACTTCTTATTACTAGAAAGTGAATGAAGATTACTTTGTGTTCAGGCATTTTGTATTTATAGAGTGCAATTTTACTAAGAGGGCAACCTTTTCAAATTGTGATCTTTATCCACCTTTTCACTCAGTCTATCTCATGGCTGGGGTTGTTTTTCTCAGAGAAACACAAAAAAACCCCAAAAGCAGGATTCATTGAAGGATCTAGATAAAATACAGAGTCCTGGAGAACACACCATGGTTCCCTGTAAAATACACAGGAAAAGACTGGTGTCTCAGGATACGAGCAGAGCATCCCTGCCCCACTGACTGGGATGAACATAAAAGACTTACACCACTCTGTGTGGTGTAAGTCCAAGACTTACACCACTCTGCTGTGCAATATCCAGCCACACTATGGATGATGAAGGTTCAATTTTACTTCATCTTGAGAGAGTTCAGACCCAGCTTTTTCACCCTGCAGGGCAGTGTATTGGTCACTGTGTAATGGACAGTAAGGCTGTCCTCTGTGGGTAATCCTTCCTCTTCCACTGGGGTCACCAGCAGCGCAGAATATAAGGTCCACTGGGCCAGCATGAGAACATGAAAGAGGGGGACTAGATTCTGGAAATGAAACATTAGGAAGTGAAGCAAGAGAGCTACATCAAAACCAAAATATGTCAGACAGGTTCTTGTATAACTGTTCTAAGGAAAAGTATCTCCATATCCCCCCTTAAGGCAAATGATAGGTAGCTACTCAGCCACATCAGCTTGCAACAAATATGTTACTACAGATTTAGAGGAGCCTGATCTGATGGCTGAATATGAGGCGCTATCTGGCAACACCTTCTGGGTCTGACCTAGATCTGATCCCAGAGGAAACTTAGAGGGTGGGACATTTGCTGTGCTTAGGGGTAGGCTGCAATATGGTATGATGGGGGATATTTTAGAGAGTAGGTCTAGGAATCTGGAGAATCTTAGTCAGGAAGGTATCCAAGGAGTCAATTTTGCAACTGCATGGTGTCTCTTTGGGATGACAATTTTTCAGGTGCCTTAAATTGCCGTTCTACCTTGTTCCAGGCACTGGTGTGGAATATAAACCCGACTTGTGTGTTTTAAGGTTTCAACATCACATCATGCAAGCCAGTACTGACAAATTCCTGCCACTATCATATGGAAGGTTTTGCTTAATATTTCTGATTGCGTTCCTGACTGTGAAGTCACAAGACATAGCAAGGAATTCAGATGTACTCTTCAGCCACCAGAGACACACTCGAGTGAATTACTAATGTCCTTAGACACCTGGAATGCCGATAATGAATTTGTATGTACAGCTTGATCATCCACCAGAGCAAATCAAATCATTCCTCGCTCTGCTGTAGCAGGAGGATTTTAAAGCTCCTATTCTGAAACTCCCCTCTTGCTGTTGGCATGGCTAAATCCTCCAGAGCACTAACAAACAGCTGTGCTGCCTTTCCTTCCAAAAGGGAGAAATGGCAAATTCAGTAACACTGGGATAAGCTGATAAAACGTACAGGCATAAATGACAGTCCAAAACCATTCTTCAAAGCGGCAGCTGAGTTACAGTTCAGGATACAAGGCCCAGTGGCTTTGCTGCCTGAGATTTCTAATTGTGGTGGATTTGGTCAGGTCTTCGAGCTTTGGGCCAGCACTGTGCCAGGCTGGGACACCCAGACTTCAGTAAAAGCAGCACTGCAGCAACATCAACATGTACCTAAGAGAGATCACGTTCCTCTAGGGCTGGCAGGATCCTGCTCTCCTCTCACTTTGAGTGATAGCAGTTGGGATTGCCAAGAGCTCTCTCTGCCTCCAGCAGCAGCTGGGTTCTTTGCTGGGATTTGCTCCCAGCTGGGCCAGAGCACACCTGCAGCACACCAGCCTGTCCCCAAACATCACCCTTGAGTCCTGCAGATGTATTTTTGTGTTTAGAGAGAAACAAATTCTGGGGACAGATAAAGCCATCTCCAGCAAACACACAGTACTAGAAAGGGATGTTCTAGTAGTCCCTTTTCCTGTGCATGACTGTAAGTCTGGATGAAGGAGGAGGCACCGGAAAACACCTTGGCCAAAGAGGGGAAAACTGCATACTGAGAAAGTGGTGAAAATCTCCCCAGTGTGCTAAGCTTCAGAGTCTGTTGTGTCTGGACAAACAAACAAGCTCACATCACCAAGAAACTGCTGGGTCTGCACAAGGCCACGAGCACACATTAATGTCAACAGAGACTTGTTTACACCCACAAGGGCAATGGCTGCTATGTGCAAACAAGGCCTGAAGGATGATGCACATATATCATAGAAAAAAGCATCCTCTGAAAGCCTTTCCAAAATCTGACCTCAAAGCCACTAGTGTGGCAGTCCAGCCTGCCTCTTCTGAATGTAGAGCTGGAGCTGTCTCTCAGCTCTTGCTCCAGCTGGGCAACAAGTATATGATTGAATTAGATCACCTCCACCCCCTCTCCTGGAAAAGGGAATTTTCAACAGGGAGAATGAGTTGTCCAAACTTCCATATTTGCTCAGAAAATAGAATGATAAGGACTGCTCACATCTTGCCTTATTGGTCCACTTTTTAATTGTAGAATACCATACTTCATCCCAACATTTCTTTTTTAACTTTCCAGCAAATCTGGCATCCTGAAATTTTATCACTGTCACAAATGAAAGATCATTCAGTTGAGATTGTGGACAGTCTCCTGAGCATTGAAGAGATAAAATTTATAGCTTTTTTTCCCATTATTTTTATATATTCTTGAAACATTTCTTTATGTCTCTTATTGCTGATGTGTTCTTTGGCAAGGTGAGAACATTTCTCATACATAAGTCATGTATGGGAACATGAGAGAGAAGTAATCAGTAGTATTGTGCTTTCTTTAGATCTCAAAGAACTTAATTTCCTCTAAAACTCAGGCAAGACCCTGAGGGGATGGAATTGAAAGAGACATGACTAATAAATAACCTCAATAAGAATTTTATATTTAACTTTCAAGTAGCCATTAAAGCAGTTCCCACAAAAGCACCTTTTAGTCTTCCCTTAAATTACCCAGTTTTCCTCTAGCCCTGAGGTTTGAAAGGGCTTTTACAAACCTATGCAAGGAGGGAATGTAGTCAATTCTAGCACTCTTTGTCTTTATGCAGGTCCTTATGTTTGCCAAATATAAACCAACAACTGGCAAACATGCACAGGCCATCCATCTTCCACTCTGTATAAATCACTTGAAACTAAAGTGTTTCTTTGGTTTCCTTTTTTTAAGAGATCTTATACTAGCTTTTCTTTTCAAGTGTGTTTTGAAGAGGAGGTCATCATTAGGGAATTCTGTATGAGTTTATTTTATGCTTTTTTACCAGGTTTTTTTTTTGTAAGAAGCTGCTAATTAATTGCTGATTGATAAAAATTAAATAGGCAGCCAGAATTCCCTGAAGCAGCAGGAAGCAGCTGAATCCAGTGCTTTGGGGAAGAAGCTTTTCCAGGGACTGTAGGGCTAACGAATACATTGACACAGTAGGTCAATTGCTTCTGCTCATGTGGAATTTTGTTCATTGCTCTAAGACTGCTTAAACTCTGTGAAGGATACAGGTGCCTCCCTATCTATTGTTAACCCCTGATGTTTCTGTTCTCATCCACTCCAGTAGTTTGCTTCTGAATATGTCAGCATTTTGATAAAAAATTTGATTTTTATGTGATTTATTGTGGTGGTATCATTTTGATTAGCTGGTCCCATTAACCAAATGGGCCCAATGGAAGCCAGTTAAAAATAGCTGATCTCTACACTGTGACAAAAGATCTTCCAGGGCTACAAAGTTCACCTGTTAATAAAAGGACTTGGTTTGGTTTGGGTCATTTGTTTTTTTAAATCCTCTTTCCCTCTTCAGTAGAATAAAATTACATGAAGCCACTCCTTTAAGCGAGATTCCAGAGGGACAGAAGCTCTTACAAGAACAGCTGTTCCGTTAGTGCAGAAACAACTGCCAAAAAACATCATGGGCTCAACCCCTTTCTTTTTGGCTTAATAGGAATTAAATCAGTGCCATGCCAAATTTTCACAGGTTCATCATCTGTCCTGAAAAGAAATTCTCTTACTAAGTGTCCATTTTCTGTTTCTGGGAAGTGTTTTGAATTTTAGGATAGCAATGGGAGGCATTGTTATACTAAAACCTGTTTGGCTTTTTTTCTAAATCCTAGTCAGCTTTAAAAAAAATATTCTGGAGGAACTTTTTTTTTGCCTCATCTACTTTAAGATTTAAATTCCAAGAGGACCTAATCATGTGCTAAAACCATGTAGGTACTTCTTGAATTAAGACGTAATGATGTATTACATGTGTAATTATGTTCTGATTGGATCAGGGCCAAAGTGTGTATGTGTTCACTTCCAGATTTTTAAATTAAAGTGGATAAATGAAGGAATGATAGGCATGATGCTTGTTTAGGAGTTTTTTCTAATTTGGTAACCAAGCAAAAGAATAATTCCTAAAGATATGACCTGAAAAGAACTACTAAACTTTAACTCCTGAAATGGAAAGGTAAACTGTCTCCTACCTTCTTTTTTTTTTTGACTTTCTAATTTGGGCAAATCACTTGTCAAAATGTCACATCAAGAGAGTAAAAGGAAAAATTTCAATAAGTGTTAAGAAATGCTCCTCAACTGCATTTTAAAGTTATTTTTCTTGTTGACAAAAGACCAAAATATAGCATGAATTTATGAATAATTTTCATAAGCTGGTATGTGCATTACTTTTTTAAAAAAAGTAGTGAAATAAAATTTTCACATCCAGATCCAGCTTTATTTTAAACCTGCTCAATATTTCTCACTGTTAAACCTTTTTCAGTTATATTACTTTTCTAGAATTTAAGCATTTGAAATTAAATTCTCTTTTTAAGCATCACCCATGACTGAATATTTTAATTTAATTTCTGATGGCATACTTGGCCCATTTTTTAAGATGCAGGTCAATGTAAAATATACTATCATGATTACCTAAAAAAGCTTGTAATTTTGTTTTAGGTTTGAGGGTTTTTGTTTATTTTGCGCTTTTTAGAGCCAAAAATAGAAACATGGAAAAGAATACAATGGGGATATACCTTTTCTTATCACTGCTCATGTATTTTTTCAGACTAGTTATTTACTAAATCTTGCCAGATGTATTTCCCAGAAAGTAAAATAAATAATAGCACTAAGCAAGACTTTCTGTGGGGGAGCACATGGCCAGGTGCATTTCATTTAGATCCAGAATTTACCATTTGCATCCCAAGATGTATTTATCTATCAATCTCAGCATCAAAGCTCAGCTGGTGCAAAGGAACTGCCCAAGAAAGAGGGAGGAAGAGCCTGAGGTGGGAAGGGCTGGATTGACGATGACTTTGTAGTGTCCATATTTTGTCTTTCCTTTGGAAAATACAGGGTTTCCAAAGTTCACTTCTTTCTGGTAGAAGGCTTGTATATAACCTAGTCTCAGAACATCTCTTTCCCTCTTCAGGGCTGATCCTCAAGAGGTTGGCAATGCATTACTGAAGGTTCATCAGCTGAGGCAACAGCAAACCAGAATGTTTCTGGTGGGAAAGATATTCATCAATATGATGAAATCATGGGATTTTCCTCAGTTTGCTTCAATGAACAAGCAAAAGATGACATGCCCATATTTCAGAGTCTGAGACTCCTTTGTACCAAATAGCTACTGTGGTTTTGTTTGGTTGGGGGTTTTGTTTCTAATAGAATATTTTTTTTTCAAAACATAGAGAAGTTGTGGAGAAAAATATAATTTTAGAAATTGCATTGTGCATGGTCATTGTGGTCTTTAACTTCAGGACTTGCTTGTATGCTGCCTAGTGGAGAGCTGGCTTGGGAATGAATCAGGAACTCAATTTGTTTTAGTACACAGACACTGAGCTGAGGATCAGGCAGGTACTAAAGGGAGAGGAGTCACCATATGCAGAGAACATTGCCCCAGAAACTGGAGCCTAGTTCTAATTTACCCACTGATGCTTTGAGTCATCCTGGACAGATCAGGTAAACCAAAGTTTTCACAGGTGGTCTTTGGGATTGTTTTTTTTTTACCCATTTTCCAGCTGCCTGACTTGGGAGCTCTGGTTTATGAAAGCATAAATAGCAACCACAGCTGGAGTCTCCGCAGTTTGTCTTATTTTGAACATATATTTCTAAATAGCACAAAGCTCTCTGGAAATTCCAACCCTACTTATTTGAACTGGACATTCAAATTAATAAATATTTATCTTTACTCCTCTGTGCCTAAATTCCCCCTTTTATATTGGGAATAATACCACCTGCCCCTATTCTCCCTGCCAGCTCATACACAGAAGGAAAGGAATTATTCTGTTGTGAGAACAGGGCTCAAATCACACCTGCAAAATGCAAAACATATGTTTTCCATGCAAAGGAGTTCCTGGCCCTCCTTGTCTTAAAAGATGACAGTTGTTAATCAGGACAGAAATTTGGAAAAGTCCAGCTCTTCAGGCTGTAGGGGTGGTTGTCCTGGCAGGTGCTGGACACAATTTCTTGAGACTGTTGAAATTACAGTAAATCTACTGACTTTGGCCTGGGTTCAGAGAAGGAGTTTCTTTCCAAGGATTTTAATTCTTGTTTAGTGACATGGGTTGATGAACTCCTGTTGGATTCACTCTTTAAATCAAATCTTTGATTGTGATTGGTCTAAATGGAGTTGGCTGCAATGGTTCAGGGAGAAGAGTTTTTAAGCTGCCACTGGAAAACATTTGGTATAATGTCTTATTTCATCACCTCCTGCTGTGAACCTGTGTGGTATTGCAAGGACCACGATGATTCTGCTGTCCTTACCAAAGTTGTATGGCACTTCACTCTGAGGATCTCATTATTTTCAGAGTGGAAAAGAGGACTAAATAAGGCTCTAGAGAAATACTTTACATGTTTTAGAACAGAATAATTGCATGTCCATTTTGTTTAATGAGCATACTTTGTAAAGATGGGTTTGAAATACTTTATTGACCTCACTGGAGGTGAAAATCACAGGTTAATTTGCAGAACTGCTATTTGGGTAACAGCATGTGATGAGCAACTTTTGTCTTCTGAAAGCTGAAGCTAGTAAAGACAAAGTTTTATAGAAGTTGCCTCCTTTGTTTTGTGATGTTGCTCTTATTTAGACTACATATATGTATATATGTATATATGTATATACGTATATATGTGTATATGTGTATATGTGTATATGTGTATATGTATACATGAATATATGTATATATGTATATATGTATAGATGTATATATGCATATATGTATATATGCATATATGTATATATACTTACAAGTATATACGACATGTATATATGACTTGGATTCTCTCATCCTATACTTCCATTTTGCAAAATAGCTACTGTTGCAGTCTGTAGAATTAATATCTAATGTCTTTTCTTGCTCTTTGCTAATACACAGTAGTGTTCAAGTAGTGCTGAGAGCAAGGATGGAAGGGACCACATCACTTCAGTCAGTGTGGACAGGGAAAATAAATTCTATTGTTGCCAAGCATCAAATGAAGAGAAGCAAAATATAGCTGACAGCAGAATGGGAAAAACATGTGTTCTGTTTCATTACAAGCTCCAGAATCAGAAATATAAAAAAATACACTTTTCTTCCTCTGAAACATGATGGTTGACTCTACATATTAGGTGTCTCTCGCCAAAGGTTCTGCAAAGACTTTTTGCAAAATCCAAATAAAAATGGTGCAGATTTAGGATCATTTTAGATGTGCTATTAAAACTTGCATTTTATTTTCTGGCCATAAGACAACACCTTTGTCTTAACTCTGTAATAGACAAAGGTCGGTTTTGTAAAATCAGATTTACTTGGTAACCGAGTTTTATTTCTACCTGAACAACATAATCTAGAAAGTATTCAAAAATACCTTGGGTTTGCCATCCCTCAGATAGAAATCTCTTTGTGATAAGGGGATCGTGGTGCTCTGATACAATTAATAATTGGTGTTTGCAAATTAGAGACATGCAGGTGTATTTGCATGTCATATTCATATGCCTCTTATTTTGTACTTTAGTTTTAATCCCCAGCTACTCATGTTGTCTATAAGATTGTGTCCTTTTTCTGTCTGTTTTGACATGAAGTGAAGGTTTCCTTTGCCAAAGGCCCCTGAGTGCAGAAAAACCCACACACTAAAGCCTTGTCATTGCATGCAATATTGGTGGTGTCATTTCAGTTTCCTTCTCCTTGTTCTCCAGATCTCTGGTGGGATCCTGGTGCCCTGCTCTCTCCACTTCACTATGGCCTTTCTTGCACAGAGCTCTGGCAGCCGTGCTGGAGTTCATTCTGCACAGATTACATGCGCTGCAGTGAGAACCCACACCAGAGTATTAATAAGTGCAGAGCTGCAGGATCTGCAGGATATGTGAGGCAGGAGAGAGGGTGAGTGGGCAGATGCCTTGTGTCTTCCAGGTGGAAGATATAAACCCATGAACAGAAGTAGAAGACTTTGGCTGTACTAGGTCATTCTCCTATGGCAACTTGTTTTCCCAAGAAATAATTAAAGGGATGCATGGTTAGAGCCATTCATCCTCAGGTTTGATCTAAATCGTTTGGTCTAAGTAGTGATATGGACACATTTAAAGGATCATATGATTAGAGAAATGGCAGATTTGAAAACTCTCCTTTTCATTCACAAGATGCAGCAATTCCACTCACCTTTGCTTATGTTGCCTGCTGTAAATAAGCAATGTTGATGCTAACTTCTGGACCACATAGCATGCTTGGATCATGTTCTGGACAAGGGCCATCTGTAGTTTCTATTAGTAAAACACCTGTTTTATGCTGCAATTTTTTTAGAAGTAGTCTTCAATGCTTGATATGGATCCTTGTATCATAGACCTACTTGAAGGTCTATGATGTTTGGGATGTCGACTATTCTGTAGCTTTTATCCTGATGCTTGATGTTCTGTTTACAATCAGTTCATGACCATCAAAGCATTTAATGAAAAGCACCCTAATGAAAACATATTCAGATTTTCTGATTGTACACTTTATGAAATTATTTTTCACATGCTTCAGATCTACTGCGTCTGCTCCCTGCAGTTTTACAGTGCAGAGAGCTGCTAATAAAATGTTACTGTTGACAGTTCAGTGACAATATAAAATTCCTACAGCTGTTAAACATTTAAAGATGTTTAATGGGGTTTTAATGAGTATTTTGGTACTTATCTTTTAATAGGATTTTTAAAAATGTATTACCGTGTAAAACAAGCTGAAATAAAAGGCTCTTATTGTGGATGCTTTCGATACTATAAGTTTCATCACTGCTGCTGTGCAGCTACTGGCTTATTCTTTTCAGAGTACTGCTAAGAAAGTTTTCTAGGAAAAAAACCAAAAACCACAGAAACAACAAAATATAAAATATTAGCAGCAAAATATCTGATATTAAAAAAAACCCTACAATAGTACCAGAAACAACGAAAAAGGCTGGATCTAAAACTTAGATTGTTAAGACAATGTTATGTGCCCTTAACTATACTCAGCCAATCAAACCTGGCAGCAGGATTTTGTCTTGTTAATATATCTAACCACTAAAGAAAAGGGCCAAAAAACTTGATTTGACTCATGAAGCTGCCTGTATGATGTCAGCACTTCAGAACTTCTCAGGGCCAGCACCACCATCCTGCTTCTGGGCTGTCCCTCATTGACGCAGCAGATGTGGCACACTTGAGTCCAGCCCAGCCCTGCACTGAGCTTGTTGGCACCTCTGAGGGCAGCTGGGGCTCTGCTGCTGGGACAGCCAGCTGGAGCCAGCTTCTTCCTCCTGGATTTGTCCCAGTCTGTTGCTTTGTTGTTCAGGTCATAATGCCACAATTTCTGTGTACCTTTCTGCTGCAGCCAGCACATCTATTTGAGGTCAGCCATCTGAAGAGCTGTTATTGGTTTTCTGCTTTCCGCCCAGACGGTTCAAAGCTGAGAGAGGTGTTGGGATCCTGTATCCATCGTTCTTCATCCTGGTGGAATTCAGAATCATTATTTTTCTCGCAAAAGGTTTTTCTTTGTATCCTGGTTCTGGCCAGGACAGGGTTAATTTTAACCCTACTCAGGCTGGAACCAGGGCACTGACATGAATCACTGCACTCACATTCTGCATTTAATCTAAATAAGCACCATAAGGGGAATATTAGATAAGTATATCTTTGAAAAGAGACAGATGCTCTGAAAATTAGATAAGGGACATTCTTAAAGGAGTTCAGTAATCAAAAGCAAATGCATCAGATATCACAGAGTGAAATAACAAAATGGAAAGGAGCAAACTAGGTGTAAATCAGTGGGTGACTTTCATCAGAGTGGGAATTTTTTCATAGGTATTTTCTCGTTGCCTATGCCTGACAACATGACACAGGGCAACCTCTTTGTGCAGCCTAGAAGTCTGAAAAACCTCACCTAGAAATGGAAATCGGAACATTTTTTTCAAGTATGTAAGCAAAACATTTGAAGTTTTGAAATTTGTTTATTTCTATCCAGAAATATTTAAAGGTATTCTTTTTGGATTCCCAAGTAGTTTTGGTTGAGGATAAATCAATGATTTAAATTTTATTATTTTTAAAACAAACACAGTATCTATACACCTAAGTACATGAAAATTCTAAAGATATCCAGACCTCAACTATAGAACGTTTTATAATGCTACTAAATTAGTAAACTTTGAAAATTACTGGAAGAGGAAAAGTTTAGTCCAATTGGCTTTTATGTCAGCTGTGGTCTTGACAATAGAAGAAGCCATAACACAAGGATTGCAGAACAAGTACGGTAATGAAGAGTGGGTACAGGATAAAAGAAATAGCCTTCCTTTATGCAATCTCTATAAAAAACTTTCAAATACGACTCTTTGTGTCACCTGGAGATCAGTCTCTCAATGACAATTCTTTACTTCCATTTGACTTTTAAATACACAATTAATTACATTTTATATTAGTACTATCAGGTAACATAAATTCCATAATGCATTGGAAAACAAATTCCAAAATAAGTTTACTTATTTCTAAGCAATGTCCCTACATTTTGTCTTAAAGATGATTTGGACCTCCTTTCATTGCAGTTATTCACAGAGATATGTATTTATGCTGTGTTACCTCATGGCTAGGAGAAGAGACTCAGGCCCAAAATGTAAAACTGAAATATATTCCTGTGGGTGGTTTTTAAAAGATATTGATTTTTATTCACCATCTGTCACATTGGTTTGCAGCCAATATCCATCAGTGAGCTGTGTGATTAATGGGGTATTAAAGAAGCAATGGACAATTTCACAGTCATTTAACTTGTTGCTTTATTTTTCCTTTTGTATTAGTATTATCATCCTACAGCATCTGTTGTTAGTGTTAAGCATAATAAATGTGCTGGATATAGCACGCATTGCTATCAATAGTAATAATAACTAACAATACACCACAGACTATGAAAAAATGAGACGAAGCCTCTCTGCCTATATCTGTGCAAATCCTTCACTCTCTTGAGGCTGTCCCAGAGCCCCATGTGGCTCCTTAGGAGCCAAGGAAAGCCAGCAACATCTCAGCTCCAGGTCTGGCCCCTGCCCTCTGTCTTCACCTCCAGACAGCTGCAACCCAGCTGTTGTTACCTGACAGGTTATCCAAAATCTGAGCACCTTTATCTGGTGGAGGTCTTCAGGCACTCCTCAGCAGAAATTTGCTGCTAATACATAATATTCCAGATTTCTAAATTAATTTTAAAAAATGCAAAATCATGGTACTCGAAACACATAACATTGATATAACAGCAAATAATGATGCAATCTTATTTGACAACTTGTTGATAACAGATGGTATCGCTATCAAGTATGAAAGAATGAATTTTCCATTGTGACTCCATGCATCATAAATTGAAAAATTGTCCCCAATTGTCCTGCCCTGTTATTTTCCACAATGCCTTTAGTTTCCACATTGTATGGAGTAGCAATCCAACAACAGCAACAATCAAATCAAATATTTCTGTCTTCAGTTGCCCCACCTGCTTTACACTGTGGGTGAATCACATGGATACCTCAGTGCTGCTCAGTAGCTTAAAAAATGTCAACAAGCCTTTAGAGGTGCCATAATTTTGGTGGATTTGGAGAATAATGCTTGAAGATGTTTCCAAAGTATATTTAGACTTCATGAGATTCCTAATAGCAAACAATCTGAGATGACACAAAGGTGGGGTTTTTTTAAAGATAGCCTGTGAACTATTAGAACATGCATCACTTTATCGAACTAGAGTTGGATTTAATCAATTCAGCACTCTTCAGCACTAAGTGTCTGGACTTCCAAATATCCTAAAAAGTTGCAAATCTGCTTTCCATGACGTAATGTAGTTTTTATAGGTAAATAAAATATAAGACTTCTGTGTTTGCAGCTAATGAGAATTTTCACAGTCCTTCATCATATTTAGGAATCATCTTAATAATATGAAGCTGGCAAGCAAACAGCTGGCACTGTTTTTTGTCTCCTCTCACAGAAAGTAAATGAAAGGTTTGTTGTTTTGCAGGTGTGCATGTGTTTGTGCTTTCCTAACTAACAAAAATAAAATCTTAAAATTTGATACCTAGAAAAGAATTTGTCTTCATATGCTACATATGCTTCATATGCAAAGCCACTAGAGAATCATCTGTTGAAGGGACTGACATTATTGCTAATTACAATCCACTCTTTAAATTTTTGAGAACCAGAGGTCTGCTCCACAGAAATTTCTTTAGAATAAAATTACTGCATTTCAGAAATTACAAACTCCATAAAATCATGGAGGGCACAGGGATAAAGTGAATCAGGCACTATTGATTTTCTGGCTTTCTCAGTAAAAGAACAGGGGACATCAAAGGAAACCAAAAGGAGACCTGTTCAAAACACACTTTCTAAAGTTTGCAATGTGAGCGGTCTGGCTGCAGGGTGTTGTGAAGCTAAAAGTTTGTATAGGGTCATGGGAGACTGGACAAGACTAGGAAAATCAGCTCATTAAGCATTCCTGAATACACAGAAGCCACAGGGGTCTTCTAAACCCTGGGACCCATGACTGTGCTTGGCACATCTAGCATGGTCATGCGCTCTCCTGTGTCTGTTCCCCTTCAGTCACTTGCTCTGGGACCCAGTTAGAGAGAGGGTATTGAGGTTTACAGACCTTTGGAATAATCTGCTGCAGCCTTCCATTCTTGTCTTCCTTCCAGGAGTTCTAGATTGTGGTGAAAAACAACGATATTGCAAAATTTCCAGTATGCTATGATGTCTTTCTCTTGTATAGAAAAATCTTATGTTTTATATAAATGTCTAGATATTGTATATGTAGCCTAGGTTATCTTTTATGGGCAAATAGCACTTATATAGGTGAATAATAATAGCTTCTAAACTGCTGTATGAACATAGAAACATTTCTTATTTTAGGTTTAAGAAGTTTCCATTAATTTTACTTAGATTAACACTGAAATGCAAAAGGTTGTATGCTCATAACATTAGGTATGAAGTTAAAATCAGTATTTAATATAGTAATAAGGCAAGAAGAAATGGATAAAGATGACTCTGTAGAAATTAAAATTTCCAATTATTATATCAAGCCTTTTCATTCCAATAACTTAATTGTACAGTGCATTTAAAATTTTATGAAACTGCATGAATTTTCAATTATTTATTGTTGGTATACTTTAAATCAGACTTATTACCAGGGTTGATTTTTTGTGTTTGGAGGTGTTAAAACTGCCTAAACATAAAACTACCATTTGTGTCCATCTTGGAAGTTGTTTTGTTTCTGTTTGGTTTTTTTCCCCCAGGGAATATGAGGCAAGAGCTTTTCCAGGTTGCGACTCAGGGCAGGGCTCTGAACTGGTTCTTGTATCCTCCCCATCATCCAGTGACTACAGAGGAAATTATTCTCCTAAACCTTGGCACATGGATTAAGTTTTTCATGGGAATATGTCTTTGTGCCATTTTCATGAGTTACTCCACACCATACTTATATATTTCACAGGCTAAATTGCTCTAGGTTCTATTAGTGTAAGTCTGTAAATTATTATAATCAGGATTACTGCTGAAAGGTCCATGAATCCTTCAGAGCAGGACTTTCCAGCTGTGCTTGTTCAACGCCCATCACAATCAAGCCTGATTCTTGCCTGGAATTTTTGGGCACTGTAACAATACAGAAAGTAATGCTAATAGCCTTTGGCTGTTGTCAGCAGACGCTGCACCCAGGAGGGAAGGCTCTGCATGCAGGAAGTACTAAAATACCCCATTTTCCTAGGACAGCAGTGACAGATTATTGAACTCATATGTTCCCAGACCAGAAAGGCACAGAAAAATGCTGAAAAAACAGGGGAGCAGAAATCAGAAACCAACATGGGTAAACATTAAACCAGTTTCTGTTTTCCACTAAGCTGCAAAAAGTACCACCACCGGTCAGATCCAGGGAACTTTTAGCAGTTTTCTAGTATGATGCTTAGTGAAAAGACATTCACACATTTCTACTATGCTCTTTGGAAAAGTCTTTAGTGCTGAGTAAGAGTGCTTTCTGTTAAGGCTGTTGCAACAGCTGCTTGCAATTCTGTTCATTCAAATGTAGCCAGAAGGTAAGAGATTAATAATTTATCAGCCCCTGGCTTTCCTTGCCAGGTATGAAAAAAATAGTTAATGGTATGTACAGTGTATGACACTTCTGGTTGGATTAGAACAAACTGCCTTTGTTTCAAACCAGGAAATTGGCAGCTTTCATTTTTGGATCAGCAAAGGAAGTTCACCAGCAAGGCTTAGAATGTAAGTTACACAATAGGGCCGAAAACCTCAAAAAGGTTGGGAAAAGTTTGCACATTTTTTAAGAGGGACTCAACCATTCTTGTCTAACAGGACAGAAAACGGCTCCATTTTTCTCCAGGTTGTAGCACATCAGTACCTCTTCAAGCACTTAGGGTACTCTTTACTCTTGCAGGATAGAAACATTTCTCCCCTTTCCATGGCTCTTCAGTATCTGCAGGCTGAGAGTAGCTTTACAAGCATCCACAGGAAAGCAGAAAACTTGCATGATCAGCCAGCTCTGGGGCACCATTCACAGTTCTGAGAGTGAACCCAAAATTCTGAATCGCAGCTGTGGCAATGGTAGGTGAATTGTAAATCAGCTTCCAGCATCCTGGTTTCACTGTTGTGTTTAAGAAAAACAACCATTTGTCTCCAGCTTGAGACAGTTGTAGAAAACAACATAAATCACTTTCCACTGGCTTATAAACTTATTTTTCATTGGCCACATTAATTTTCGTCATCTCCAACTGCCCATATATCTCCAACTGTCCATATATCTCCAACTAAACCCAATTTAGAGCTTCTCTACAAAACTCAGACAAAACGACAAAGTTGTCATAGCTTTAGAAGGACACTGGCAGGTCCCTCTGTATTGGCTTGTTTTGTTGTGACAATTATGATTTTTTAAGAACAGTTTTGATTTCCCCTTCTTTCCTGCACTGTGTGTTCCACACAGTAAGACAAGAGAAGAACCTAGAAGATCATGCAGAGGGAGCGCAAAATAATGTGAACCCTTTCTTTGGGAGCTTCCAGCCTGACACACAGAGAGGGGTACCAGCACTGGTTACTTCATGGAAGTTGAAAGACGATGTCTCGGCCCTAAGTAGAAAATTCCTTATATCAGAGCTCACTACAGTTCACTCATGGATGTTCCATCAACGATCTTAATGATACTTTGATGTTTTTTCCCTTTCCAGCTGCCAGAAAAACTGATCAATGCTGAACGCCCTCTTCCTAATGAAACCTCAGTCTACCTCCATATTCTTTCTTTCAAAGGAAACTGTTTAATTTCAAACTTTATTCCATAGCAAGAAGTCTTGGAGAATAAATGAGACTTTGAATTAATCTTAACTTTGAATTACGCTGTTTCCAAGTATGATTGAATCAAACAGTCATGGACTAGTGTTAGATACTCAGGATTCTCCTACTTTTTGGTCAAATGATATGGAAAGGGGCAGCGAAAAGTTAAACAATACTTTGATCAACCAAGACTGAAGCATACCATTTCAAAATGTTTTACGTTCTTCAGTTTTGCTTTTTGTATAAATTTTTGTCAAAAGATTTATTTTAAATGTGTTCAAGCAACTTATGAAGTAAAGTGGAATCTTCTTTTTGGTTCCTTTTTTTCCTAGAAGTCGTGATTCCAAAATCCACAGTCTTCTGTGGCTTCATGGCTGATTGACAAGTTCCAGCTGCTGAAACAAACAAAAATCACAACTGCTTCATTTTGTGTGATGCATTTTAATAAAAGCATATCGTCTGAGGTTGTACACTGTCTGGAGATATCAACAGTATCGTTGGGTGTTAATATAGATTGAGAGTCCAGCCATAAATGTTCTTGGTGTTTGGATTTATGGGTCTGAACTCATTTACTAAATAGTCCAAGAGTAAATCAGTAGCAGATGATATAACTGCAGATCCTGAGTTGGTCTGTCATGTTCATACTACTGGATGTCTCTCTTCCTGCAAAGACAGATGCGCACTCCCCAGCTGGGGACTTTTATGGACCAGTGAAAAGAACATATTTGATTTTTAAAATGTACATAAGGGTCATACAAAAATACCCTGGCAACTAAACACCGTTAGAATAAAAGCATTTTATTTCTTACAAACAAATCATTGTAAAGCCTGCATCATCGACTAGTAAACAGAATGAGATATATCTTCAGACTCTATCCTTTTTTTGAGGTATAAATTCTGCCATCTTCTTTCTTTATAAGGGGTGCTTATCTGTTATAGACAAAAAGAGCTGGAAGATTTTCTGCTTTGAAGATATATCCATTTTGTTTGCATGAATCCAAGAACATTTGGATCTTCTCAAGGCTACATCAAAGAGTTCATCATGTCCATGCATCAAAAAAGTAGTGATAGAGGTGCACTTTTAAGAGCAAGGCTGTAGCTTCATTTTTGTCTTTGTATTTGAATTTATAAAGGGACTTTCAAAAGGAGGAAAGATTACAAGCAAAGGTAATTTTTCAATTTGTCTTTAAAATGACTTTTCAATTCAACTGAAAATTAAATACATCTGTCTAAAATAAAGGATTCCAATTAGGAATAAAAAACCCCATCAGCGTACTATGATTAAATTAAGCTTTGAAGAAGAGTAAACAATTTTTTTCCTTGAACTATGAAAGAATATTTCATCTTTCTCTTTAAAGAAAACCAAGCTTTAATTGTCTCTTAGTCTAATCCATAGTCTAAGGAGGCCATGTGAGCGCAAATCTATGATATCCTGCAGTATCTCTCAAAGCAACATTATCCCATGTCCTCTGCCAACTCACTGCCTTGTAAAGAGCTTTTATCTTTGATTCTTTTGCTTGAGAGGGTTACAGCCACTAATCTCCAAAGCCTCTTTTTTCCCAGGTGTAGAGAGGCATCACATAAAATTGAGTAAAACATCTCAGAGTTTCTTTTCTCTCATTCTCCTTTCTCATCCACCACTCCCTTTCAAAGTCCTGTCAGCAGTATTTCCATTAGTGATGGGTTAGTTTGTTGGTTCAGGAAATCACTTTCAGTTTTATTATCTATTGATGTCTATAAGGAAACATTAAACAACTGATCTTTGTGGACACATGAATACTGAGTGGGCAAGGGTTCTTTTTGGCCTCTGTCTCTAATCCCTAATATTGTTTGAGATCTCATGATCTTGACAGAAATTCTGTCAAATTCCTCAAAGTCTGAAGGAAAGGCAGTCCTGGAAAGCTTGTCTAGGTGCTAGAAGTGCTTTCCCAGTCCTGCCAGTATTTATAAACTGTATTTGCAAATAGAAATGATAGAATTAAAAATCTGGAATTATTTGTTGGGGCTACAATTAAATAATATGACCTTTTTTTGCAGGATATTTCTGTAGCCAAAATTACTAATGTAAGGGTTCTTTTACTGCTTACTAAGCATAATACCTCACGTTCTACTTTCATCGTAGGAACCCCTAATCCAATGGCTGGACATACCTCCATTCTTCTTGTCAATAAGCTACCATTGCTACTCACTGTTAGGGACCTAAAAGTTGAATAAAATGACCTTTGGTGTGATATTGGTAAGAGAGTTACTCTACCCTTATGTTTATGTCATGATACCTGTTTATATAATCTCTTTATCTGTGTGCAGAGATGAAATAATGCTATCATCGCCCTCAGATCCACTCAAATATCTTTTCATATAAGATTAATAAGGATTAATTTAATACACTAATTTAGCTAAAGAAATTAATTGAGTTATACTATAAACTACAAAATCTAATGCATAGCTAACTTTGAACTCTCCAGAGACCTGACACCACTGTGATTAGTGCTATCATTATTCTCATTTTCCGTATCGTTGGGCACAGAAATTGTCACTCATTATCACAGACACATAGCATGGTGATAAGTGGAGACCGTGCATGAGTCTCAGCTTGTTTCACACTTCCTGCTCCCAATGGAATCTATTTGTCTCCTCTGGAAAATCTAGATTCAAAGATAACGTTCTAAAAGCTTGTTACTCCTAAGAAGCTGCAGATGAATGGCATATCATGATATTTTTCTTGTCTGCATAACTTTTACTGATGGAAAAGTAAAAAAGCTGGAAAAGTAAAAAGCTGTCTCCACTCCAGTGGAGACAGCTCAGCTTATATATGGTACTGTTGTTTGAGGAAGAAGCCTTGCCTCTTTGAGTCTTTTCTAATGCACCACCCCTAATTCTAGACAGGACAATACTGCTGGAGCTGTAATTTCTTGAGCACCAAACCTCCAAAACAGAGAAGGTGAAAATGCATACAGGTTGTAGATTAGGCCGTAATTACAAATTCTTGACAGCTTTAGATGTCGAGGTCATGCTTACTTGTGTTTCTCTGTCTAGTCATGACATGCAATCCCAGCACTGCATTCATGTGTGCACAAAGCGGTCCCCAGCAGCCCCCAGGCATTCACTTCAAGGGGAAAGAAAATGTCCACATGCTCCAGGACTCCCAAGCAGCGATTACCTGGGATGGAGGTGGAGTCTCCAAGCCACCTCGCTCTCCTCTGTGTCCTGTTTTGGCATGTCATGGTTCCTTTTTGCATACTGTCTGAGATTCCTGAAGGTAAGACCCCAGCCTATTTTTCTGCCTCATAGAGACAAGGCAGTTTAATAGACCATTTTCAGTGAAACACTACCGTTAAGGGAATTTAGTACTTCAGCTGAAGCAGCTCTTGGACCTTTTCCACTGTCCTTTAATAAATGAGAGTACTTAAGCTGGCGATCAGTCATAACCTCTGCCGGTTCTGCGCAAAGATCTTCATCTATGAAGTCAACTAAAGTGATATTTTTATACAAAAAACTCCTTTTAAGTATGCACTGAATTCTCAGCAGGAATTACAGCTTATTATGAAAGGTTAATATCACTTTGAAAAGGGAGCTGGATTTGTGTCAAATTACTTCTTGGAGAGTTTCAGACTGCCAAATACCTGCTACATAAGGATGGGCTTCCCTCAAATGCAACATGAGTTTATTTAGAAAAAAAATCATTGCAAAAACATTTATTAACATAAAGCAGAAAATCTTAAAGATGTGATGTATATGTTCCAAGCTAGTAAACTCAATAGTTGTCCATTAGGCTTAAGTGTACCCAAGAAAATACAGAAGAATGCAGTTGCATCTCCATCTGTCTCGTGTGCCTTAGGACTCCACGAAATCTAACTTGGAACATGTTTTTGGCACATAGTACTGAGAGGAGAATAAAATTACTCCTAGTAATTGCTCGATGTTTGTACCTCCACCCTCTGTCCTAACATTGTTGTCACGGCATTAGCAAGACACAGTACGAGCACATCCTGTAGGGACTCCGGTCTGGCAAGAATTATGCAGGCTTCAAAAAGAGTTCAAGACAGCGGTAAAAAATAGCATCGTATTTGGCATGAAAGAGTGTCATGGTTTAACTGCAGCTGGCAACTAAGCACCAGACATCTGCTTGTTCACCCTTCCCCCAGGCTGTTTGGGGGCAAGAAAATTGGAAGGGGAAAAGTGAGGAAACTCTTGGGTTGAGAGGAGTCAATAATAACAATAACAATAATAAATATATAAACAAAACCAACAATGACAACAATAAAAATAACAATAATTAAAAGGAAAATAGCAAAGATAAAGAAAACTCAAGAAAGACAAGTGATGAAAATTAAAATAATTGCTCGCCACCAACTGACTGATGGCAAGCCTGAGCAGTGAACTCCTGAACAACCTTCCCCCGGCTTTATCATAATGCCATATGGTTTGGAATATCTCTGTGGTCAGCTGTCCTGGTTGTGTCCTTTCACAACTCCTTGTGTACCACCAGCCTCTTGTCTGGTGGGGTGGTGTGAGAAGCAGAAAAGGCCTAGGCCTTGACTCTGTTAAGTACTGGTCAGCAATAACAAAGGCATCCCTGAATAACCAACGTTGTGCTCAGCAGAAATCCAAAACACAGCCCCAAAAGAGTTACTGTGAAGAAAATTAGCTCTGCCATAGCCAAAACCAGTTCAAATAGTTCACCTACATCCAACAAAGTTCTTGAGGTCTTGTATTTTTGAAATCCAAAAATGAACTTCTTATGTGGATTGTAAGCAGTTTTTATTTAGTCATTGAACTTAATTTCGTCTCCCAACAAAAACTACCGACATGAGGAAAAGACTATTGACCACATTTTACCACCCTCATTCAGGCTGAGTACTGTTTTGTCCCACTGTTTTCCTCATTTGTCTTTACTGACCTGCCCAAGAAATAAGTGAATGAGCCCACAGCACTGCTGCACAAGCAGACAGGGTGAGACTCAAAGTCAGGAATAAGTTTATAGCCAGAGTTTTTAGGTCTAACATGCTATTCTTCAGGAAGATTTGTTTTTTGTTTTTTTTTTTTTTTTTTTTTAAATGAGCAAGATTTCAACATCTTAGAACTTTTAAATATGGTCTAACCTTCTCCTTCCCCAGCACAAATAGATCATTCATAAATTGATTGTAAAACATAAACCCTGTTCTTTTTCATGAGTGTTTGCCTGTTCTGTTTGCTACACATAAAACCCATGGCTCCTACTTAGCTATACTCATGCAGTGAAGATCGGTAATGACACCAATTGCCAAAAGACATTTACCCATCCAGAATGAACAAATATTTGAGTATTTTTGGCAAGCACTGTAAGAAGCATCTCTCTTCTAAATTCTCTGTAGTCCCCTCCAAAAATGTAGATGAATTCTGTGCAAAGATAATGACAAAGTTAGTTGAAAAATGACATTACAACGTCTTAAATTATCTAGTGACCCTTGCTCCTTAACTTGGCTCATAGTGCTGTGTGTTTGCAGAGTACAATCAAAAAGAGGAGTTTTCAGACACTATCCTTCTAATTTTTCCCATCTGTTTTGGAAACATGCAAAAATTTTCCCTTGGAGCCTCTAACATCTTAAAGCACCATTTCAAGCCAGTGATAGTTGCTGTGTGGTACCTCACTGCCCCCAAATCACACGTACAGAATCATAATCACTGTGCTTCTGCCTGCATTTCATATTACAGCCGGGTTCCTGGAGGGAAAATCCTCCCTGTTTGTCAAGAAAATAGATCTAGGTTATGCTTTCTGTGAAAAAGTGGGAGTGAAAGCAGTGGGGGAGCAATGCAGAAGACAGAATGAGCTTTAAAGTGCTTTTTGCAGTGCTACAGGTGTGTGTGTCAAGCCACTGACGTATCCTGACATGACTAAACTATTCCAGGCTCAAATATGGCTTTGCTCAGTGCATCTGAGTCTGGCTTTAATATTAATTTTAAACTTTTTAAGACCCAATGATGGTAAGGTTATAAAGACCAGCTATGGAAACTTGCTTTAAATTGAATATATAGATTTATGGCTAAAAAAATTGCACAGTCACATCACTGATAATGTATCTTATTTGTTCCTCATTTAAGAAAACCTTATAAATTCTAACTGTCCAGGACCAGAGACTCTTTCCACTTTTTTTATATATACAACATCTGAAACATCAATATCTGGAACGTTTCACAAGTTTGGATAGATGCATGAAAACCCAGAGTATTTCTATTAGATTNAAAAAGTCTCTTTTCGGACCAGTTGTGGGGGGAGGGGTTGTTTGGGTCCTATTCGGAGGTTCCCTCCCAGAATTTGCCCTAAACTGGGACAAGTACTTATCCAGAAACAGGTACCCAAGCAAGTAAATCAACTGTTTAGTGTGACACAGTTTTATTCTTTTATTTATTTATTTATTTTGAGGGCTGCATTTTTCATTCATTTCTGCAAATGGGTTAATGAGGGTGGCCAAGCATTTTGTGTCCGTCCTCTGAAGGCAGCTCCGTTAGTTCATGTCCCTTTTTAAGGCCCTCAACATGGCAATCCACTCGCTGTTCCCAGTCAAAGCAATTCTGCAACACACTTGTCTTGCCACAGACCATCTGTGAAGAGCAGAACGGAATCTTCCTCATTCTTGGAAGTGAGTCTGAGGAACAAACTGCAGTGGTCTGGCTTGTTTTGGTGGTTGATTATCCAGAAGTCATTTCGTCATGACCAAAGCAATCCTTTCTTTCAGATGTAAAATCACGCAGAAGTAATTGCTATCCAACACTGAGAACTGGCAAGAAAGCAGTGCGTTTCAGATAAGCAAGCCTCTTCAGATACCCTGAACATCCTGAACTAGTGGCAAGGGATGCTAAAAGAGCTCTCATTCAGAGGCAATGTCTGAAAAGCTCTGACAACATTTTCCAAGGTGACTGCCAGGAACCTTGAAGGATTTTTCAAGCTAATATATAAACATAAATCTTGGAGACATTTTTTGCATTCTGTAAATAAATGCAAGAAATTAATTTTTTCAGAGAGGAAAAATGTAACTAGACTTTTATTTTTGCTTTTTTGGTGGGTTTTTTGTTTCTCTTCAATTTTTTTCTCACAGTAGGGTGATTAATGCCTGCTGGTGATCCTGTGGTAATGTCTCTGTGCCAACAGCAAGATGATAATGGTGAAATCAGACATGGACAAATAGACCCAGCTACTTTCTCTGCTGTTTTTATGTGTCACGCAGCAGTGTGAGGCACCTCACCTGCCGGCATACCTTCCCACCAGCATTAGGGTGACTACTACATGACTAGCCCATGTCAAACTCTGTCACTTTTCTTGTCAAAGATACATTGCTTAATCATTTTACACATTTTAAAGCAGCTCTTAAACTAATATATTGTCCTTTGTCTACAATATACTGACACTAGAGGACCAAAATAGAGTGGAAGGACAGAAGGATGGAGAAGACAAGCTCCAGGATGGATCTTCCTCATAACCAGTGATGGGAGAAGTGCTGAACAGCTAAAACTCACTGCAGTTTCAGCTGGCGCTTAAACAGCTGAAAAAGTAGTGAAGAGCTGTTGAAAAATGTGAGATGCTCAACCAGCTGCAATCCTTGTACAGGGAGGACTGAGAGAATAATTTATCCTCTGGATGCACAGCTGTCTTCATAAGACTTGACCTCTAAGAGCATCCTTCCCCAGATGCCATTCCCTGTTAGGAAATGGTATGGAGGCAGAGCTGTTCTCTACAGCTTGGGCATTGATCCACAGCTCCATGGGGCAGTGGATAAGATTTGCAGGAGGATGGCAGCAACAGGGACACAGTAGGACCAGGTGAGGTATCAAACAGTATGGTGGGTTCTTTGACTGATGAAAAGCTTCCTCTCAATACTGATTTTGATGTGAAATTAAGTTTTCAGCAAAACAGTAATTTTGTAAGTACTGCCTGTGTTCTGCAAGCAGATTTGATTTCTTTATTGCTTGAAAGAACTACTTAGAAGTTTACATTTTCGTAGCTAAAATATGCCTAGAATCTTACTTTCTGGATGCTTTAACTGAAAAATGTATTTTCCACCAGGAACCACCCCCCCCAAAAAAAAACCTTTCTTTTTTTCTGCTGTCTCCTTATCTTCTATTTTACAACACGAAAAGTACATTTGTTTGCTTTTCAAGGTATGTCAAAACATAAATAAAATAAATGTGAAACAGGATAAACTGAGTTTACCTTACTTAAAAATAAGGCAGAACTTCTGCAAGAAAAAAAAGTCTTCCTTAGATCCTATTAACTGCTATGAAATTGCCAGCCACTCTGTTACGACTAAAGGTTTGGATCACTTCTCTCAGTAATACACTTCACATTTTCCCTTAACCTTTAGACAACCAGATTACACTCTGACTTTTCTTTTCAGAAGTTATTTAGGTGCTGGATAGAATGACTGCAGTTTGCTGTTCTAAATGTTTCCATATATAGAAAACAAATCCATCAGGTTCTGATCTGCTTTCTCTCACTGTCTAAATATAAATTATTTTAAAATTTTTGACCTTTTTTTTCCTATCAGGAGACCCAGGAGTTTTAAAGTCCTTTATCGACAAGGAGGAATGTATTTCCCTGGGCAAGGTGTACAGACACTGCTGGCCAGGCCCTTGCTGTGAGTTATCAAGGCTTAGAGCACTCAGGCCATGTTGCAGCAGTTTTGAATTTCAGCCACAGAACAACGAGGAGATCAGTCTGTAATTTCGAAGTATGTCTGTACTGCAGAAGGTTTTCACCCTTTTTTCACACTTTTTCCATATTTACTGCATTTTTTTATAACTTTTCCTGCCTCCCACTTCATCACTTCCTCATTCTGATGCTTGCTTTGTTAGCTTTGCTTTTCCAGCTATGCCTACGAATGCCTTCATAAACTTTTTTCTCTCATCACAGAGGACTCCAGGCAGCAGCCAGACCAAAATTACAAAGCCAAGGGAAAAACACAGTAAGAGCTCAAATTTTTTCACTTAGGAAATCTAAGAGAGATGTAACATCTAACTGCAACAGGGCAGAAATATTGCTTGGATCATGTTCAAACCTGATGCAGGAAAAACAGCAGACTAGATGCATCCCTTCAGTCTTAAATGAAATCCCAAGATTCCCCTCTAGCACACCACAGCTCAATGTTCCCTAATTCCCTGTCCCAAGAGTTTAAAATCCTACTGTCTGTACTATGAGCCTAGGTTTACAAACGACATTTCTCTGATCTCAACCTGTAACTGGCTTGGGGGAAAAAACCATCAGAAACAAGCTTTTCTGACTGAGGAGGCTTAGTCTTCTCTGGTTTCCCATTTTGAAGCAGCAAACCAATGAGATATTCTTTGTTATATGTTATGTTCTATATTTTGCAGTTATATCATCTGAGAAAATAGAAAGGCAACAATGAATGCAGCAGTCACACTGCCTCTGATACAGCAAACAAAAATCCAGCATACTGATGAAAAATTACAAAAATGTGGCACAAGGGAAATACTCTGCAAAACAGCTCTTTGGAGGGAAAGAAAGGTCCTGCAGGAATTGCCCGGTGTGAACACCAAGTGGCATCCTGGGAATTAAATTTCCCTCTCTGACACAGCAAGGGCACATTATGTGCTTTGTCCAGGCTTCTCTTTCAGTGCAATTCATACCAGCATCAGCCCTAGAATAAATCATGGCCTTGTCCTCCCATGCAAACATTTTCTTTGGAAATTAGTACTGTAAATTCACCCTAGCAATTGAAACTTGGCTTTGCAACCTGTGCTAGATAACTTTCACCCATAGTTATTGTCCCACCCCTTTTTTATTTTCTGCCCACCCAGCTCCTGCTTTAGCCGGCACCAAGGTGAGTGGAAAAAAATGAAAATTAGGAGACCTCCTCAATGTCTTTATGTGGCCTAAGAGCAGGAGATGGCATTGCAGACAATGGATGGATGTCCCTTCTTTGCCATGTCAGTCCTGCGGAAGTACAGGGGTGGAGTCAGGAATCAAACTGCCTCCCCACAGATCTGGATACTGGGGAAAAAAGCAGCTGGTTCCTCAGGAGGGAAGAAGACATATGACATCCAATTTTACATCCTTTTTGAGAAACTGAGTTGTATTTGTTGGAAATGTAGGTACCCATTATATTTTCCACTGTTTTGGGGTTGGTTGTTTTTTTTTTTTTTCCTAGGCAGTTTCTCATCAAAGAGTGTCCTCTGTGTCTGTTGTTGTCTTCTTTTGTTTCCTCTAATGGAAAGCTGCTCTGAACTCTCAGCCAAGATGGGGATAATAAATACCTCCAAATGATCATTCTTTTCTTAGATGTAGGTGGGAGCTCAGTGTACCAGCACACAGTGTCTGCTAATAATTTTATGCTGTGTGTACTGTATTCACATTGAAAAAAAAAAAAAGGTGGGATAATAATCTTCAGTGCAGTTTGTGGGATCAGTCCTAAAGCCTGGAAAAATAAATGTATTTGCGCACCTCATAGTACTGATTTGATTATTCTGTTAAATCAGAGCTGCTAACCCTGTGCTGTGCCTGTACACTTGGATCCTGGATTACCACCAGGAAGATAAGAAGAAATAGGAAACTTAGAATCCTTGAAGTTAGCTATAAGGCTGGTTTTAAATAACTGACAATCTCTAATACTACTTGAACATTATACAAGAACATCTCTGCATTGACTTAAAAAATAATGCAAGACCAAGGAATACTGGTTCAGTACTGGTTTATTCTTGCCATGACACATAGTTGGAAATACAGTGCATCATTCCATACAAATACGTGGTTCGTAGCATTTTGCTGTGGTATCTGGGTTTCGGCTGGGATAGAGTCAACTTCTTCTCAGTAGCTGTTACAATGCTATGTTTTGGACTTGGAATGAGAATGGTGTTGGATGGCACCCTGATGTTTTGGTTTGTGCCAACTTGTTTTTATTCTGAGTCAAGGACTTTTGTGTGTGTGTGTGTCTCGTGCTCTGCCAGTGAGGAGGTGTGCAAAAGAAACTGGGAGGGAGCATAGCTGGGACAGGTGACCTGAGTTGATCAAAGGGATATTCCATTCCACAGAGTCATGCCTAGTATATAAGCTGGAGGAGTTTCCTGGAAGTGTGGCTGATCTGGGCTCAGGAAGGGGTGTCTGGCATCGGTCAGCGGGTGATGAGAGACTGCATTGTGCATCACTCATTGTTTCTTTTTTTATCAACATCATTATTATTGTAAGCCTCCATCATTACTGTACTTTATTTTATTTTCAATTATTATATTTTTCTTATCTCAACATACAAGTTTTACTTTTAATCTCCTCCCCATTCCTCCAGGGTGAGGGAGAGAGGGAGTGAGTGGCTGCATGGTGCTTATTTTTCACCTGGGCTTAAAACCACTACAATATGGTTAAGTTAAATTACATCAGAAGAAATCTTCTTTTTGCAGATACTTATGATCTGTGATTCTGTCCAGTGAATGTGATGATTTAAAGTTGTATCATGGTTTGAATTAAAAAAAAATCTATCATAAAATCATGGTATTAAAGACTAGGGATTCTTTGCATCTCTCACAACTTTTGCACTATTTTTCCTGTTAAAGGCATATTTCTCTCTGTCCTGTTTATTTGAGCAAAATGCAACTGTCTTCATTGTACTTTGGTCTCAGTTTTCTCTTAATGCTCTTCAAGTCTTTGCTTTGCAGTCACAGGATTGCCAAAGCACGGCCTATATTTGCAAAAACTGGATGTTTTGGGAGTTGTGTTGCAACTGTACTACTCTTTCCAGCAGTAGTGTAAGTATATTGTCCTAAGTCTCCAAAATGGGACCGATGCAATTCCACATTTTGTACTCTAATTTTGCACTCCAAACTCAGTTATACCACCCTGATAAATGCACAACATGCCTCCATTTTAGCTCATGTATAAAAAATAGAGTATTAGAATAATCTTAATGTTTTTTGTCTCCAGTAATGGCAAAATGAAAACATGTAACTCCTAGAAGATATATTTATTCAGAACATATATTTCATATATAGCCTCACTAAAAGGGATGTGATGATAAAAAATACCAACAAGAGGATACTATTGGCCATAAAGAGCAATAAGACGAAGGAGTTGTTGTTTCTATTTTTTTCCTTTTATTCTTTCCCAACAGAAGTCTCATTACCTGCTTTCATTGTCTTGGAATTCTTTTTAATACCTCTAATCATGGAAAAGAATTGTCATATTCTTTCCCATGTTGGATAATTCAGTGGCAACATTATCAGCACCTGGTGTTTTGTTGTTCCTGAGCTCCTGATTGCCTCTTGAATCACTTCAAAATTTAATCCTTCCACAAATACCTCATGTGTCTGGGAGATAGCTTTTTATTCACTATTAAACATCTACCTGTAGTAGACACATAAAAGTACTCTTCTGTAATTGAGTCTTTTAGAATGAAAAGGATTCCTTATTTGTTCTTTATCAGACATAGACGTGGTTAATATCCTCTCTTCTATGCACTGATACCTTTATAAAATGTGTTTGTTTTACTAATCTTCCTAAGCAAATTCATCTTTTTCCCTAAGCCGTGGAAGTATTGCCTTTCCCCTTGTACTGCTGACCTCATGAGTTTCCCTCTGGCTTTAGAGTGTTCCTCATCCACAGGTCAATTCTGGTTCTCAAGGCTACAACATTGCTATATGTCAGTCTCAGCTGCTTTCCTGCAGTCTTTGTCAAATCGTTCTTTATCATATCAGTTTTCTCATATACACCTCAAAATCTTTGGAAGAATTCAGACATTTTTAATTTCCAACCAATATTCCTGTCCTTATTATGGATTCTCCAAAGAGTTTGTATTTTCTTCTGTGTCTCAACTGCTTTGTTTCATTTTGCTCAATTCTTGGTTGGAGCCGATCATTTTCCTGCAGTACTGAGAGCTCATGTGCAGCCAGCTCCCCCTCTCTTTCTGCTGTGTCTTTAACATTCTCATCTGGATCCCACAAATCTTCCTTCCCTTCCTTAGGGTATCAATCATCCAGGAAAACACTGGCAATTTAAATAAACTTATCTTTAGTTCTTCAGAGAACTAATCTTGTATTTTTTGATCAGTGAGCTTCATCAGAATGACACAAGTGTTTCCTGGTGCCTTCCCTTAAACCACAGGCAGGAGAGCAGAGAACTGCAAACCCAGTTGCTGCTGACAGCATAGTGTTCACCAGTCATCCAGGTCCCATTTCATTCTCTGCAATTTCCCCTCCATTCAAAAAAAGAGCCAAACTCCCAAATTCAAGAAGTTTGTTTCCTAGTCCTATTTGTTATTTCACAGCTGAGATAATCACAACTAAGAGGTTCCTGGTTTATGTAAAGTCAAAATGTTGGATGTTCATATTCTTCTGAATTATTTCCACAGCTCAGATTATTCAGCACAAAAAAAAAAAAAAAAAAAAAAAAAAAAGTGAGTACATGAGGCTTTAAGTATTTTTTCCATTTAAATTTTCCTGGTGAAGGGACCAACAATGTGCACAACAGCCAACTTGTATGAATAATTTCCTTAAGGTAATCATTATTCTTCGATATATCTGACCTGAATAACTTTGGGCATACCCCTTTCAATCCAAAATATAGGGAAGTAGTACTGGTAAACAAAAGTCTAAGGACTGTTTCAAACATTGGCTAATACATGCGTTTGCACAATACTTTGTCCTGTTCACTAACTGAAGAATTATTTCACTCTGTAACTTAATGTATTAAAATTCTAGACATACAAAAGGCAACAAAATGTAAATAGGAAAACTAAGACAGCTGAAAGAGGAAGGGCAAGCAAATTTAAAGCAAATAATAAAGAATAACCTCACATTTATTAATTCTGTGTAAACAAAATTTAACATAAACTGCATCACTTTGAACCTTGTTTAAAGTCAGACTGAGTGTGTGACTCTATGGCCAAATCACATTGACTGAAAGAATTGTACTCACTTACAAAGCCAAACTTGGATCTTGAAGTTAATGGAAGTCTCCATATTGAGCTTATTAAAAATTATGTTTTAGCACAAACAGGATGATTGTCACTCTGATTTTTTCAGCCTTCTCTTCTGTTTCACAGTTTCATGTTTTGAGTTCTTTCTCACGCTCTGGTCTGTAAACACAGCCAATGTTATTGTATAGTTTCAAGGAAAGTTTTCATTCCTGTTCTTAGAGATATGGACAGGTGATGGACAGCTGTCTTGACCAATGGGGTGGGGAGAGGTGTCAACCTTCTCCCTCAATCCCTGGCCTTTGTAGAAATACTATATAATGGAGTCAGACGTTTAAATCAACGTAGTTTTAGTTCATGCCTTCTGATCAAAGTGTAAGTGTGTGTTTGTGTGTATGTGTGACAAACCGCGTCAGATGATGATCTGCACCCTTGCACACGGAGGAAGCCTCCCAAGGAGGGTGAGTTCCATGTGCCACAGCAGAGGGGACTGTGATCTCTGTACCTAAGAGCTCTTTGACCACTGCCAATGGATCCTGCTGATTCCTCCACATCTCCCACCAGCACAACGGAAACACAGGCACATCGCCTCACCTGCCTCCTTTTGTGCCCTAGCAGAGGGTTGCCATGGGAAGAGATGCTGAATGGTGTCTCAGCAAGCTCTTCCAGCCTCTCTAAATATGTAAGATACAACAGTTAACAGCNGGGGGCTGAGGGAGCTGGGGGGCTGGGGGCCAGGGTGGTTCTGGGCTCCCTCGCCCTCGGATCCACCTTTCTGTGCTGGTGGGGGCAGCTGGCTCGTCCAGCCCACAGCTTGCGTGCAGCATGAGGAAGGGTGGCACGGGGAAAAAAGCCCTGCAAAACCTCCAAACACCCCTTCTTTGGCCCTGGAAGTCCCTTCTTCTAACTAGAACCAGCTCATATTGCTTAGATGGAAGATTGCTTAGCAAAGGGGTATACCCTCTAAAAACCAGTTTGTGGACTAGTTGAGCCTATTTCTTTGCAGAGGACTTTTCTCAGGGATTTAAGAATTAAATATAGCTGATGGGATGTCCTGGGAATGCTGTTTGATTGGGGAACAGTTTGTGTGGTAAATTTATACAGTCATCTTATTCTAGTGTGCTTTCAGGGTGATGCTCCAAGTTTAGGACTGGAATCTTTGTATTTAGAAAATGAAAACTTACAAAGTGTCCGTTTTTTTTACCACTCCTAGTGAAATAATCTAAAACTCTGGAGCAGATTTTGAGAATTTGAGGTAATATAGTTATTTGAAGGGACTGTACCAAAGAGACTGAGTGCTGAAAACCCAGCTCCCAGAGCAGAGGATATCCTTCACTCCTCAGCATCAAAGAAAGCTCTACATATTTAGATAATTTTCCACTACTTTGAGAAAGTCACGGGAAAATAAACACAGAAGCATCCCTGGCTTTATTTATTTCTAGTAAAGCTTATATTTTGCTGTGTGTCATTCTTACCCATAAACAGGCCTTCAAGACTAAACACTTTCGATAAGGCAGCATTAACTAAAACTAAAAGAAGAAAATATTTAAAAAAATATTTTAAAAAATCCTTTTCTTTAGAGATGGTGATTCCTGAAAGCATTGCCTGTAAGATAGAGGAAATATTCACTTTGCATTAGGTCCCACTAGGTTCCTAACTCATATAAAGTCATGCTTGGAAAAATATTCTTTCTAATGAAAATTAATAAACACTATGCCAAGACCTGTTTTCTATGGACACACAGAAAACTTTATTTCTAGTGGTGAAATACAAAATTTTCAAAATGCATTGAAAGATCAGAAGGAAATAAGGCAAATATTTTCATGGATGTCTCTAATTATGCTTTTAATTTTGTATTTAGCTTTCCAGACTTGAGATTTTGGATCCTAAAATAGAAACACATTAAACAAAATATGGTCTTTATCATTAATTAAAACACTGCAATACTAGAAAATGAGCAAATTTTTTTTGTTTTCTCTCCATTTCCTGAACTACGCAAAAATTAAATGTTATGGTTATATTTGTTTATTTCAGGCAATGGGCAGAAAAAGTGATCTATTCTTACAGCAGCTTGGATAAAGTCCAGAATGTCTGATTTCCAGCTNAGTGTTCAACTTGAAATCTATGACGAAAAAAAAAAAAAAAAAAGACCAAAAGCCAGTTTCTGGCCAAAGAACACCACAGTATGAGGGACTCACATGTCAAGGCATGAGGGCAGAAAACACATCATCTCTTGCATTACAGCATTCTACACCAAATCCTGCAAACCACAGAAGTTGTCTGAGCTTCCTTTGGGAGTTGTTGTTGGAGTCTGCAGGATCTTTGCCATACCTAAACCATCTTCAGCTGAGCCTTCAGCTGGGTGAGGAGCAGTGACACCACGCCGAGATGGGCTGGGAGAAAGGTGCNTATAGTTATTTGAAGGGACTGTACCAAAGAGACTGAGTGCTGAAAACCCAGCTCCCAGAGCAGAGGATATCCTTCACTCCTCAGCATCAAAGAAAGCTCTACATATTTAGATAATTTTCCACTACTTTGAGAAAGTCACGGGAAAATAAACACAGAAGCATCCCTGGCTTTATTTATTTCTAGTAAAGCTTATATTTTGCTGTGTGTCATTCTTACCCATAAACAGGCCTTCAAGACTAAACACTTTCGATAAGGCAGCATTAACTAAAACTAAAAGAAGAAAATATTTAAAAAAATATTTTAAAAAATCCTTTTCTTTAGAGATGGTGATTCCTGAAAGCATTGCCTGTAAGATAGAGGAAATATTCACTTTGCATTAGGTCCCACTAGGTTCCTAACTCATATAAAGTCATGCTTGGAAAAATATTCTTTCTAATGAAAATTAATAAACACTATGCCAAGACCTGTTTTCTATGGACACACAGAAAACTTTATTTCTAGTGGTGAAATACAAAATTTTCAAAATGCATTGAAAGATCAGAAGGAAATAAGGCAAATATTTTCATGGATGTCTCTAATTATGCTTTTAATTTTGTATTTAGCTTTCCAGACTTGAGATTTTGGATCCTAAAATAGAAACACATTAAACAAAATATGGTCTTTATCATTAATTAAAACACTGCAATACTAGAAAATGAGCAAATTTTTTTTGTTTTCTCTCCATTTCCTGAACTACGCAAAAATTAAATGTTATGGTTATATTTGTTTATTTCAGGCAATGGGCAGAAAAAGTGATCTATTCTTACAGCAGCTTGGATAAAGTCCAGAATGTCTGATTTCCAGCTCACTGTAACAACACTCCAAAAGGCCAGCTGATTTTTATAAACACTGGTATCTTAATATTTATTTTCCATATAGCCTCATCCTCAACTCTTTTGATGTCAGAATCATCTCAATGAAACGGAAATTTCTTGTTTTGGCACATAGACATGAACCAATTCATATTGTTCAATTTCTAACAATGCCTTTCCTGGTAAGTCAAGCCCAAAGATAACCCTATATATTAAACTTCTGGCTAAAACAGTGTGTGTCAGCACAGCCAGCTCACCAGGCGGTTGTGGGTCCCCCTGTGCTTAGGTGATAACAAATCCAAGTGTGGTCCAGGCTATCTGCTGGCAGAGACAAACCTCTCATTCTGCTCCTCAGGTACTTCCCCTCCAGCTGTTGTCTGCCTTTTCCATTTAGACTGTACCCCCTTCAGTGCAGGGTTTCTCCTTCAGCTCCTCTTTGCTATTGCCAGGAAGAAGGAATCTCAGTCCCAGGATGGGTCTCTAGGTGCTGCTGTAACACCAATAATAATAAGAGCTGCGCAACTATTTTTCCAGGTATTAAATCTGGATGGCCTGGCATCTGTGGCTCCTCAGAAAGAGACGGACAGAAATGTCATATTTTCTGTTGCTTGTTCTGACACCGCAGGACTCGTGTCCAACCCATGCCATGTGCCACCAGTGTGACCAGCTTCCCTCACCTGTACTGGGGCATGAGGAGGATCAGCCTGCCCCAGAACCTGTCGTCCACATTTCAGGACACTAATGCTTTGATCAAACAGAAGCATGGCATGTATATGCCCCCTTTTAGACTAGTGTATGAGGAATTTTGTCCAAAATATGGCCTCTCCTTGCACCTATTTCCATTTTTCTGAAACTGTCAGACTCCCTTGAACTTGCTATCAGAGGAGGAAAAAAAGGTTATTTCCATTAACTTGCCACACATTTGTGTCCTCAGCAGTGTCAGCAAGGGTGCTGTGTGGTGACCTTGCAAGACCAGAGTGTGATGCACAAACCAGACACTAATCCCTACAAGATAAGGTAGGGCAAATACCTCCAGTACTGCTTCTAGCTTTGCTTATAATATGCACATCCAGCATCAGTTCGCTAGTTAGCACTAGTCTAGCATTAGTTAGCTCTAGTGCTGTCCACATTACAATTGTAAAATTGCTAATATAGCTCAGCTCTGCTGCAAGGCATTTCCTCACATGACTTCGGGGTTAAAGCAGCGGCAAATTTGTCTAGCATTTTTTTAATTATTTTTGATGTTCCACATAATGTGGAACTAGAGAAACAAAAGGAACAGATAGCCAAGTACAGTGAGATACAGTGTGACCCTAACTGGGCAGGGAAAAGAAGATATTTGGTTGCCAGTTATGCATTTCCTTCTCTCTACCTTTTACTGGAGTTAGACCATCTCGCCTGTCTTTATAGAAGTCTTTTGAGAACAATGGAGTGAAATAGCATATACATCTGTGTATTATTAGTACTCTAATTATTGTTATTATTGCTGTTGTTATCTACAGTAAAAAAACCCCAGCATTTTGTTTTCTTATCTCACCATGCGCTGATGATGCCTTCTGGTAGACTTATTATAATACTGATAAAATGTAACCTTCTGACCCCACTCTGCTTTGATGACTGGTCATTGGGCCCCTCCAAATAACATTGTTGAAAATTATATCAAATGAAATTCAGTGTTTTATACTGTTAATCTAAGGAGACATTTGGAAACAACCACAATACCTCAAAGTGATTATGGCTACTGCATTCATATAGTAACAGCCAGGCTGAATTCCACTTGTATAATATGGATGTTCTTGTTCATGTAACTAAAATTAAATCAGATTATGGAGATCTTGGGTTCACAGAGAAAATAAAATCACTGTCATGCAAGAAGTGGTCAGTAAAAATCAATGATAACTAGAAGTACTTACCGCTTCTTCATGTTTAGGGCAGACTGCTTCTGACAGCCTGCTGGGCAGACTGTGGAGGTGTTCAAATGCTCATGAGAGCATTAAATTTATAAAAATACCTCTGAAGTCAAAACTCACCATACGAATTTTTATAGCTGTGGATGGGACACAAAAAATATAAAGAACTAGGAGGCTTTAAAAACCAACACCTACAAAGCAACAAATGACTGAACAAACAAATAAGGGAGAAAAAAGGACCATCAAAACATCCAAAACAAGTGACAGGTTATTAAGCAGGGAAGCAAGCATTTTGCTTTTAAGCTATTTTATGCTGATTAAAAAACTGGTGGTGGTAGACTCACCAGAAAACTATTTTTACAGTCTATTTTCAGTGCAATTTTAGGCATTTAAAACCAAAGTGAAAATGGAAGATTTGAGGGAAAATTTGTAGCTGAGTTCAATTTAGGAGGATTCTTAAGAGAAAAAAAATTGACCTCCTGGAACAATTTAGTATTCAGTGTGTTTTCATACCTCGTTTCTGGAGAGAACTAGCTACATTCTGGGGGGAAGTACAGGAACACTCATGTAAATAATTACCAAATCATCTGCCCACATATTTTTTGCCGACTCCTCTACCCTTTCCTACATTCACCTGCTCAGAGGAACAGCATGATATTTACCACATTTCCAAAGTGTTTAAATTTTATGCAACCAAAAATCCAGTGGTTTCTAGAATTTCAAGTCCAGTTTGAATTGTATTTAGTTTTTGCCTTTGTTAGTACTTTGCAACAGTGAGTGCTAGTGGATTAAAAAGCATTAAACCCATTTCCATATGTGGATCTTATATATTCTGCGTTGCTTGAATGACCCTTCAGTCTGGTGTTGAGTAAGACAGGAGACCACCTTTCCTTTGCCCTCTCTGAGGCACAGCCAGACATGGAGGTGCTGAGTGCTGGGACATTTGTAGCTCTGTCTGTCCAGCCCAAGCTCTGGCTGCCCTGAAGCCTGGTTTGCCCTTTGGTAAGTGGTGGTCTCTGCCGGACACTGGCCGTGCTGTATCACCAGGAGCACTGATGGGGTAAGAGTGCCAACCCATGGTGGGCCCCTGTTGCCTCTTCTGACACACTCTTGGATTCAGGAATCTCTCATTCTTGACCATGGAAAGTAATTCCAGCATGGAGTTGGCAGTACGCATGTGCTCTGTTGTAAGTCTCAGCATACCAACACTTTACACCTCTTGACTTGGAAGCTACATTTTCCTTCTGACTTCTTTCATGGAAGCATCCTATTTTCTGCTTAGAGGTTCATCAGTTCTTGCTGCTTCCTTGGCTTTCAATGAGGCTGCTTCCTTGGCTTTCAATCCTGTAAAGGCTGAAATTCTCAATAGTTGCAAGGAAGTCTACAAAGAACCAGCAAAGTACTTTGGGGAGAAGGTGGGGAATAAATGCAAATTAGTGTTTTAGAGTGAAAAACAGTGGTCCTAGTTTTAATAGCAATTCACTTTATTCTCAGCTACTGAAGATGACACTGCTGTTTCTCATTTTTAATAATAGAAGAAAATATAAGCAGAATATTTATTCTCTCCATGCATAGTTCTGATTATAAAGAACTACAGAAGAAAAGGCAACAAATCAGACCTGTTTAACCCTGTCTGTGAATCTAAAGAGCAAGTTCATCTATAAGTGTCCATTCTTCTCACCTGTCACTCCAATGTAGACATCAAGTGCTGGTATTTACTCAGCTCACTGACCCTGAAGAAGCTGCCCCAAAATTGTTAGAAGTCCCTTTCTTCTCTGATACCAAAAGCTATGGTCACTCCCAAAACTGGCTATTAATTACAGTGATCAGAGAAGGGACAAGTTCCAAAGACCTGTGCAGGACCTGCTGTTCTCACAAAGTTGGTTTTGCAATCACACCTACATTTGTGAAAGCTGCAGCAATCTACTCTACAATAAATAATATTTTGGAAGGGGAGACTCATAAGAGGTGTTGTCCTGAGGCTTATGCCATGCTCAGAGCTCATGAAGCACCTCAACTGCCTTTGAACTCTCTTCCTTTGGCCTTTAAATCTGTTCACAAAACAAGTGTGCAGCATAATTAACAATTCAGCCTTGGCACAGGCACATAAGTTGATTAGAATGAACAGCAAAACCGTCTGTATGGTGAGTCAGATAACTTCAGCCCCCAACCTGTTCATGGTAGGGGAGACGATTTATTTGAATTTCTTTTGCAGTGATTTTACTGGCATGTTAAATTCTTCATCAATTAAGCTAAGTGATAATAGAATTTTTTAGTGTCATATGTCTAAAGCAGCATCAGGAAGCTGTATTGGTTATTCATGGATTTTAATCCTTGGCTTTCCTTATTGATTTAATTTTAATTAAATGTGAATTGTTTAGCAGTCTATTAATAGTCAGTGTGGCAGAGGAAGGAAAGAGAAGCATTACTAGCTCTGAAAGTGCAGAGGAAGCATGAAGCAGATCAAGAACTGACACCTTAGATCTGCAGAGGCTGCACTTCAAATTAGTCAAAGGTGCAGACCATGTTCTTAGAGAAAAATGCCTGAGTAGAAATCTATCTGAAGGCTGACCTGTCCCATTTGGGTCATGTTGATGAAGGTCTTGACTTTTGTTTCCTGTTTGGGCTATTTTAGCAAGTTACCTGAAGCTTTGAAGTTCTATCTTTTTCCCATTTAGCAACATGTTTCCTAGTCAGTAAGAATCACCAAACTCAGTTACAGTCTCAGTTACATCTTGTGTGTCCCAGCAGGTTCCAGCTAATAAATATGCCCCAGCACCTTTCCTACATCAGTGATTCTTATGAGTATGGGGGTGATACAGCTGAGGAAAGGCAGAGGAGCAGCTGGAGCAGTATCAGGCTCTGCAGTCTTGGAGGAGATGCTGCAGCCATGCAGAGGCTCCACCTTGATGCCAACAGTGCTGAGAGCTTTTAGGGAGGCACTGAGTGTGAAATGGGATTTTCTTGTGTCCCAGGGAGGAAAAAGGTTTTTCTGTGAGAGCTAATGAGTGCAGAAACACTCTTAACAACACTCATAACAGAAATGCTGTTTCATGACACCACTTTTCACAGCAAACATGACTTGCTTATTGACTATCACACTCAACCCTTGCTACATGATATACTTGGCACCTTTTATGATTTATCTACCTCTGCAACTCCTGTACTGGTCCCTATTGACTAAAGTGATATAGGTAGTAGAGGGTAATAGCAGCACACCAAACAATGGATATTAATCTCTTATATACTAAAAAAAGCCTTTTTCTCAACAGGGTGTGGAAAAAGGGACAGTGAGGCCCCATCTCTTCACCTAAAGGAGCAGATAATAAATTGAACATAAGGGAAAGAGGAGCTGGAAAGTGAGAAAGATGAAGGGAGTCATATACCCAATTTTTGCCTTTTATGAATGAAAACATTACACACCCTGTAGCTTTATTAAGATTTCTCTGGGGCCTATGCTATAGAAAATATTGGTTTAATGTTCACCCATGGGATTTTTTTGACACAGCATCCTGAAAAGACTGTGGCTGATAGAGAGCTGTAGTGATGGCACGGCCCAATTGCCGTGTATGGTATAGGGCTCCTTATCTGGGTTTCCAGAGGCAGGCTCCAGTATTCAACTCGTGGTGGGGAAAACTTCAGGTGCTCTTTCCCCCACTGCAGCCCCTCTTCTGCTGTAGGATTTTACATAAGAGGAGATGACCAAGACTTTGTGGCTTTTCCTGTTGTTGTATGAACACCCTTGACAAAAGGAAGTGGTTATTTTGTCTAGACAAATCTCAAGGGATAGAACATGTAAGAAGTCCAGGCTTTTAACCCATTGTGAGGGTTATGCCCAGCATCAAGTTTAAAATTTTTATCAGAGGAAAGGCTGAATTTGCTCACTTCATATGGCAAAGGTTTCTCTAAGTCCTGCAGTAATACTTTACTAAGCAGTCTTTTGCAGCAGCAAAGATTTTATAGTAATAGTTCTCTGATTTTTTTCATGATTATTACAAGAGAAGGATTCAAACACAGACTCTGTGCATTTAACTCCTTCCTTTCTGTGCTCTGCATCTTTCAGCATCATGCCTATATGAGGAGATTCCTTCACAATGCTGTGCCATGTACCCTTTCTAAGACTGTTGATACAGTAGTGTCAGCATCATCTTCTCTTTAAATTTCTATTTAAAGTTATTGCAGACAGTACCAACAATTTTGGCTGTGCATTTCAAAGAATTTTCTATTTTAAAATATGTATTATCTATATGTGTATATATATTCACATTTCTGTTAACACCTAGTTACTGGTAATTGTTGAGAAAATATCTGCTTTTGTAAGAAAATGAGAGATTTTCTCTGCCTTTTTGAATTCTAGAAATAAGTCTCTTCACATTAACACAATGTAAAAAAGCTGAAAGATCCAGAAGGTCATTTTAAAAATAAATTCCTAGACATTATTCAGAGAACTAGCATAGATATTCTTCTTATAAAAAGAATCCCTAATCTTCTATAGTCTTGTTTAGTGTTTCAGTGCTTTTATAACAAAGCAAAGCTAATATCACAATACTTCTAAGATATTAAAACTAAGAATAAATTGTGCTTCAGGGAAAAAAGAGAATATTTTAATCAGATTTGTGATTCCAAAGCAATACTGGTTACCATTTTTTGTGGGCTTGTACTTCACATCTCTGTATCTGCTTTTCATGAATTGAGAGAAAAAAGGCACTGCTACCTGTCTCTCTGATATTGGGAGTGAAACAATGAGTCCATCTCAGAAATTTCCCTGTCTCCTGGATGATAAAACTGCTGTCCCCAGAAATTTAGGATATTCTCTGTGTCAAGAATGCATCTGAAATATGTCCTCAGGGCAGGGAAATACTGGAAGGGATATACTGCTGATGGAAAATTCCTGTTGAATCCGTTGCAAATATCTCTCCTCAAAAAAAATTTTGTTCTGACATACCTCAGCTATGGATGAGTCAATCCTAATAATCCTAGGCCATTTTCCGCGCCTAGTAATCCTAGGCAAAAACCAAAGACTTTGTAATTCCCTTTATAGCTGTGTGGTAACTGAAACAGTTGAGATAGATCTCTGTGTGTGCAGATGTTGAATAAAAGTGCAAGAAGAATATTTTGTCTATTGCTTTGGCACCAGCAAAGGAGCTGCTTAGATGGAATGAGGGATGTCCAGCAGTCCCCAGAGTGCCACAAAGAGCTCTGGTGTGCTCCATGAGGTTGATGTTCCTGAGGATGAGACCTGAAGTTGCCCCCAAAAAATCTCAGGCAGAAGAGTTAAATCTGGCATGTTTCTTTTCCATACTTTGAGACATTTTCTCATATTTCTTAATAAAAGTGGAGTTTAGGTCCCCCTTGCATAGATACAGGGATGGGATGGGATGTGGGTTCCCACTCTATTGAGAAGCTCTCTCCTGGCTCAAGTCAGCATCTCCTACACAAGGGATTCCAGGTCTGACCCTGGAAAAACGGTGTGCTTTGCTCAGCCAAGTGAGCAGCAGATCAGTTGGAACCCTGAGAGTCACTCACCATGAAAACCAAATGCTCTAGAGGTGAATTCATCCTCTCAGGCCCAGCAGGATGTCACACCAGAGCTGCTGTCCATGGTGTCCAATGAAGTCACCTAGAGGCTGGGTTCTCAGGGGAGTGTGGGCACTGCCCTGGGTGAGATACCTTTGCCTGCAGAGCATGGGCTCCCCAGGAGCCATTTCTCCTTTGCCCCAGGACCAACCCCACTGTCCAGACACCCACATCCTCCTGTGCATCTCAGTGTCTTGCAGTTGTCCCCTGCCTTGCAGATCATGGTGAGTTCTTCTCTCTCCTTTCAGAGCTCTTGGTCTTGCTCTTGCTCACCTTCTCCCTCTTTATAAGGTTGTCACCTTCGTGTTTTTTCAGAGTGTAGTGGTTTCACATTCGCCGAATTTGTTTTGTGAAACGTAGTGTAGGGATCTATTTTTTTATTATGGAATAGGATTAGAAGAAAAAGCAAAATAGGCTGAATTTAAAAATAGAAAGAGTTAGATTTATTAACATACACTAAAGGGCAAACAAAAAAAAAACCACCCATGAAACCTTTTTAATGACATCCCCCTCCTCCCTAGCAACAGTCTACTTTTCCACGAAACAATGTAAAGAGACAAAACATCAGAACTCTTAAGTCAGTAGCACTTATAAAATAGTCTTTCATTCAGTCTTTTGAGAGAGACAAGTCTCCCCTGATTCTTCTGGTAACTTTCCACAAGAGACACAGTCTGTGGCTTCCAGCTATCACAAACGCAGCCCGCCTGACACTGCATCTGTGAGGTTCCCAAATGTAGCCTNGGGGACGGCTGACGTGTCGGCTGGATGTCAGCAGCGGTGGCTCCCCTTTCTCGGCGGCATCTGCCGGGCTCAGGGACCCAGCTTGGCTTGGCTCCCGCAGGGCCAGCCCCGGCACGGCCGCCCCAGCATCCCAGGCCCTGCTGCTTCCCCGCTGATGTTACCTCATGGTGGCTCCGTTGCCAAGAGAGCGAGATTTCCCAAGATTCCTGTATTTAATCTGTGTGTCCCCAGGGTTGTACACTTTTGCCTGATTGGCCAACTTGGCTGTCAGTTCCAAAGCAGATCACCAATTGGCTTTTTTTTTACCATTCATGCCAAACCAATACACAGAGCCTCCAGGAAGAGATTGTTTACAAACATTCTTCATGGCAGCTGTGTAACTTGGGACACCCAAAAAATGTGAAATGGAACAGAAGAAACAGGAGCACTCATAGGTTTTGAAAGAAAACAATGTCCTCAGGCACAGCTCAGGCTAGGCCTGCCAAAGTGCTTCCCAGCATGGATAAAGTTTTTAGCCTTTGACTCCTGCTCATTAGCAGACTAACAACCTCCAGTTTTACTGTGCCTATCAGTTGCTCCTAGTGATTCATCTTCAGTGTGAAAACTTACTGACTGCAGCTAGAAAAAAAACAATGGATTTCCTATATCCATTCAGACAGTGATCTCTGCAGAGAGCATTAGATGGCTTCTTAAACCTGCCTTTTCCTGTTTGAATCTATGCTGGGCGCTGCTACTTCTTTGAGAGACAGGAGAGCAGCTGAGGAAATAATCCTGGGGACAGAACTTTAAAATAGTCTATTTTGTTCTAAAGGTTCAATAGTGGGCTAGTCATATGAAAGCCTGGGAATTAGAGCTAATACCCTCACACATCTCTGACTCTCTTGGCTCCCAGTGTGCTTTGATGTAAGAGGGAAGAGAATAAGAACCCAGCTACCCTCCATTTCAGTGACGCTATATCTAATCAGAAGTAGCATATATTGGAGGCACAGAGAAGCCTTGGGGATATGCTGATCAGTCACCTGGTAAAAGATAATGACTCATACAAGGCTGTACTTGGAGAATTTCTCCTGCTTAGTCCATTGCATATGCTGAGCATTTCTGTAATACATGTGAAGTCTGATATCTCTCACTCCCTACAAAGTTTTTTCATCTCCATACAGTGAGTTTGTTCAGACATCACTCTTTGCTATGCCTCCTGAAACTCAAGGCATCTCCAACTACATTTCCTGAACATATACAGCTAAACAGATGACCAAGTAAAGTCAATTTACATAGTGAAACTACTATGAAACTCTGAACCTTGTTATGCAGTGAATGATCACTCTTGTACCCAAGGGACAGGAGGAAAAATTTTCCCTTTTGTGAACATTGTAAGTTTGACTGAAAAGATTACCATGGAAATTAAACTATAACTTGTAGCCCCTGGGATACAAAAGGCATCATGCTATTACTTTCAGAATGCTGCACTTTGACCTGTATACCTTCCTGTATAATGACTGCATTCTTTTAACAAGTCAGGTGTCAATAGTAGTTCCCAGACTTCATTAAACATGAAGAAACGATAATATTTTAAAAATCCAGTTCATTAGTCAGGGGCCCTACTTTTAAAAACATGATTTTCTTGTGTCTTCATTCTCTGATGTGTCCTTCTACCTTCTGCCAGGGACAGCCCAACGCTCAGGCATTCAGTTTCTCAACCACTTTCAACATTTATTTCTACATTAGCACCTCATTCCTGCCCTTCTGCTGAAGAATATGGCCTTTATAATTCTGCCTTTCTGTTTTTTTGTTGATTTTGTTGGTTTGGTTTTTTTTGTTTGTTTGGGGTTTTTTGTTTTGTTTTGGGGGGTTTTTTTGTTGGTTGGTTGGTTGGTTGGTTTTCTTGTTGTTGGGGTTTATTTTTGGTTTTTGGGGGGTTTTTTTGCTGTGGGTCTTCTGGGAAAAAGACTGGGGATTGATCTGGGGGTTAAGTTCATAATATTATTTATTAAAAACAAAAAAAAAGTTCTAATTTCTAACTTGTTTTCCAGCAGGAAGCAGCAGTGCAGAAGAAGGGAGCATGTGATGCAGCAGGAGCAACAAAGTACCCGGGAAGAAATGAGAGCACCCAGGGTAGAGAAGGGCCAAGAACTTCTTAGTCTGACATTGTTGCTAGGTGCAAAAACAAAAGAGTAAAATCTGGGGTTTGTGCCTGGATTGACAGAGAGAAATTACTTTTTGCTTTCAGAAAGCAGGAGCCTGGAGTTGTTTCTATAATGGATGAACTGCTAAACTCCAGAAGATGTATAACCCACAGTTAAATATTTCTGACATGAAGGAGACAGTAGGAAAGACATTTCAGATTACTTTTTAGCCAGTATTATTTAGGACGAGAGAATAAACTGACCTGTTTTTCACAGAAAGTGTTCCAGAGCTTCTAGTGAAGAATAGGATTTGTTTGTCAAAGAAAAACAGTATTTCATATAGATTTTCTTAAAATTACCTTCTTTTAATGGTGATGATTATCCATGAAGCTGAACATAATTGTACATGAGGCATGGTAATGAGAAGTTTAACCTTTCATCCAGCATTGTGGATTTACTAAGTCATTTCATCTTTCTAGGAAAGGGGAATGAATCATATGTATTTGTATATATACATTATCTGACACAGAATTGCCAAACAACTTTTCACCTGCCTAAGAGTTCCACAGAGCTTCTTGGTGTCCATCCTGAAGAATAAATCCTATTTAGATTTTGACATTTGGCATCAATTTCCCACTAAAATCTTGTTGTTTTTACCTGCAAAGAGCAAAATCCTTAACATGACAAAAATTAACCTGAGGAGTGATGTCTTTGTTTTGTTATTTTCTTGGTATCGGCAAAAAATAAAAGTGCAGCTCTATTCTAAAGTCCAGAAAAAAAAAGCTTTCTTATGGAAAATTAAATTTGCATATGAAATAGGTTCAAATCTTAAATTCTGCATAAATTTCAAACAGAAATTGATGCATTTTATTTTAAGCAAGATAATGCTGCTTTTATTTTCCTTTTCCTGAAAAATAACACTATCACATTGTTTAGAGCAATACTGCTGTAGATTAACCTCTGACTTTACATGGGACAATTAATTTATAAAATTTAAGCCTGTGTCTTGATATATCACTGGAACAAGGCTGTAGATATCAACAGCTTGAATGCAGCCCTGATAGCAAAAGTCAGTATTGGACAGTGTGAAAGGTGCAGGAAGCTGTGAATTAATGAGTGACCTACAGAGGGCTAAGAGAGACTTTCATTTCTCAGCTTTCCTTACCTCAAAGAAATGTTACAGAACTCTGCTCATTTGCTTAATGGAAAATCGGCTTAGTGGTTTCCTGATCTACTCCTTTCTTTCCTCTGCTGCTTCCAGCTTGCCTTGGGCTGGTAGTTAAAAGCCCTGTGCAAACACAGAGATTGGGTTAGGCTAAAAAAGAGATCTCTAATTTTAAAAATAAAAATAATTTTAGACATAGAAAAATAAAATTTTAATTTTATATTAAAAATCCTTAAACAGTACCCTAAATAAGCAGATATTGACCCATATGCAGTGTTAAGAAAGTTGCTAATAGGTAGGATTTCACAGTTTACAGAGGTTTCTTTCAAACAAGTACAAATTCATGACATAAAAACCACTAAAAGACTGTTTCTCTTGTAACAAAGTCTCCATAGAACTCCAAGAAAGACTTCTGTCCCAAAGAACTAATAAAAGATTATTTTTAAAATAATAAAACTAACTTAAAATCACAAGTTTTATCTCCTTATACTATTTATAAGAAAGTAAACACTTGTGAGAAGGAAGTGTTTTAAAGGTTTCTTTTTTTTTCTTTTTTCTTCTTTTAGTGTATGTCAATAAAATCTATCTTTTACCTTAAGTTAAACCTATTTTACCTTTTTCTCCTAATCCTATGTCACAAAAAAACCCCCAAAACCAGTAGACACTCAAACCAATACGCTAAATTTAGCCAACAGAAACAAAAGTAAACATAAAACCACTACAATGGTGTCAGAAAAAAAATGAAGGAGGGAGGGAGGGAGAAGGGGCTACCTCGAGGGTATGAGGACTCTTCCAGCAGCTGAATATGTTGCATAGAGGACTGTGGGAGTGCCAGAAGAGTCTCCAATATCCTAACTAAAACAATACACTGTAAAACAGGCAAACCATGACTACCTGCACCACCTCCTCGTGAAGCAAAAAGGCCCCACAGTAGCTGTTTCTGTCAAGGTGAATTTATTGGATAGGCGATTAGTTGAACTTATCAGCTTTGCTATGAGTATAGTCAAGAATTCTGCAGACTGGGGAAAACTTGCAATTTAATTGGGGAAAATGGCAGATATGTTACAAAACTTCAGGTGGGTGAGTTTCTGTGTTTATTCTTCTATTTTAAAAAAAGGAAGATTACACAAAAAGGAAAGGAAGTTATGTTGGGAGAAAAAAACCCCCGCATTTCTGTGAACAACTCAAAGGGGTTTGCAAAATGAAGAATCAATAAAAAGAATAATATATTTTTAAAGTAATGTCTTTTAAACAAAAACAGCTTCCAGGACTCATTTAACTGCTGAAGCATACAAGTTAAGGCAATCATCAACTAGACTTGAGAAGATCAAAATAAATCGCAAATGGGGAGTCTAGGCTCTGCTGCTTATCAAGTACAGAAACTTTTTGACACATGGTCTCAAGTCTGCTGTTTCTGTGGGCTGAGTTCATATCTCTGATGCCAACTTTCTCCTATCACAGGCTGTCACATAAGTGAGTAAGCGAGGGACCTGTGCTGAAGACAGGGTATGTCATCTCACATTCTCCTTTACATTCACTAATGAGTCAGGCTTTTCATGTTTTTGACACACAGTAATAACAGTGGCTTTCTGGGTTGACATGACTGAGTCAGTCTCCTGGGACCAAAGCACAGCCATAACCTGCAGGAATGAGGCATCCTGGATCAATTCTTTAGGCCTTGAAGGACCTAAATTCAATTCTTTGCTCTTTGCACAGTGGTGGGGAGGAAGTGGCAGATGACTGGTGAGTGGTACATAGTTCATAAAATGAAGGAAGTAGCATGTTTTCCCATCTCTCTCATGCTTGAAAAATAGGAATTCTTTGTCCTGCCAAACACATATATAAATAACCTTGTTATCTGTGCTTTGCACAAATTGGTGTAGTCAGATAAAATACATGATTATTTACTTATTTTTCCCCAAGGTTCAATGGATGTTATATAGTCAAAGGAAAAATATATTTTCAGATGTCAATTATCATTGCCAAAAATTGGCATTTGTAAAACTAGAACAAAAGTGCTTAGAAGAGGATATGAAAAAACCCAAAAATAGTCACATGAAACACCTTGGAGAAAGGGAAAAAGCAAGGGATTTGTAAAATATAAGAGACCCTCTGCAAATATTCACCCTGGAAATAACAGTGCTTTTCCGATGGGAACATCAGGCAGTGGAAAAGAACAGCCTTGCCCATCATGTTATGGCCTACAAGGTGGTCAACCTCTGCCCACAAAGTTGTTCTGAAAATGCCCCCATTACAAATGTCCCTTGAGAGACAGGAGCCTGCTGTAAGCACCATTGAGAAGATGACCTGTAGGAGCAGACACTTCATTTTAAAATTCACTATTTTGTTTTTGAAACATGACAAATTTTATTTATTTTTTTGCTCTTGAGTCACACTTTTATCCATCTGTATGCCAGTAAGGCCTTCAACTTGACATCTGCATAAAACTAGAGTTTATGCAGCTACAGTAGCCAGGAAAAAGTTTACTTCAGTGGTATATTTCTATCTGCTCTGTGTCAGGGTATGTTTTGTGGTTACTGATTAAAGGTAAATATTCAGTATGGTGAGCATTTTGAACATTTTCTCTCTTCTTCTTTTATATTTGTTTTTTAATTGTTTGCTTTACCATGGTTGAAAGTTACTTTCCTTAATGCACACATATCTGTGTGGTATGACAATTTTGCTGTACATCAGAATTGTAGCAATGTCCAAGACCCAGCTGGCATCTAACACCGAGTGTTAAGATCTATAGTCTAATGCAGAGGCAATGCAGACATACAGAAACTATTACCTACAGGTAATTGCATAAAAAAGAACTGATTTCCACCTTTCTAGTTTAAAGCAGCTTTCCCTTTTCCTTTTAAATATTTTCAACTTTCTATAAGATATATGACAATATTGCATTCACAAACATCCTTATTCTTCTTCTAAAATTCAGGACGCTTATTTTAAGAGACTTGAAGCTGGAGATTACAATGTGCAAAAAATAATTTCTTTTACCAAAACATAAAATATATTTAACTGGATAAATAGCAGCAGCAACCACTTCAGTAAATACATCTTTGGCATACACACATACAAGCTTATGCAAATCATTTATTCAACCAAATAGAAAAACCTGGGTTTCATTTATGATGAAAAACACTGTGACAATGGAGGTTTCACTGGGACAGTCTGCTTATCTTACACAGCTATAAAAAAACCTGGGACATTATGCGTGGATACCTCCCTGCCTTGACAAATTATGGCAGGTTTCCATCTACCTGCTTTCTTTCTAGAAAAGATCTAAAAAAGCTAAACTATAGGCTTTTGTAGCTGCATTAAGAATGTAAAATTATCTAATATCAATTGCCAGTAAAATAAAATAGAGATAAATGCAAGGTTTTCAGGCACTTCAGACTGTGGGAGGGGGGAAAGGGTCTGCCCCAGTGCTATGGACCTCATGACTTTGCCAGCCAGCCCTCACCAGATAGGAAGCTCACAGGCTTTCAGCACTTTTCTTTGACTTTCTGATCAGCTGTACCTGGTCCTGTTGCCAGTGCTGGAGAAATGACATTTAAAATTTACAAATGAGGCCAGAAACCACCCCCGTCCAAGATCTAAAGCTTTTTGCCTCCTATTTTTTTATCTATAACTGACTGGCTGGGGCACCAGCACAGTTTTTCAATGCTGCTGGCTGTATTCAGGTACCACATGATTGAACTACATAAAAACTGGGATAGGAGTGAGTTCATGCTGTGTTACCAGAGAACTGCCCTGCTACCTGCAGCCATGAAATGATTCCATGAGGAGCAAGTAAGGTATGATGGTGGGGAGGGAAGAAGAAGATTAGAAAGGAGACCTCTGAGGAAGAAGAAAGATGCAAAACAGTTGTTACTGTTTATTCCAAATCTAAATATTTGCTGCTTTCAGCACTTCCTGAATGTAGATTTTTCTTATATCTCTGCAATTGCTGATGGGGGGTGACTCAATTAATTCAAGTGAAGGATGTTCCTTGCAGTAACAGATGAGTGCTTACTAGAGGGAAAAAAGGTATCTGATGAAGATGATCTAATTGAAGCCTTTCAGCACCTTAAGGGACCCTACAAGAAAGGCAGAGAGAGGCTACTTATACTAGAGTAGGTAGTGGCAGGGCAAGGGGAAATAGCTTCAAACTGAGAGTAGGTTTAGATTAAATTTATAGAAGAAATGCATTAATGTGAGGGTGGTGAGGCACCAGAACAAGTTGCCCAATAAGTTGTGGATACCCCATCCCTGGAAGCATTCAAGACCAGGTTGGATGGGGGCTGGAGCAGCCTGGTCTAGTGAAAGGTGTCCCTGCCAATGGACAAGGGTTGGAACTAGGTTATCTGTAAGGTCCCTTCCAACCTGGCCATTCTATGGCTTGCTCTCCCCAGGCTGGAACAAGCTGGACTGCCAACACCCTGTGCATTTATAGTCAGCAGGATAATTAGCAATCCCCCCTAGAAGAGTGTTGAAGGACAGAAAAGGGGACTGGAAGAAGGAGAGAAAGGGTGACTGAATGGAGCACTATTCAGTGGGACAACTGCCTGGCTTTGCCATGGGAGCTGGGTTTTCATCCAGGACAGGGAAGTCAATTCTGCAAGGGAGAGGGTGTTGCCCATAAAGTTGCAGCTGCTGTACCCACTGTGTCACCCCTTTGCTTCATCAGCACAAGTGTCCTGCATTTCTTAGCTGTTCTGAGAACAGGATTCATGTAATTGCTATTCCTCTACATAGTCAGCATACTTGCTTTTTGTTCCCTTTGTAATGTTGACAGCTGTAAACTGAACATCTGTTGTTATTCTTGGCACATTTCCTCTTCCTTGAGGCACAACTCACTGTCCTAGAATTCAGAGGCTCTAATTGTCCCTGGTTGGCTTGGTTTTATTGTGTTTGACCAGGATTTTTTTAAAAATCACAAAAAATAATCTGAGTGAAAATGATCTCATCCTTCTAGAGTTCATGGATGTAAGAGAAAGGACTGAATCTAAGCAGATGATGCTTATTAGCACTGTGCTTCAAAAGGGCCAATGTAGCAGGCTGGTGATGGGGAGGCAAGGTGCTCACAGAGAATAATCCCAAAGGGTAAAAAAAAAATCAGGAGAAATGCTAATTCCTATACAAAGCAGTATCAAGGACACAACATAATTCTGTCCTGCTGGGGAATAAAACTAGGAAAATGCCATAGTGGGGAATTGATAAAGACTGGATAAGGCATACCTGGAAAAACAGAAAATTCAAGAGAAATAAAAAGAGAAAACTGTGCTAGCAACTATAAATCTTTATAGTTGATTGCCACATGAAGGGGGTGAAATTAATTTCAGATAAAGCTGCAAAAGGGTGTCAAGTAAAACCAATGCTGACTAAATGCATAAAAAATTAAATAATGTGCTAGATTTTCATCTATATATCTTTTATGAGAAAGGGAGAGAAAATAATCATCAGGAAGAGGATTAAACTGACTACAACCTATTAGGTGACACTTTCACAAAAATATTAATAGTGATTGTTATTTATACACTTGAGGAACACTGAAGAGGAAAGTCCACACCAGGAGAGGGGAAAGAGAAGACTAAAGACTCTTTAGGTGAGTGGAATATATTAAGACTGAAAGCACAAGAGGAACATATCCTTGATTTCTTACAGAACCAGCCAAACTAGTATGTGCTTGAATAATTATGATTTTTAACAAAAAGAACTGAACAACCAACCAGCCAAACAAAAAGTATTTACCAAAAAAATAGTGAAGTTACAGAACACTGGAGGAAGAAAAATACTATAAAGAGAACAACTTTTTTTAAAGTGGAAGAAACTGTCATCTAGAGAATTACACCTTAGGCAGCTTACTTTTACCACCCATAAAGACTAGAAGAAATTACATTTTAATAGCCATAGAAATTATTTCAAATTTAGAAAATATAAACCTCAAAAATGAGAAAAATATAGTAATTTGGTATAGAAAAGAGATATCTAAATTAGGACATTATTGAACAGTATGAAAATATGGTGATTATCTGGGCAGCCTGTGGGGGTAGAGCAAGACAAAAATTCAATTTAAGTAGATGCAGAGAAGGCACATGTTAAATTTTAGAACACATTTAAAAATGATAAATATATTTGGGTAGTACCATTGGATAAAGAGGTTGTAGAATTTGCAGTTGCAAAGTCCCCGAAGAAGATAAGCATCTGCCTTTTCCTATGTACAGTTTGCCTCCACACCTCCCAGCACTGAACTTCGTTGGATGAGTAAGTTCCCACAGACTGCCCATGCAAGGCCAGCTTTGATGGGATGCCTTCTGCCTGTGCTTAACTTTGAAATGGGAATAGATGTTTCATAGAGAATCTCTCTTAGATTTGAGTTGGCAATACTCAAATAGACCAGCGCCTATTGAGAATTGTCTGGACAGAGGTGAGCCTGCAGGTGTTACTGAATCTGCTCAGAGAAATTGCCCTTGCCTGTCCTACATCAGAAATGGCCTGGCACCCCTATAGCCCTGCTGTGCATGTGGTTAAGTGCAAAAGTCCCAAGGGGGGTTTTTGCACATCAGAGCATCTCCTTTTTGGTCCTGAAACACTGCTATCAAAATGTACAAGAGGTGTTGCACAGTTCATCTACACAGTTAGAAATGAGACTGACCTCAAGGTTAGGTGAATCAATATATCCTTTAGAAAACATTAAAGAGTTATGATTTCTGCTAGGTAAATATTCCTACCATGTACCAAATATAGAGGATAATGGGTTTACTTTGACCCAGTTAAAAGAGGTACCTGAGATGCTAGCAAAAATGATAGTTAAGCCTTTTCAGCAGATTTATATTATTTTCAGCTCCTCCAAGGGAGGATAAAGCTGTGCAAGAAATGAGCAGCAGGATGACACATATATATCACTATATAGTGATCAGGTCCATGACAGCCTTGGTGTCTGGAAAATGTGTTATTTGTGCGCATGAACAAAAGATTTATTGGACCACCAGGCAAACTTTCACCTGGAAAATGGCCACATAAAAGTGGATATTAGGAGGCAAGAGAGATCTCCCAACACAGCACATCTGACTGGAAGTGACTGAGCCTCTCACTGCTCAGTAAACCACATCTTAAAATCTCTTTTATTAAAAAATGGCAAAAATCCCTCTTAAAATAAGAGGATTTTTTTGGTTCATTTTTTTTTTCTAGGCAGCTGTTCCAAAACCTCACTGATCTCATGATCCACACCGCTTTTGAATTTCTATCCTAAACTGACAGTATTTTGCTATTTCATTTGTTCTTTTTATAGCAATGTTATTCAATTTTTAGGGTCAGGGAGGAGCCACTTTGTCTCAAGCCTTATTTTGCTCTTTTTCTGAGGAAGGCAAGTATCCTTCACTTTCAGAGCCATACACAGCATAATAATCCCTGTGGTAATGCTTGAAGGATCTTGCTTGACAAAACAGCTCTGATGCTGCAGTGTCACTGAAAGGTGTAGAGGGGATGATAGTACTTCTGGGATCATTCAGCTCTTCCTGGAGGATGTTATGAGGTAATTAACACAATAAAAGGGAATTTGGGACAGAGTTAGGGTCTTCACTGGGATGAGGGGAGCCATCAGCAGTCCACATGCTGTGGCTGAAATCCAGTCAAGGACTTGTTGGCAGGAATTTGATCCAATACCCACATCCAGAATAGCAGCTCTGTAATTCTCAGGAAAGATGCAGCATGACTTCAGGCCAGTGACTGGCCACCATTATTAACAAAGGCAAATCAGGATAGAGAAAAAAATAGCAGTTCTGCCCTGCTTCTAATTCTGCTTCATATTCTTTCATGGACAGGTAACAGCCAGGGAGAAGTCAGCAAAGAACAAATGTTGTATTTCCGTGACCCTTGGCCTTATCCTGAAGATAGGGCTTTTCTGTGTCACACTACCTGCATTGCTACAATATCTAGGCAGTCCCTTACTAGATGATTTGTCATGAAATAATGTCAGTCTTTCTATTACATCTCACTGATAACTCTGATGAAACTCAGATGTTTTCATCTCTACCTCTTGCCAGCAGCAATTTTTACATTTTCTGAAACTTTCACATTTGGCTGCTAAAAATGCATTCCAAAATCTAGACCTAAACACGCACATAAATGAAGGCTCAGTCACAGACCTTTGACTTCAGAGGGCTGCAGTCAGTTGATGTCTGAGAAAACCAGACCAATTTTCTTAGCAATGAGCTCTGCATAGTGAAGCCTGATTTCTCCGAACACCTTTCCCAGTACATATAAGACCATTGCTAAAGCAGTGAAAATATTTTTCAAAAGACACAGGATAAATGTTACAGATCCTGGATTTTTAAACCCTCTCTTCTTGCCAAAACTTAACCTTTATCTTAAAAACTGACTACATGTACTTGGACTAAGAGTACCAAATGGTATTTTTCTTATAGGTTGTTTAAAGGGAGAATTAATATATCTTTTTATTCTTTTATTTTAGCCCTTGGGAAAGAATAACACAATATATATAGATGGAGAGAAAAAGTATAGCAATCTTTGCAGAGAGCAAAAACACAGAAATCTTTGCAGAGCCATCATTTTTTCTCTTCAGGTGTTTATTTTTGGTGATGTCTTACCTGGGTGACAGAAAACACAAATGAAAAACAACAGCAAGAAGTGCAGAGACTGGCAGCTGTCTGCATGAAATATGACAAGGTTTATGTAACCAGCTCTGGCTCATTTCTTCACCCATTATTCAAGAAGTGTTACACACTGAACCTGCATGACCAGCATGCATTCAGATCACCTCCAGGGACAGAGCACCAGGGCTGCAAGTCACCAGATCCAGGATGGCAGGTCAGGAAGTCAGTCAAATTGTGCTCCTATCCTTTCTGTGTGTTTCCAATTTCTTGTGAATAAAAGGGAAAATACAATACTTTTTCAGTAATTTGTGAATAAAACTGAATTAAAATTACCATACTCTTATCTGTTGTGAGAAACTAGAAAAGATAGGGTTTTTTTCTTTATATACCTTTTTTTCATGAAATAATATGGGTCCATTGCTACAGAACCTATTCCACTAGTGAATATACATAACCATTTTGAAAAGCTCAAAAGGCAGAGGAGAGATCTGGGCTGACCTACCAGAATCACAGTATAATTTAGATTGGAAAAGACCTTTAAGGTCATTAATTCCACTCTTAACCCAGCACTGCCAGTTCTACCACAAATCACAGCATCTAATAATGCTCCCAAGAAAACATCCCTGAGATAAAATATCAGCAAAAAATTTCCTGTGGAATGCAATTTGTAGACTGACAGCTGAAGACCAAGCTCCCACAGTTAAGTGCTGCCATATTCCAAGGAAGTACTTGGATGTTTGGATAACTACTTGATGAATAAATGCAAGAACCTATCTGGATTTCCATCAGAAGCCTGCCTTGTTTGGATACAAATTCAGTCCGAGCTGGACCCTAGCCCACAGGACTGTAAATAGGCAGAGTACTGGATCCTGATGGGAAGCAAAATTTAGCATCATTCCATCCCTTAACAAATAAAGATGTTCAGGAAAAAGCTCCTACATGTTTTGTAGGCAATCGGCTGTTAAAGTGCATATCCTTCTGCATTATGTGCTTGGTCATTCTCAGGCTCAGCACAGTGGACACAGCCAACAGCTGCTCTCGAAGGTCAGTCTCTTCTCCATCTTAAACATAGAATACCTTCTTATCTACAGACTATTTCTAAAGGTTTGTACACTGGTGCCAGCACAGATAACAGCTCAAGAGGATTTAATATTTTCAGATTCTGCTCCCTTGAGCCAGCTGCAGTGTAAAATACAAATACAAACTGGGTTAACTGTGAGAGCCCTGTTTGCATATCTGGCACGGTGGTCAGGGACTGTGGTTCCAAGAACAGTAGTATTTTCAGGCTTTGTCCCAGAGCTGTTCAGCATCACTGAGCAGATGGTGACATCACATTTATAACATCCAATTAGTGTTAGCAGGAAACGGCAAGACCCACACAAATGCCCCAGAAAAGCAAAACAGAATGACTTGCTTCTAAAGTCCAAAAGGTCAGGGGAGGGGATTCCATCCCTCTTCTTTCTCCTGATGAGACCTCACATGAAGTACTGTGTCCAGCTCTGTGGTCATCCCCACAGGAGAGACATGGACCTGTTGGAGTGGGTCTGGAGGAGGGTCACAAAAGTGGTCAGAGGGAAAGACTGAGAGAGTTGGAGTTGTTCAGTCTGGAAAAGGGAAGGTCCTGGGGAGACCTTACTGCAGCATTTCAATACTTAAAAGGGGGCTTATAAGAGAGATGGAGAAAGACTCTTTTATCAGGGCCTGTTGCAATAACACAAGGGATAGTGGGTTAAAGCTAAAATATGGTAAATTTGGGCTAGTTTTAAGGAAGAAGATTTTCACAATGACAGTAATGAGACACTGGAAAATGCTGATCAGACAAGTTGTGGATGCTGCATCCCTGGAAGTGTTCAAGGTCAGGTCGATCTAGCTGTCCAGAGAAACTTCATCTAGTTGAAGATGTCCCTGATCATTGCAGGAGAGCTGGACAAGATGACCTTTAGAAGTCCCTTCCAACCCAGAATATTATATGATTCTGTGATAATGTCTGGGCCTAAAAAGAAGCACAGTATAGGCTTGGCCCATTAAAATTACTTTCCTTTGATAACAAACAGAAAAGTCATTTATTTATCTTCTCAGTCCCCTGCACAAATCTTCTGCTCAAATCTTCTGCTCAATATTATAAAAAGTTATTCACATGAATTACAGGCACCCAGTGGAAGAGCTCAGAGTTTTTAATTTTCTTTCTGCTTTCACTGTATTTAAAATAAAACATTTGACCTTCTAGATGACACCTGGACTTGATTTTCTGCCATGGTTTGATTGGATTCTTGAAATTTTTTTATCCCACTGTTGTACAGGTGAAAATCTATATATGACAATCTTTCAAATTAATAGTATAAACCTCTATGTTTGCACTAGATAGTGTCTTTTTTACAGCTGAAATGACATGAAAAATATATATGTAGAGAAAACAGCACAAACTGTCAGTCATCTGCTAAGCAGAGAAAGCCCACAGACCTGTGGGCCTGGACAATACTATGTGAAGAATGAAATGTTAACTTGTGAGGTGGGGAGGAAGAACAGGTTCTATTTTATTGATGCATTTTCAGGGGCTGACTGACCACTGCTAAGCTTAAACATAAACATCACAGGCATAGGGAAGAGAGTCTAAAACATCCCTGTGAGATTGGCAGCTCTGTATTTCCTCCCAACCATCAAACTCTCAATCAGCCCGATGCACAAGTTACTCCCTTCTTCCAAATCCCTCCAGGTGTTGACTAATCATGAGATGCAGAAAATCTGCCAAGGCAGCTCCTGACACAGGTAGTAAGTACCAGGATACATCAACGGGTTTGAACAAATATTTTTAATGTCTTGAAAGATTCTTGAAATTTTTAATCGCACTTGCACCGTGATGTAGAAGAATTGCATTATATTATTCTGTGCTCTCTTTTGTGGGAACATTGTGGGAACTGAAAACGCAGAGGACTTTCACAGCCTTGCAATAAGCTTACGCAGACAGAGGTTTGAAACAGTTGAATTTTAGGCCTTGAAATATTTGGAGCATGGAAAGTTTCTGAGCTGCAAGACTATAAAACAAGCAACTATTGTATGCTGTAGGGTGTATGTGCAGAGTTTATTGATTGGCTTAAGTAGATGCATGTAAGCTTTTAGCATTAGCCTATTGGCTTAAAAAGCTTTTAAAAGACCTTGTAATGAAGAGAACTTTGGCTTCTGTTGTTATAATGTGAGTTTTACCATCTTTAATGTCTCTGCCATCACTGAGACTGATAATGAAATAAAAAAATCATAAAACACCTCTCAGTTGTCCATCCCACTATTAGAAATTAGATCCAACACTATACATACCATCCAGGTTTGTCCTTCAACAGATCTTAATTACCACTAGCTGGTGTAACTTCATCTGAGGAGGTGAATGGAACTTCCTGCCCACCCCTTGTCATGGATGTTTTTAGATGATAGAATTACTCCACCTTTACATTTTCTTAAGGGCAACAGGTTGTTTTTCTTTCCAAAGTCCTTTTGTTAGGGAACTTGTTGCTCTCTGCTCACAAATCTTTTGCTCTATACCTATGAGAGAATTTCAACAGCCAAATCAAACCTAGACAACTTAGGTCATCAGAAGAATCTTTTCCAAATACCTGGAGGCATTGAGGATGTAGTTTATGCTATAAAATGCTGCTGTAAAATGCTCGTGCAGTCCAGTTCTCTCACACTTAAGTCATCATGAACTGGGCTGCAAGAACTGATGGTCCCTTACAGGCCCCAGAAAAGACCCCCTAGCTGCTGCCAAACAAAAGCTGTGATGGCATTGTGGCTGTATAGATCCTCTGACATGTATTTAGGAGGTTTTTGTGTGGGAAGAATCACATGAGAGAGAGTGACCAGGAGATGCCAGAGCTGGAGAAATAATGAGTCATCATAACAACACTGCCAATTCTTTCTCGCCTTGCTGCTTTCCAACACAAAGGAAGCAAGTTCAGCACTCACAGCCCCCAGTGAAGATGAATTTTGTAGTAGCAGTATTTCCCTCCAACACTGAACTTTTTATTCTGGAAAGGGCCACCTCCCTTACTGCCAGTTTAAATGATGATTCTCTTCCAACTCTGATCCCTTTTCAGAAAACCTAAAAGATTTTCCTCTCATGAGGGGAGCAGCAACGACACCATTATATCTGACAGTAAAAAGTCAAGTGAAGAATATAACCTATGTTCTGCATCCCAGCTATTACAGCCAAATGCATCATATCACTCTCTCAATCAAGTTTTTTTAAAGTTTTTTTTGAAACTACTAAGGCTTCTCAACCTATTATTGACCTGCCATTTCCCAGCAGGAGGCTCTCAAGGGTTGAACTTATGCAACAGGAAGCAATCTTTTAATCTCTAGTCTGTCCTTTCAAGTACAAATTAAAATTACTACTGATAAGCCCCATCTTATTATGATGAAACATTTAAGGATATGGGGAGATAACTATTTCACCAATAACTACGCAGTAAAATTTTTTGCCTAATAAATTCTGCATTCTCTCAGATTGCTGCAACATCCAAACAAGTTAAGGTTAAAGAATAATTCTGTCTTATTTTGAAATATGCTGCACAATAAATAGCCTTAATTTACAAAAGTGTTGGAATTCAGAGCCTTCTATAAATTTGAGTGCTTTTCAGTTGTCCTACTTCTTCTTACTCCAAAGTCTGGAAGTGCATTTCATCATAGATTTTTCTTGCATTGCTTGTAATTTTATTTGCACTGTTTTTTCATGCTTCCAGTGCATCTGAAAGTCTGCCTTCTGGGACACAACCCCTTTGCTAAAACAAGATTAACATCTGAAATTACTCTTTTCATGGTTCTTGCCCTTTAAGTCCTATTTGTCTGCATTATTGGCACTTGCTCACAATCTTTCACTGGCAAATCCAAGGAAACAACATTCATCCTGTGCTCCAACAAACCCTGGTAAATGAGTTCAGGAGTGATGCTGTAAGTTCTTCTCACCCATATGAGAGCTGGGGCTGTTCCAAGGTCCATAATGCATCACCCCCTGGTCCAGAAGGCAAGAGTCACAGTACTCAACCCCAACCTTCCAACATTCTCAGCAGTTTGGGGGTAAAGCATCCAGTGGGTCACTGCTTACCCTGCAAACTGAAAGAATATGGCATGGACACCGTCAGTATCCCAAAAAGATGAAACTGTGATCACAACCAGTGACAATAGCTGTGAGTTGAAGAGTTCAAAAGGCTGTAGGGTTTTTTTTGTTTGTTTGTTTTTTGTTTGTTTTTTTTTTTTTTTTTAAGATAAAGCTAAGCATGGACTTCTGTCATCTCTGTCTTGGATCACTGGTGAAATTCCCCAGTTTTCAGGTGCTAAGCTTTCCCTGCTCGTGCGTTATTGAAATAGATTGTGGTGAAAGATAAGTGGTGCCCAGAGGAGAGTTTGCTGCCAAGGCTTTGCTGACAGGTGCAGGCACACCAACAGCTTCTGTCTTAACTCTGCAGGCATCCTGCTAATATTCAGAAGTTGCCTGATAGCTTACTTCTGCCTCATTTAACTTCTTTTAATACTGAAAATCATTTATCTTTATTTAACATAATTCACAGTCCCTTTAACTTGACAACAGTGATAGCCACTCACCTGGCTAATCTTCATATAAAATTCTCAGTTTAGATTTTATTTACCTTCTATTAATTCAAATATTTTTAAGGAACCTGAAGGAAATTTCCATGGAAATACCCTTGTGAAAGATAAACTATCATTTTTGAAAGATAAACTACCCTTTTTTCAACTTTCAAACATCCTACATAACTCACATGTGTCATCCGATATAAATGTGACACAGGAACAAGCATAGAACAAAAGTTAAAAGGAAGCTAGGCAATAAAGTTCACATCATAGAAAACATTTTTATATTTGCAAAATAAAAGGAAAAAAAACCAAAAATGAACTTCTGAAATTTTCTCTGAGAAAATTCATTAAAATCTGATAATCTTCACTTTTAAACTTGCTGTGAATAATGTCAGCTNTCCCAACATTTCCCTTCCTTTCTTGGATTACACAACAGAGCTGGTATTTCTCTTATCTCTGCTATTCTTTCCCACATCTAAACACATGATTTCCTCCCCTAACTCCCCCAGTCACCAGCTCCTGGTAGTGCATGTACTCTCCAAGTAATAATTCTTGCTGATCTTGGCAAGCCGTGTTGCTCTTCTGGCTCCTTTGAGTGCTCTCCAGAGCAAAACTGGGTGCAAAGCAACCAGGCTTGCACCAAAGCACTTCCCTGTATTCTCTTTCTTATGCCCTGTGTTGCTTTAAAAAACAGTCTGTAAAATATTAAGTTATTCTCTATTATTTAAATAGTGGCAATGAAGTTTATTTAGTTTTATAGAAGAAAACAAGTATTTTAACCTGCTCTTTCTCTTTTGAAAAGGGCATCAATTTCATATTACCATTTTCCTCTAATTCATTCCTTAAACTATAAGGATATCACAAATCAATATTGAAGGTTCCACACTGAATCTTCTCCACATCTTTGCTAGAAGCATTTTTTTGGGAGACCTATAAAAATGAAGTAGAAAAGTGATCCCAGACATAGCAAATATAAGAAAGAACTGTCCAAGAATGCATTGCTGTGTGCTACCAAATAGAAATTAATTTGATATTCAACATTTCTATGACAGGGTTTGTTTGCCCAGGCTCTGCAGTGCCTGGGAGCTCTCACCAGAGCAGGCAGGGCACTGCTGTGGAAGGCCCTGTGCAAACAAAGCGGGGAAAAAGACACCTGAAAAACTAAGTCACAGAATAAAACACTTGGGATCTGCATAGATGTAATTGCTGAAGTAAAACATTCATTGTTCTGTATGATTTTGTCAAAATAAAATTCCAGCTAGAATTTTAAACAGAAGAATGTTTTCCTTCAAGGAACACAGTGTATCAAAGTACTGGGCATGAACTCTTTAGGCAAAATATCTGGGTCCTCAGAGTCCAGCTTGAACTCCGAAGTCCCACAATTTATATTTATATTTTTGCAATGGCTATCAAGACGACATTACAAAAGTAATCTGAGGAAAATTAAGTGGGATAGAAGAGCAGCACTGCTGTGGAAAGAAATATAAGAGTGACATCAAAAGGTAGCTGTGCTTAGTCATGAGGCCAGACTCCTCACAGGACAAATGTGCTACCCTAGTTTGCAGCTATAACTCTTGAAGGCTGTGGTTTCCTACCTATCCAGCAGTAATAATGACAGGAAATTATTGTCACTTATGTTTGGCCAACAGTATCAGCAGTTCCAGGTGAGGTATAATGCTGAGTATTTAAACAGCTTGGTCTGGCTTGGTGTGGATTACCGCTTATTTCCTTGAGACCCAGATCTAGAAGTGGGTGCTTAGACCTTTTTTGTCCAGCAAATAAGAAGTTCCTCTTCATTTAGAGAAAGTTTTTGGTGGAAACAGAATCTTGCTTAGCCTTTTTTCCTCTTGCTTTTTTTTTCTGCCCATTTTGTGTACATGATGATGCTATACTCTGATTAGCTTTTTCCTGTAAAAAAAGAAGAGATGAGAAAGGTTTTCTACACATACAAGTGTATTAGTGGCTGAGTACAAGTTTTCTTGAAGGAGAAAACTTCACAAAAGCTTTGAATCTACAGGTTAACTCTCCTTAGTTGTTTAAACCTGTCCAGTTGGCAGACACAAATTGAGAATTTAAGGCATTTCCTCTTCTATGTCTTGGTCCTCAACCTTCAACAGATGACCCAACTAGAGTAAAAGCATAATAGCATAAATATGTATAAAACAAGGAAGAAAGGCTAAAGAAATTTATTTCCTTCACACCTGCAGGGCAGTCCATAATAATACGCATAGCAATGATACGGTACAGTCCTGTACACGCTCTGTTCCAGGCAACTTGTGGGGATTGCGGTATGGAGCAAAACAGAGAAGGGTTTAGAGGTGTAAAAAAGTCTCTAGCAAGATATTTCAGTTTCTGGCATTCCCCATCTTCTGAGTTAAGCACTGAACCACTTTTTGCCTATCAAATGCTGGCCATTTTACACACAGTCACTATCAATCAGTAGGATTATAGTGATCTACAATCAGTATTTTATTGTAGATCAATCATCACTGGAGATTTTATTCATATGTGTTCAGTTAATCATTTTAACATGAAAACTGATTTAGTTTACAAGATACCTGGAGCCTACTTGGGTAGGTGAGGTGATCAGTTTTTCTAGAAGCAGGGAGAAATTGAGTGAAACACTAGAATCAGTTTGGGTAGATTATATTCATCCTCTGATTCCAATAAGCACACCATTTCATCCATTACCTGATTTCTGTATCAATAAATACATTCACTATTTTGCCAACTTTTATTTCTAAAAGTCATTTGAGAAAAAAAAAATAATGAGGACATTATTTGTGCTGTTATGATGAAGTTACTTGGGAATTAACTTATCATGGCAGTATTTCATTTGCCAGAATTCTTTTTTTAGTTATTTTATAATTTCTCTCTCTGATTGTTCAGGGAATACAGCTCAGACTTCAGTATAATATAAGAAATCACTGAGAAAGCAGAATTTTAAATGTAATCAGATTCTTTTACCCCACAAAATAAAGCATTTTTTTACATAAATTTTTTTTCAACAGTTAAAATAATTATCTCCACAAAGTGATCTGGGCCCATGTAACCCAGTCTTCTAAACTGATTCATTTAAACCTCCCCCACTTCTCACAGCTGACAGAGATTCAGCCTAAAGGTGCAGTGGCCATGTAAGGTAATTAAAATCACAACGCAAGATGACACTTTTCTTTCCATGGAATCGATCTAGCAAATGGTCTGGACATATTGCCCTAAAACCAGATCTTTAGGACATGATGAGGAGTCCTCAAGACAGCATAGGTGTCCTTACCACAGGGAAATGACCACCTGAATTACTTCTTTGGGTATTTCTCTGCATTATGCAATGGCCAGTTAGAACAGATAAACTAGGATTGCTTAGCAGCTGGAATTATTTAACCTATGGGATTTTTCGCATTTGAAAAATGAAGTCAGTTCTCTGGAGGGAACATGCAGCAACTAAGAAATACATGTGAAGTATTAAGGGTGAAGTAATTCATCTGGAATGGTGAATATTTAATTTCTGTAATTTAGTCCTAGGTCTGTAACTGTACTTTGACAGGCAATTTCAGGAATTATTTTATTTGACTAGCAATATGGACTAAAAACCTGAGAATGCTGAAAAGAGGCTGGTGCTGGAAAGAGTCTGGTGCTGAAGCACAACTGAAACAGCTGTGACCTACCCCACCAGCAGAGCATGCTGGTGTAGCAGTACTGGCTCCAGAAGAGTAACATTGGAGAACCAGCCCAGGAAATTGTTATGAAGAGCAAAATTAAAGGGCACATAAAAAATACTTTGTTCATTTGTGCTCTACAGCTTTCTGCATTCAAAAGTTTGGTCCTCCATCTAACCTAGAAGATTCTAAATTCCGCAGATACCCACATTTTTTCCTCCAAAGTCCTAAGTGAATAAAGATCTTTCAGACATTGTCAGAAGTAAACAAACATCTTTATCATAACCACCCTGGCAAGATTTACTAAGTGGTCATTCTTTCATGTCTCATAATCATTTAGACAGTGGCACTCTTAGACCACATACATGAGAAAGCCTTGCACACAAAAGGGCTACAGGAGATGGGAGATGAATCAGATGCTAGAATCTGACTGTAAAGCTGGTCTCTTTTCTTTGGAAGAGGTAGAAATTCAGATGGCAAATACTTACATTTTTTGTACAAAATGTTCCCTGCTGCAGGTTTCTGAAATCCAGCTCTCTTATTTTTTCTATTCCATTGGAATATAGTTGTGTTTAATAACATCCTTCTCTTTCAATGAATACTTAATTATTGAATAATTTCAACAAGAAAGATTAGAAGATATAGGCTGTATTGTGAGGCTTGTGTTTAAGAGGAATGTGTGGGTTTATAATATCTTAGCAGAGGAAAGAACTGACTCTGGGTCTTCACATCTATGCAAGGGCTGTAACCATTGAGCTGATGGCTGAAACAGTACGAACAATATTATTTAGCATGAATTTCCCTACAAGGAAGAGCTTAGTGGGGGATTCCTTGCCAGAGTGACAGGCTAGTACTCTGCTAAGACTGAATTGTGTCCCACTGGCCCGCTTGAAGACTGTTTTTTACTGGCTACCTGAAGTGTTAGCTATGGCAGATACTGGTTGTTGTCAGTTAACCTTCCCCATGTACAATTTAGGGGCCTTAAGAATGCCATCGGAGGTTATGGGTTTTTGCATTTCAGCTGTGATGAGGCTGAATAAGTATGCCTGAATTTATTTTTTCTTTTGGTGAATCATCTTCAGCCAATAATGAGAATTTTGAACATAGCTTAATCTTTCCTGTACACTTCTAAGCTTCTGCTGGCACCCAGACAAGCATACATCATGGTATTGGCACCCTGCTCCTGGCAGGAGGCTGGAACATGTAGACTCCCACAACAGCAACAACCAAGAGTGCTCCAACACTTCCTTGGCCCATGGCCATAATGTGTTTTTGTCATCTCTCTAGAAACTATCTAAATCTGCTTCTAAATGTTCCCAGATTCTTTTTCCTGGGGAGTAGAAATCTGATGGGGACACTGAAAGGCAAGACTCCCACAGGATTCTGTATGCCAGCCTGTCACACGGCCCTTCACCCAGAAATATTTCTTTTTTGTCTTAAGCTTTTATGTAGCCTTTTTACAGCTTGAAATAATGTTTTCTATCAGTTCAGGTAGAATATCCTTATAGATGTTTATTTATCTGTTCAGTCCAGTGATGAGATCTGGGACTAAATGCTACAGATGAAAAGGAGATTGAAGTAGCATACACAGAGATGCAGCTAAATACCTCTAAGCAAATTTCATGTTCACAGTACTCATGATGAAATGGCATTAGCCAGAGCAGTGTCTTTTGTCTTGTATCTTCCCAATTATTCACTGTTCCTTTCCAACCTGATATTCTTCATATCCTCTCATTTTCTCTGTTAGTGATTCTGTAGCTAGGCAGAGACTTTTCATTGAACAGGCACACACTTGGCAGAATCTCTTCAGGTGGGGACATTTACAGGAAAAATTAGATTAAAAAAAAAAAATTGCTTACTCTAATGAAACATTTCTTTCCATTTCCTTTTTCTTCATTCAAAGCAAGCATTCAAGAGGTTGAAGTGAAGAGGGAGCAAGGAAACCTTCTGTTACCTATCAATCTTTGGGGGATTCCTTGAGATACTCAGTGTTAGTTACTCAGAAAGTCAGTGGTTTATGAAACAAAGAAAATTTAGCTTACATCTGGGAAAAGACTCAGGCAGAAACCCAAGTGATATTGCAGATATTTATCCAATTCAAAAGAAATCAAAATGGCTCAAAACAGTTCCTTGCATTAATAAGCCACTGAGTCACTAATTTCCTCAACAGCAGAAAAGTAGCTCCTATGTAAAAGCAGACAATGAAATCAGAAAATTTGCTAAAAAAGGGATCACTACTACTATTTCACTAAGGATATGGCACAGGTTTTCAGGAGGCCCATCCAGCTGAACTGTGCTAATTTTTAGCTGGGAAGGATCTTTTCACAGCAATATTGTGACAGCAGTCAATGTGAACTCTCACGGACACTGAGCTGTGATTTTTAAAGCAAATAAGCCTTGTTGGGTGCATGCATTACAGCCTAACAATGTCGTATCTTGCTAAATCATAGGCAAAATTGGTCACTCGCTATATGGCATTAACAGGTCATGATCAAGGCTCTTGGTAAATTTTCATGGTTATGAAATATTTATTTCTTTAGAGTACCTGCATATGAAACAAATAGCCATCACTTGAAAAGAGGAATTTAATTTGTCTGGACAAAAATAACCTCAAAGGCTCTGGGAGCTCTGAAGATAAACTCCTTGGTATTTCTGCCTTGGTATAATTAGAATCTTGCCTTTTTGATCCTCATTTTCAAGCTGCTGTTCTTCAGGACCCAGTGAATTTGGGCTTTGGTCACCTGGCATACATGCCTGTGTGCAAGCAGGGAGCTGTGGATGTTGTAGGGAAGGGATCTCCTCATCAGGTTTTGGAGAGGGCAAAGCAGGGTCGGGAGTGGGGATACTGCAGCAGCTGGGGCCAGTGATCACCATGCTTATCCAGGGGGGAAACAACACATTTCAGAGTTCCTGCTATGGAAAGGAGGAATACAGTCCAGCCCAGCACTCTGGAAGGTTTCCAAGTCCTTTCAGGCTGATAGGGAGGCACAACACATAAAGTATGTGTCTAGCTTGGGAACAGGACAGAACATAACAGCAGAAATACTTCCGAGGTTCTTGTTGAATTATAATATGTAGGTTGGGTCTCACAGAAAACTGGCTTTCCTGAAAGATGACACAATCTGTTCTTTGAAGCAGTTCAGCATTTTTAAAGAATCATCTCTGATTTTAATGAGCAATGATATAAATCTACTTTTTTATTAATTTTCAAATTGAGTTATAATTTGTATTTTTATAGAATTCTTAGTCAACCTTATTGAGTGTAATTTCACATTCTGTTTTCCAGTAATTAGTGAAATGAATCTCACTTCATTGTGGGGTATGTCAGCCCAGCGGAGCCTGGAACCAGAATGGAATAAAACGAGGAATTATATGGGGAACAGGGTAATATCTGCTCCATAGTGGAAATTCAGATTGTGTAGTTGTCCTGCAATGCCATATTACTTCTCTGTCCAAATCCAGCCCAGCATGATCCAAACCTTGTTTCTAATAACATGTAAGGTGATCACTTACGCAGCTTAGTCTGCAGCTAAATCCCTGCGAAAGAAATGGTACCACCAGGGGTGAGCTTCACACCACTGTGACAGCAGGGGCTGGGAAATACGATGGACATCAATTTTTTAAAGTGAATTTATGCCCCTTCTGAGCCATTATAATATTTTCTCAAAAACAATTCCAGGCAATAATGATTTCACAGACAGAAATGTTGTGTTTATCGAGACTGTACCTTATAGCTTTTTGAGCGCAAAAAAAAAGAAAATGGACAGTCCTCGGGACAATTCAAAGGACTTTTTGAACTTGGAAAGAAATTCTTGCTATGGTAACAAAAGAGTAACTTTAGCATTTTTCTTGGTTGTTATTTTTTTAAGAACATTTCCTGGTTTAATTGTAATTACTAACTGGTTTTCGTTTGGTTTTTTTTTAGCAAATGTGTGGGAAGAATTGTAAAGTACTCTCTATGAATAGTAAAAAGCAGTAAAAAAGAGCTGAGTTACAAGGGGTACAAGAGTGTAAAGCAAAATTTTAGGGAAGCAAACTAGCCGAGCAAAGCTAGTATGATTTTTCTGAAAGATGCTGACATCATATTTGGTTGCAACAAGACATGCCTGAAATTAAACTGATGAAGTAAATGGAAATATCAAATTAGTTAAGAATGTTTTAAACCGAAATTCTATGACATTCCCAAGAATGTCAGTAAGAGTATTGCCTCAAAAAAGACAGGAGAGTTAGACTTTTGTCTAATAAGAACATGTGGGATGCTTCTGTGTTAGTTTTACTGAACATCATAAAATAGTGGGCTATAAAACCAGCAGTGCATAATAACAGCTAACTGCAAACACTCTGTAAGCCAATCTTTCTGTTTTAACTTTAGAGGAAGATGTGATTTCAAAAGTGAAGGAAACATCTATGTTTCTTCCAAATACCTCTAACTAGACAGTATTTTTTCGTAGCAAACTAAATGGGAGACAACAGCTTCTTTCATGCTACTATGATAATAAACCTGAGTTTGAAAAAATGTGCTTAGTCCTAAGATTATGACTTAGCAGGAATTGCCTATTACCCACATTTAGCTTTCTAGAACCACTTTATGTGACTAGAAAAACGAATACAAGGGAATTCATGTATATGCTCCTACATTTCTTGGTATAATTTGTGCTCCATACATCTGTCTTTTAGATGACAAATTTTAGGGACCAGGTCTTTTCCAAAACATCAAATATGCTGTTCATCTAAGTAAAAAAAAAAACAAACCAGTATTGTGGAACAAGAAAAACTGCTGATCAGATTTAACTTTGGAAAATAGCGTGGCTGTTTCTGCAGCTCGTAAAAAGTTGACAAGGTTTTATTTTTTGAAACAGTTTTGAGATATAGAAATGGGTCAGTCCTTGAGAAGAATCTCACTGGTGTCTGCCTATGTCAAATATTGCTGCTGTAACTTTGTTTTCCATTATACTAGATTTCAAACCTTTGTGTTTAAAGAGAAAGAATCCATATATTTAATGTGAAACAGAAAAATTGTGTGCAAGAAGAAAACAAAATATAAAATAAATTTGCATTGATATATAAAACATTTGGATAAACAAACTAAAAGTATGTCCATCTTTCTTTCTGCAGATGGCCCAGCCTTTTCTTGCTTGTGCTGTGGTTTGGCTGTACATGACTGTATTGGTGCTAAAACCAGCTGCCTGTTGGAGAGCTGTTTTCCTTGGCATTAGGTACCAGAATTACCCAAACTGCAGTTTGCCTGCTATCCCAGTTTTCTGTTCTGTTTTAGGCAAATCAGTTGGGTCCTGTATGATCCAACTTGTAAGCAATTTTCACTAACTTTGTGAAATGTCTAACTATACTACAGGATATGGCTTCTCTTCCCTGCCCTGAACAAGGATCATGAAAGGACCTCCCTTTTTCACAGGGCTTTGTGAGTAGAACTGGAAGACTGTGTCTTGAGGCTTAGCCATGTGCTGAGTACTGAGATGTCCCCAGTTTTCCTAGCACATGGGCAGTGTCAAGAAAATGCAGCTTCACAATGTTTTTGAAGTCTTGCAGGTCAGCAGCAGCCTTGGTGCTTTCATGCAAGGCTGAGCCTGGGCTGGTATCTCCAGGCTGAAAGCCCTGGGAGTACAACACAGAAATGGATGATATGGCCCTGCAGGGATCTGGGCAGCTGCAGAAACTGGAACACTTTCTTTATGTTCACTTATCCACTCAGCTTTAGCCCTAATGCCTCAGATAAAGGGCACCTCTCTGTAGATTAAGCATCTCTGCTAACTGTTCATAGTGGACATAGAAGCACCCTGAAAGGACTCCTAGGCCTTGCAGTTCTTCAAAAGATGCAACATTGGGATTTGCCTGTATTACATTTCTCATTCAAATGAATATGCCAACTTTTTATCTACCATGCTTCCAAAGCTTCTCATTGATATGAAAATTATATACGTGCAGGGTATATATGGAATCTCTGACTCGGATTTGTTAAAGCATTACAAGAGAAACAAATTTTGTGTTAAGAAATACCAGTCTGTGTGAGACTGGCTGTTTAGTGAGAACATGCTTCTCCACACATTTTGCAGGGCAGAAAGGAACAAAGCATTTTGCTTCTTTATGTTCAGAACTTTTTGGTTAGAATTGAATATTCTCATACTTCTTTTACTAAAAATGATACATTGGAGAGGCAGTTCAATCTTATAAAAACAATATTTCATTAAAACTTGATTTTTTTGTTCTTATTTTTGTTCCAGACCAGCAGTAAAAGAAAATATTTGGAACTTGGACATTGCCCAAAGGACAGAAATTTGGGGTTATAAGAAGCAGCACTGCTTACCAGGCCTGAATTTCACACATATTAAGAGCAGTGATTGCTTCCAAACCAGTTCCTTACTGTGTGGCTTCTACAGGATAAATTCCATCAGTTCATAGTTTACTCATATATTGGTCATTCTCAACCATCAACGCATTTGTGAACCTCCCTGCTGTTTCACTAGCATGACTGGATCCACATGAACCCAGATCTCTGGCCTTTCCCATAATCTGCTGCAAGACCACCCTGTCAGAGCTTTCTGATTCAGCTGGTGCAGGGAACCAACGCAAGAACCATTTCACAACACATAAGGTGTATGTGTATCTTCCCACACTACTCCTCACCCATCCCAGCCACTAACCAAACATTAGGTGTGACAGAAGACATCTTGTCAGCCATGGGTAAATGTGCTAGATCATTCATCTTCCTTGTCTTTGCTGTAGGATTATAGCTGTCCTCTTTTTTCAGTACTCAATGGGAGAATTTAAGTCTTGGAAACTGATTGTGCTCCTAACAGGTTTCCAAAATAAAAAAAATCTTGAGCAACATATCTAGCAACTTAATTCTCTCTTTTGTGTTGAACATTAAAAAGAAAAAAAAATAATCCAGTTATATTGCAGTCTATGCCAAAAATGTTAGCAAAAAGTCAAGTCAGTAGGAGAAATCGTGTTGGACGATGGCACTTCACTTCAGCAGTACCTCCATTAGCTGAAAGGACTAATCTTGTGCGTGCCATGACAGAGACCTTGAGGGTTACCACGTGCTCATCTCAGCCCCATTAGTGACATAGTAGCAGAGTCAGACATAAGCACAGAGAGAGTAAAAATAACCACTAACTAAGGACTAAAAATAACCACTAACTAAGGACAAAAAATAAGAGATTAAAACCAGCCTGTTTATCCTGGTTGACCATTCAGAAATATGTAAAGGTAATTGTATCGTTAAAAATAGAATGGTAATGGTTTTATTTGGTTTGCCTTTTAATTGGATGAGAGGCACATAGGAAATTCAGCTTCAGTCCCACCTTCCCCTCTGAAACTATCACCCTTACTTTATACAGTGGTATAAAGCCTCTGGATGCAGTATCACTCCCTTAACTGAGCTGACAGACCTATCTGTCCTTGCAATCTTCACAGTCTGCCTCCATCAACTCTCCTTCTCTTTCATGTAAGCAAATACATATCTGATGGAATGAGCCATCAGTTGAATTTTAGTTCTCATGAAGAGGCCAAACAACTGCACACAGATCTTTGAAAATGTACATATTTTTTTTAGGTCAATTCTGTTCAGTTCAGGACTGCAACTTAGATGCACGTGAAATCTCAACTTTTTTCAAAGAATCTGTTCTTTGTGTCCCAGCCTCAGACCACAAGCTAATTCCATATTGTGCATCAAGTAAACTTTGAGATCAAAAATATTCTGGTCTGGGGTCTTACCGGAATGGAAGTAACAAGTGAAAGGCTGTGTATTGCAGGAATCCAAACTATTCAGTATGTCAACACTGTTTGAAGAGCCACATGTGCGTCATGTTCTTGTTTGCAAGCTAATTAGATTGCTTGTTTTGAAAGATGGATTAATGAATTAATCACAGGGCGCGGTAGATGTTTTTTTCTTGGCATTCTGAGACAGATTCAATATAAAGTGTTTTATTTTTTTCCGTGTATGATTCACTTCAGCGCTCAAAAACACATAAACCAGAAATATGAAAATGATAACTGTGTTAAAAAATGAATGTTATAATCACAGCCATCTTTGGCACAACAAGTTTTCATTTATGTTATCTGAAACTGTAGCTAGTACCAGCAACCATGGAAAGAGGGAATGATATGGGAGCTTTCTTGTTAAGAAATCAAAGCTGAATGGAAAAGGGTGTGGTTTTGGCTGCACAAAATGTCAGACAGGTTTCTGGTTTGCAAATCTGAAAACAGGAGTGGTTCACATTTTGATGCTTTCTCATACTGCAGCATTTATGGATTTTTTTTTTTTTTAATTCAAGTCAAGTAAATTTTGGCAACTCCTAATATTGCAAAATTCACAGCCCCAAATTTACATTCAAAAGCAGAAGGCAGCAGAGACAGGGATCTGGCTCAGCCTCTGCTGCGGCCATTTCTGGCCGGCCATTTCTGGCCACTCCTTTCTGGCCAATTCACCAAGTCAGGGATTTATACGTGCACTTTTCACTTGTTTTCCCGGTTTTCAGCTTCCCCATTCTAAACAACTGCCCAGCTAACGGGCTGAATTATGCATGTTCTTTTCATGGTGACCCAATCTGCTGAGCCCTGCATGGTGAGATCCTGGCCCTTGCCAGGTTGTGTGATTCTGAGCAGGACATTTAGCATGAACTGTGAACCACCTAGTCTTTAACCACTTTGAAAATGAGAGGTGGAGCTAGATTTTCAAAAGTATTTACCCTAATAAATAAAGATAGATATAAATGTCCAAGGACAGAGATAAGGTGCCCTAAATAATTTTTTAAAAGCTCCTGTAAAATTCTTGGCAACTATATCAACAGGGGTCAGAAAGCTATGCACTTATTAAAATCGCTCAAATCAAACCTTTGCAAATGCAGTCTTTGTTTCCTGATCCCTTCTGCTTTCACCTTCAGTTATACAAACAGTCCCTGTGCAGGTACAGGATTATGCAGTTCCTTCACCAACAACCTCCTTTTCATTCTTCCTCATTACTAAAACTGAAGAAATGTAAGAGACCAAATTACAGACTGCAAAATCTGCATTACTAGTAAAGGGGACATTGTACACCCCAAATACATCCCATAAGGTCACGCACTGAGTCAAGGCAGAGTCCCAAACTCGCTGATTAGGAAAATAAGCATTTTTCTTGAATAGTGACTAACTGCAAAATATAAATTTATCAGAAATAACTCAGAGGAGGACTGAGTCCTAATTATGCTTCAGAGCGTGACTATACAAGTGTGTGAAGGAGACATTATCAAACCACAGTGATTGAACAATACCAATAATTCATACCACTGCTAGGTATGGATTCAGTTATGCATTGCAATTTCTCTTCACACCTGCTTTGTTTGAAAGCAATAAAATAGAGGAAGCTGTCACAGTCATCCACCACTTCCAAAAATCTCAAAATCATGCTTTAGTATGTTTTATGGAGCTCTCACTGCTGCTGGGATTTATTGCATTTGCTGGAAAACAAAGTTGTCATTATTTTATGTTTTCAGTTGTCTGATGGTGAAAACCACTACCTTTTAGGATGTTGCCAAGTAGAGTGATGCATTTCAAAACTCTATTAATACCCTATGCTACCACCTGAGAGTCCAGACTTTTTTTTTTTCCTTTTGCTTTTTGTACATTAGCTAGTGTGGGATAGTGCTGCAATATGACCACATGACCGAACAGTTTACAATGTCAAAGAATATACATCAACATTGGTCCTCCAAATAAAATTCAGAGCTTTTATCACAGGCATACTGTACAGAATAGACAGGGAGATGGGTTTGCCAGAAGGGGCAGGGATGGAGGGCTCTGTCACCAGCCTCAGCATCCCAGAGGCCAAGTCATGTGGTGGGCACGCCCTGCTCACTCCTGTGCTCCCTCTCCCCATTGCCACATGCCCATCCCGAGCGATGCACCCACAGCTGCATCCCTCCTCAGGCCCTGCTCCTCTTGCTCTGAACCTCTCAGCTCATGTCCCTGGCAGTGAACTCCTCTAGCTCTGCACAGCACTGAGACAGATGTCCTCCCCAAATCAAAGGGATATTTTTACCACAGGCTGTGACTTGCACTGGGAATATGGATTTCCCCAGGTAATGGCAATCCTAAGTGCCCTGAGTGCCCAGAAGGGTGGAAGGACTCAGTTGTATCCTTAGTTTTTCTGTTATGCCCTCAGAGAACTTATTTGCATTTCCAGCATTACTTTACTCTTCACTTGAGACAGTCACTCACACTCATAGGAAAATTCGGAGTGAAAGGAGCGCAGACCATCTGGCTAACAGAGAACACGGTCAGGTCCTGTGGCTCCTGGCTTTTTCAAGAACATGGTGCAGGCAGAGGCTGTTCAAGAGGGCAAAGCAGAAGGAAGTGTGGTGAGTCAAAAAAGGCCCTCCCCTCCTTCTTCCAGCCCAGGATTCCTTAGCCAAGGAATGATCATTGCTGCACAACTTGCAAAAATGTCTCTTGTGATTAAGAGGGAGCATGCAAGAGCTGGAACTATTTTATTTTGCTCTGATTTACCTTTCTCAAGTGCTTAAGGTATGTCCTACCACTTTTCTCTCCAGAAAGCCATTTGAACTTTTTGTCAGTGGCTTTTTCACAGAGCTGAGGGTTTCAGCAATAAATAGTTTGAGGGCATTCTGAGGCTCTGAGATCTAGGGCCTCACCCTCTGCAGCTGAGACTCAGCACACTCCTCCCTAACACTTTATGGGATGAAATCAGAAAGCTATTTTGAGAAATCAGATTTCTCAAAACTGAGAAAAAATAAAACCTCAAACTTAAATGCTACTGAGTACTCACTGTCATATTTAAAGGCATAATTCTGTCTGGGATAGAAAAACTGTGGGTGTCTGTACAAAAATGAGGCAATAAAGAGTTGGATAATTCTCTGTCAGCTCTATTGCAATAGTTTTGCAAAGAGCTTCTTTACTGTATATGTGGAGTTCAAGAGCAGCTTTCCATCTGCATTACTGCAGAGTACAGTCTGTAATCTTTTATCAGTCTCATATCAAATAAAAAAAAATTGGAAAACAAAAATAGGTGAGCACTATTTCAGTGACCCATTGACATTTTAGTGTTTGTGGCTTTAAAAAGTTCTATGATTATTAGAACTTATGTGATTCATAATGTACAGTTTTGTTTAGGTTAATTCACATTAGAAGGATGCAAAATTGCTCTTATGAAACAAATTAAGGAACTCATTTTAATTACCAGTACCAAAGGGGCGCTTAGGTGTCTACTAACATATCATATATTGGAAAGAAGAGTATCCAAAGTAACTGATGAATTTAAACCATACTAAATTCCTCCTTCAATATAAACTGATCTCTAATTATCTGAATATTGTTTTAGACTTTAAAAGAAGTCTTGACAAGGGTGGATGGAACAGTTCCTGATAAAGCCTAATCAAGGAAATGCCTTTAATATTAAAAACTATATTTCCCAGTGTTTTTGTAGAATAGGCTTCATAGCAGTTTTAGTTCTAATCCTATTTGAAGACTTACTGGAGTAAAACAATGAGTTAGTTACCCCACCAGATCAAGCAATCACACCCAGCAACTCTGTGGGCACTGAAATAAAGATTGGAAACTTTTTGTTTAGCCTTTATTTGCTTGCACCCATTGATGAACACTGGTGAAGTAGATCTCAGGTAAAGCAGACGCACGTGCTGCTGCAGGGGAATGCTACACTGTGCAAGATCATGTTCCTGCACTTAAAAGGAGGTTATTGAATTATTTGGATTCATTCCAACTCCAAGCTCTTGTTGAAATCGTGGTACAGTGCCTCTGGGTGGTACAGTAGAAATTGCACAGGTTCCTTAACCTGCAGTGCAGCAGCCTGGATCCATGAGAGAGTGGTAAATACCATTTGTCATCACTGTTTCTCTCATTAGACTTCCTTCCCACTTTCAGGGGGAAAAAAAAAAGGGTAGGGGGGGGAAGCCTTGCAAGCTGTGGCTTTTTACTGGAGGCTTTTCTATAAAGTGTTCTTTTTCAATATCAGTAAAAGTTAAGATTCTTCCTGTTGAAAATTACTGTAATAATGGTGTCCTGGGGTGACTTCATGATGCTGAATTGTATCCCCATTCCTCTGTTTAGCCCAGAAATAAGTTTTTCCTGAACCAGCTGGGGGAGAGGTCGCTTGAATCAGCTTTCTAGAGGGGCCTCTTCGGAACTTTCCTCCCCAATTTGCCCTAAAGCAGGACAGATGGAAAGCTTCTTTCTCATTTGGTTGTGTGGTATATTCTTCACCCTCTTCTCTCTTGACTCTTTAAATAGCTTTTATTAGTATAATCTAATAGCATAATCCTCTTTTTCTTGCTTTCCACGCAGAAAAAAAAAATCCCATAGACAAGTGTTCATATGCACTTATTAGATACTATGAGTTTTATTACTGCACTTCCCTCTAAGCTTTCAAAAATGTAAACAGGCAATGCCATCTTAGAAAAGCTGCTGCAAACTTCCTACCTCCAAGAAAGCTCACTGAACAAAACAATTGTAATTCAGCTGGCAGATACAGTGAAGTCTATAACCTCTAGTTAATATATTAACACCTTTCATGAGGATCTGGCCTGGGAAATAATAAGGCTTAAGATTCCTGTATGCTCTCCAATTTGAAGTTCAGTCCCACCAAGTCAGACAATGTGATGTGCTTTGAGTTGCAATTGCTTTTAAAACCTTTCATGCAACAGCAGTTAGGCACCTAATCCAGTTTGTCTGAAAGGGCACCAGTTTTGTTCATATTCATCCGAAATTGCAGTCAGTGCTACCAGTAAAAAGGGAACCTTCATTAAAACTGACTTCTTTCATTCTCACATAATAGATCCAACGCTCCACATTTCATAGATTAGTCTTTAACTTGCCTGAGCTATCTCTCTTTTATGTTCACACATGAGCTGGGAACACACATTCTCTGGCATTTATTTGACTATTACAGCACACTATCCACCAGTGGCTAATGCTTTAATGTTTCTTGTTTACACAGATTACTTTTTAAATATCACTCCTGTTCATTAGGCTGTATATTCTATGATTAACACTCCTTCTCCTCAGCAATTAAGTAATTTAACAGATGACAGACATTACTGTACAGGGACCACCAGACACTGAAAAACGAGGCTTACCTCAACAGAAGCATATATTTCTGTGCTTATTATTGCCAGTGACAGTCTTTCTTACTAAAAAGATTAGGAGGCAGATTTTGCTTTCAATAAAACTGATGTAAATGCAAATACATAATAATTCTGGCACATCCACAGTGTGGTTCTTCCAGATTCACACAGTCATAGCTGGACTGTGTTTCTCTAGTAGAACAGAAGTCTTGTCCCTGTCTGGGTCAAAACAGCTGCCCTATGGCATGTGGCTGACTGCAAGCTTCAGGATAAAATCTCTCACCTCTGATCTGAGACACAAGCTTAGGGATTTTTTTTTTTCTTAACATGGCCCATTGTTTCTAAAAAATGCTTCTTTCCAAAAAGAAGTTCCATGTTTTCTACCTCCTCAACTGATGAGAAGTGAAACAGGAATGCTTCTGGTAATCAGAAATCTGACTCCAGGCATACAAGCTGAATTCATTGTCAGTTTGCTACTAAAGTATGGAATTGTGAGAAAGTCCTTTACTGGGGCAAATCACTGTTGGTATGTGGTGAAATTCTGCTTGCCATCATGCAGCTTATCAATAAAAATATGCGCTTCCACATGGATCTTTTTCTTTTTCTCTTTTTGACATTTTAAGTTCCATTGAAATCTAAAGATGAAGCCAATCTTCTACCCTGGAAACAATTTACAAAGAAAATCCTTGAGTACTATCACAGACCAGTGAGGAAAAATCAGAGCAGATTTGCATTTTTTATAGTTTTTATACAGTTCTTTGCAAAATATCACTAAGAAATCACCTGGAATTATGGGTCACAACAACAGTTAAAGAGCAGGGATGTTGCAATGCAGTTTATTCAAATCTGCTTATTCCAGCAACTACTTTTCAGTGGCAGGTATGACTGTCCTGTGCAAATCACTAGTCAGGAGTTTCAGTGGCAGCTTGCCTATGCAAACCCAACTGATTATAATCACTGTTTCCCTCCTCTGCAGTAGAAATTTGCACCGTGACACACAATACCAGATGCTGGACACTGGCTACTATAATAAAAGTTAATTTGCAGGATGGTACAGGTTGTATTAATTTTCAACTTGGCAAAACACTCAGAGCTGGCCCAACCTTGGGCCAGTGTTGTTTCATCAGCAAATTGAAAAAGGAAGTAAGTAATGAATCACATAAATGGCTTTAGATGACAAGTGTTTAGATTAGTCAGTCACAGAAGGGATATTACAGTAACCTAAGAACACAAAGCAGAGCAGCAGAGTGATGGCTGAAATTCTTTGTAGCTAAAAAAAAAAAAAAAGGAAAAAAAGAAGGCATTTACCTGGATATATGGTACAATTTATGTGATAGCTTCAATAAGGAACTGAAAAAAATTCCCATAAGCACTTCCTTTCCCTGTCCCACCTCCTCCAGAATACTCCACAGCCTGCTCACTAGGATACCCTGTGAAAATACTGGTTTACATTAAATTTTTATATGATACCAGGTAGGTAAGATGAAAACCCAAGCCTGTGATATTTCACTGGATACTTCAGCAGCAAGCCCTGAGACTTTAAATTACATTTTTATGCAAGAAAAGTGCCTGTCAAGCCCCTGTATTACATAGGGTGCATTAGACAGGTCTTGCTGAGCCCCCAAGTTGGCATGAGCAGAAGAGTGCCAAATTCTTAGATTCTTTCCAAGACATGAGTATTGCATTATTCAGGGCATGTTATGATGTGTGAGAAAACACCCAATTCTGAGATCAAAAACTAGAGTGGAGCTGCGCTCAGATTTGGAGCTCCCTTTAAATCCTAGGTCCACTTATGTATCCCATCCAAAGATACTCCCACGAAAGTCAAAGACACAGAGAGATAAGGAGTAATAGTGATTTCTCAAACATGATCCCAGAGATTATATATATTATTTACTCCATGGTGTTGCTGTTTAAAGACAGCCATCCTTTACAGTTATAAACTGTGTTTAATTTAAACTTTGACTTCCTAAACACTTATGTTTTTATAAGCCAGAACATGAAACGAATGCAGCCCTAAATGTTAGTGTTAGGTATGAAAAAATATTCAGAGAACACTCTGGGCTGCTGTTCTAAACAGCACAGCCAAAATTCACAACCAACAGGAAGGGATGTAGGCAATGGGCACTGTACTGTGCCCTGCCTCCCCCAGGGAGTTTGTACTGACCTCTTTCTGTTTGAAGGCTGGTTACCAAGAGGTCTGGCACGGGACAAGCATTCAAAACTCTATCAGTAGTTACCTGCAATTGTCTGCCACACTGTCCTCATTCATCTGCACTAAGCAAGAGATGATTAAAATAAAAAGGGGGTTTGAGACCAAGAACCAGAAATGGAGTGATAGACAGTGGCAAGCATGGACAACTGCTTTAATCAAAAATCTGGCAGTGAGAGAAACATCAGTAAGAAAACCAGGTCTTGACTGATTTGCCCATCATGTTTCCTCTCCAAAATAGGTTTAAAGTACACACCTGAATTATCCTAACTGAAAGCCAATGTTGTGTCAAACAAATAGTTTGTTACCCACACAAAAGCTATTTAGATAGTGCAACATCAAACAGGAGACCCAGCAGCAGATAATAAGCTAAACTAAGCACCCCTTTGAGAGCAGCTCTTTCGAGAGAGCCAGCTGAACAACAAAACTGCTGGGGATGAATAACATCAATGCAATTTATTGGCTTTCTTCAAATAAAGACCTCAGTGTAAGGAAATGATTGAAGATACAACTAAACTCTGTTAAGAGTCATAATTAACAAATTATAGGTTCCATTACACATATTGGTCTACACAACTCATTCAGGATAATGACAGAACAAGCTCTTTTTTTCCATAAAAACAATTTTATTAACATTACTTATGCATTTTTATTTTGAAAATATCATATGTGAAATTAACTGAAATTCAGACATGACTAAAATACAAAATATTAAAGAATGTGCAAAAGTATTGCCATAGGCATAACCTACCATAAGAAATATGAAAGTGCCTCAAAAGAGGGATTACTCTTTTGTAGATGAAATTTGCAGAAACTTTTGCTGCTCTGCTTCAACAACCACTGCATTATCACAAATATTAAGATCCTCTGCAGATGCAATCAGCGTAGCTCCATTAAAATCAGTAAAACGATGTTGATTACTGCCATGTAAGGATCTAGAGTTACTTAGCAAAAATTTCAAATGTCGTGAAAAAGTAATGGCTACATTTTTATTTTAATACTCAACTAACTTAGCCATTGCCTCTGTCAGAGTGTTTATCAAAGCACCCCTACTCCAAATTCTCTCCTGTGGGATGAGCTGCATTTACATTTATACTTCTTTTACAGTTATGAGAGCTTCTGAAAGCTTTCTCTATGAACATTAACCATAAATGACAAGCTACTTAAATGATAGGGCCAAAACACGTAAATAGCAGGGCAATAAACCTCTGAATACACATGTAAAAAGTTCCTTTTCTTTAGCAAGCAGAGGATGCAAAAAAAAAATTTAAAAATCCATGGTAGATTTTCAGTGTTGGACTCTCCTTAGTTATAGTAACAGACAATTGATATTTCAAATTTTAATTGATTTGCAACAGCTGAAATGTTCTCCCAAGACAGTAGTAACATTCCATAGTTTTAGATTTCCATAAAAACATGGAAATCTAAACAAGTCTTTCCAAAATATTATTGCAGGGACAACAGAGCAGGAGAACCAAACTTATGTTCATTCTTCTATTAAATGCAGTTCCTTCTAAAAAAAGTAAATTGCATTAAAAAGTAGCTCTGAAATACAGAACTATGTCAGTATAAAACTTTGTAAAAAACATCTTACAAAAGAATAAAGTGGTATTGACAAGAAGTGTTTCAAACATCTAAGTGCACATCAGCTTTAAGACTTCGGGTTATATGTCTGAGGTTTTTTGATCAGTTTTCTCACTGTTTTTCTGCGGTATACATTTGTTGGCTTGTTCATTCTCGTTTTCTCATTTCCTGCTAACAAAACAAAGGAAGCAGTTAGGGAAACTGAATGACAAAACTCTTACTACTTGTTATTGTTTGGGTTTTTTTTAAATGTTATGCTGTTCTAGCAGTTGTCCAGTAATAACAAACATATCAGAAACTGTAGCACGTGTTCTGCATGCCCTGTTCACCTTTGGCACTGGAGTCCTACTTTGCTGCTCTTTTCCTCAGCAGGCATCAAAGCCCTATCTAGCTGTCCTGCAGTGACAGCAGAATGGAACTAAATACACTGCCCTCTATTAAAAAAAAACAAACCCAACAACCGAACAAAAAAACCCACACACAAACACAAAAACCCCAACCTATTCTTACATTTCTCTGAACAGTGGGGCAATGGTTAAAATATAGCCAGTGACTGTGGAAGATGAAAAGATAAAATTATTGGAGTTCCCGCACAAAACCCACAGAGGCTGCTGAGTGGCCTAAGACAGTCAGAGTTAACTCCAAATGTGCTTTCAAAGGCTGCATGAATTGTGTGAGAGCAAATCAGAAAACAAGTACTATGCAATCTTGATTAAAAAGCTTTGTCTTTATGCTACCTGCTTATAAGCACACAGAGCCACTGTGGCCAGTTCCCAATTCTTTTGCTGTCACCCCAAAGCATTTGCTTTCTTTTCCAATATAAACTTAAAAAAATTAAAATAATCACAAACCTTTTCACTCAAAACACTATAGATCAGTTTAACAAACAGTTGTATTTGCACAGGGAAGGTCAACTGAATTCAACTTGAGACTCCAAGAGGTAACAGGGAAGATGCTGAGGAGGAAATGATGGAATCGGGAGAGGAGGAGTGGCTTAAGTTGCCTAAATTATTTGCCTAATGTTGCTGTGCACTCCCAAGCTATAGAAATGAATATGCATAGCACAACATTAGTTAGTACTAATTATGCCCTTAACTTTGGTCTTCGGCTGTACCAAGCCTTACTGAATTGTGAAATCCACGAGTTGATGAAAAAGTAACTGATACTTTACATGTGTCTGTCTGGTGCTCTAGTTACAAGACAGACAGCATTTCCTTACCTCTTCATAATAACAACAACAACAGGTTGAGGAAGAGAGAACCCCCAGGTGAATCTGGTTGGGTTGTGGGCAGGGGCAGTGTGGAGGTGAGATACTGAAGAAGCAGTTTCCTTCCTCCTCTTCCCGCACACTCCACACTGCAGTCTGGCCCTACCACTTCACAGGTAGCAATGGATGTGAATTAGATAATCACAAGCATCTCAGACAAACTTAACATACTATTAGAGACTCTCTCATAATACAATGGCAGAGACCCAGTCAGACTTGTCATCCATAGAAATAATACTGTCATGACTAACTGGAGGGAGTATTTTTATTTCTGAGGCCTGTGCTCAGGACACAATCCTTGCCCCAGCCCTGGATTTCCAGCCCAGAACTGAAGAATCATCTCCCAACATAAGGCTTCTGAGAACTTCAAGACTGAAGTACTCAGACCTTGTGCATATAAAACATGCATGATAAAAACAGAGCTACTTTTTAGTTTTTCGTTTTTCTTTTTCCCAAAGTCAATGTACATGCTTGATACAGCCTTGAATATTTTTCCCATTAGTATCAATTTTTAAAATACTGTGCTGTGTCTGCTTCCTAAGCGTTCTGGGCAACAACATACAATTATGCTTTTCTCTATCTCTCTCATTTTTCATATCAAATTAATTAAACTAGAGTATTAAAGCTTGCAATAGCTGGTATGAACATATGACTGTAAATAAAAGTACAATTGTTTTGACTTACAAACACAGTCAATAGCTGGTTTGAACAAAAGCATTTGGAAAAATCAATTATCATTCCAAGCTCTCCCCCCACAGCCAGAGAAACAGCTGACACAGCACAACTGATGAGGCAGAAATCTTTAGTAATGGGAATAGGAAATTTGAGCAGGCAACAGGGAATTGAGGTAGGATTGTAACTTCTGAAAATGCAAAGGAAAAAAGTAAATTGATTTCACAACTGACTTTAATCCTCTTTAAAACTATGCAGAATAAAAGGATATCTTTTAATAGTGGTCGTGGAGATACTGAACAGTTTGAAGACTCATTCCTTGTAGGCTCTAGAAAGTAGGCTCAGTCTTTTTGTGTGCCCTTCTCTATACTTCATTCAAATATGTTATAACTACCCCACATGACACTGGTCTTGTCAGAAGGATTTAGCATTGCATTTCAATTTTCCCTGCCCTTGAAAACGTAAGAGTCCAAAATGCAAAAAGCATACCAAGCAAGCCAAGGTGAGTAAAAGAACACTATGAACACTTACTACTGATATGGGGATTTCTTTTAACTGCTTGTGACTGACAAAATACAAAAAGAAAACAAACAAAAAAACCCTCCAAACCAAAAAACCCTTACCTTTTTTACAGACATTGTAGCAATCCATTTCAGTGACGAAGTTGTTGGCATTTCCACCACAGCCAGTATATCTGAACTCTTTACATGATTTAGTCTTGCTGTCATAGTAATAGCGAGGCACAGAAGAGGAGCACAATCCTTCATCCTTTGGGCTATAGCATAGCAAGGGGCCAGCTGGGGGAAAAAAGGACAAAGGTAAAAAAAGAGAGAGAGCAAGAAAAATTACATAAATGTAATCTCTGTACGTGGCTTCTTAAAAATGACCCTGCAAAAAGTTTGGTGTCTAAACCGTACTTTTTCCCCTTGAATTGACACTATTACCAATGACTTCAGAGAATTTCTACATCTTACTCCTGTGAGCTATGAATTTGAGAAACCAACAGACCACACCAGAAAACAGGATTATATCCCATAAGTGAAATTCATCAGCTTTCCTGGTTTGTGGTGCTACACATATGACAACTAAGATTTTTACATAAATTTATTCCATATATATAGTAATATAGCAATAATTTTAGTGGAACAACCTCTGTAGAGAAAGACAAGGCACAACTTTGCTATGATTTTGCCAGCAAATTCTGCTTGCAACAGCAAGTACAAATCCAACAACTTTCCTCAAAAGCATGTTTCTTTTTGTCTCAACAAAATTTTATTTTTCCTGCTGCAGACCCTTTATCAACTCATTTCATGTGCAACAGAAATAATTCAGCTTTCACCTAAGAAAATGCTGACAATCTGTCATCAGCCACAAATAAACATCATCAAGCACTAACAAAGCTTAGGGCAGGGACAGTTTTTACACATTCTGGTAGATCTTCAAAGAGCCTGTCTTGAACTGGATAATAATCTGGTGTTCACATCAAAACTTAGTTATAGTCACCTGCTCATAATTACCACCATTCTTATTTAAAGCTCCAAGGTAGAGACAGTGAAGAATCCCATCAGGCAAAACACCTTTGTCAGAAGCTGAGCTGTTGAGTGCCAAAAACCTGAGCAGCCTACCACCATCTCTCAGGCCTGAATTTTAGAAAGGTGCTTCCTTCTGCTTTACATTACACTACCACTTCCCTGAAAGTGACTGCCACAATCTCTGACACATCTGCCTCAACACAGATCTTCAACCTTATTATTTCCCTTCAGATACACCTCTACAGCTCTCTAGAAGTCAAGAAGTTGTTTGGGTATGGCTGTGGGTGTATTTAAGACCTCAGCATTTTTGTTCTTCCAGTAACAGCTAAGACAACATGTTAAAATTAAAGTGGACAATATAAACATCTGCTTTACACATGTCTTCAAAAATACCACTGTATGGGTATTCAGAGGAAAATACCAAATGAAGTATCATCTTCATAACACTTTCAAACCACCTATTTTATTAAAAATTTGGAACAACCATTACTTTTTTCTGGCAGACAGTGGTCCACACAAGACTGAAAATCTCTGAAGTTGTTGCCATTTCCGTAGCAGCCACCATAGATGAATTCCTCACACCGCATCGAGCTCAAGTTAAAGGCATATCTTGTTAGATAACTCCTGCAAGGTCCTCCATCAGCCTCCATCCGGCATAATTTGGGCACTTCTGCAGAAAAGATAATTTCATCCTCTGTTAAGCCAACCCTTCATGCTTTGCATACAGGACAACACGGTAGTGTAGGCAAAATGGTATTACTTCAGTTACAGGCAAGCTCCAGTTTGTCCCACCTGCTTTTTACCGGAGGAATCCAATGCATTGATTAGCGAATAAGTGCAGAATTAAATCCCATTTAAAACACTAATAGAAAAATGCCACACGTCATTAATGGGTCAACTCACTCTGCATTTTCTGCCTAAAATTGTCATCAGCAAGAAGCCGCATCAAGCAGGAGAGCCATCAGTTGGATTCGATCATCCGAAAGGTCTTTTCCAACCTAAACAATTCTATGATTCTAACAACTCTATGATATACCGGGTGGGTGCAAAGCGTCCCGCAAAGCCAAGCAGCCTCCCTGCCACCCCGGGGCCCTGTGGGGCACTGCCGCTCCCGGGACTCACTCTTGATGGTCCAGCAGCTCTTCTCGCAGTCGTCGAAGGTGAGGAAGTTGTTGGCGTTTCCGTAGCAGCCCCCGTAGGTGAACTCCTGGCAGCTCTGCGTGTAGCGGTCGTAGTACCAGCGCGGCACCATGGCGCGGCAGGGCCCGTCGTCGGGGGGCAGCAGGCAGGCGCGCTGCTTCTCTGCGGAGACACCAGCCACCGGAGCTGAGGCCACCGCANGGGGCTGCGCTGCCTCTCCGCGGGGCTGCGCTGCCTCCCCGCAGGGCTGCGCCGCCCGTAGCCCAGGGGCCTCCGCCCCGGGGCTGCGGCCAGCTGGCTGCGGTCCACCCCCCGCCCCGCTCGCATTACGGGATGATGCTCGAAGAGCGCTTCCTGTAAATCACGGCGAAAACCGGGACAGGTCACTTAGCGAAAGCCCCCTCTCTCCGCGCAAGTCGTCCTCGCCCCCCCGAGGCCGCTCCCTATTCGGAAGCTCCGGGTAGAGGGCGGAGGGACGCCGAAAGTCAAACGCTGATCCTGCTGCAGGACCTGATCCAGCCCGATCGAGTAGGGCTGCTTAGCGAGTGCCGCCGAGACAAACGCGCGGCTTCACTTTACCTCCTTTGTGAAAAACGCTGATGAACTTGAGAAAATCGAGGCATCGTCAGAGGGCTTGGACTCTGGGGAAACCCGAGGGGCCAAATGGATAACACCTCTGGCAGTGCAAAGAGGGATGGATTTCAGGAAATACCATGATCTAGTTTATGCTGTAGATTTTAACCCCACCAGGCAATGGGTTGTGATCCGTGGGAGGAGAAGGTGAGCAGCAAACAGCATACTTTCCCTCTCTAATCTCTCAGACACATTGCATTAATTAGTGTTTAGCCCAGATAGAATATAGTAGGAGAGATAAGAGTGGCTGCAAATTAGGAGTGTTCTCCATAGATAACGACAAACTAATCTGATCTCCTATTGTTCTTCTCTGCTCCCTTTACAGCGACATTGGGCCGCAGTCATGCAAGCAGGCACTGCCCTCGATGGGTTGCAATTCAGGGCCCTGGAAATCTGTGGCCTGCAGGAAAGAATCCACAATCTATACGGGCTGTAAGCAGGAGGCACTTCAGAGCACCCTGATTATTTGAACTGGCTTTCTCTCCATGGCTTCTCTGCTTGGACATAGTTTTATTTTTCGTAAAGGCAAGAAAGGAACAAGGCTAATCCCTTCCCGATCTATGTGACTTCTGAAAGGGTGTGAATGGCACCTCTCCCCCTCCTTTTTCAGAACTGTTCCATTTTTCAGAATCTCCAGAAGCTAAAGGATAAGTTGGTGCTTTAGTGGCAAGAAAATAAACCTTGGTGCAGCTTGAGTTATCACGATGGGACATAACTGCTATGCTTTAGATTCTTATAACTACTACTGCTACTTCTGGGTGTCCTCATTTTTAAGGATTTTGTTCAGTTTACTAGGCAGAGCAGCTATATTAAATCTTATGTCCCTCCAGAAGAAAACAACCATCAAACAAAAAAACTATGTACTTTTTCTAAAAGAAAGCAAGAGGTCACCTTTCTAATAGTGGGAAAATAAAGTGGTTTTAATATGATGTTCTTTAATATGTTGTCCTAGACTGATGTCCTTTAGTTTTCATCGCATTTTTTGGAATTGCAAATAAAGAAATTTAAATGCTACTTTAAGCAATAGCAGCAAAGTGAATGCTGTAATGCAAACACCATTTACAGTATTTCCCATTTCCTCTGTGTACAGACACACAGAAATCAAAGTCTGAGTTAAAGCCACCTATCCATCAATGCTGCTGTTCAGCTTCTTGTTTGCTTTAATTTAGATCAGGTAAATATCTGTAAAAATATATGAACCACCAATATAACCAAAATATAAAAGTTAACACAGTGAGTAGTAGAAAGTCCATTACTGACTGCCATCTGCAGAGCTAGCCATATCAGCAGACAGGTCAGTGAAAGCTTTCCATTACAGAGCTATGGATACCAAGTTCTTCCCACCCTAATCGTGTCAGTGGTGTGCCAGAGCCCACCTTCAGCTCACTCCTGCACCCTACACCTTCCTCCGCCACATCACATGCTCTCTGCCTCTCCACACCACAATGTTTCTGCTCCCACCAACAGCCCAGGCTCCTCCGGGACACTGGTCAGCCAGCTCCTTCCACCTGTTTTGAGTGGCCCAGGACCAGCAGCTGGTGGGGTTTGGGAATGCAGCTGTCAGTGTAGGTTATGGGGTGTAGAAAGTGCATACCAACAGCTGGGGAGGGGGAGTTGGTAGCCAAAGGGAGAGGAAGAGAAACTGTTTTTAGTGAACTGGCTAAAGTAAAATGAATACAAAACCCAAGAGCACTATAGGAGCTCCAGTGCTGGAGAAGATGTAAATCTTACATGCTGCTGACAGCTGCTTACATCTGGTGAGTAGGGAGAGGAGGAGAAAAGAGTGTGTTTAATGGGAAAAAAACAGAGGAGGAAAGAGGGAGGGCTAACTGCCTGTAAGGATCTTTGAAGTGGCAGATAACAGAAGGAGTGCAAGCCCATTTTAGTGGCCTGTAGCTATGTTCAGTCTCAGGGGTCCTGAATTCTGCTTCCATTGCTATTGTATGAAAGCAGCTGCTAGGATGAGAGATGCTAGGTGCTGTACAGACATGCAAGGAGGGCCCACTCTGTTCCTAAAAGCATAGAACCCTATTTGGGATTTAGACCTCAAAACTATGTGCAACCACAAGACAAGATTTTCCTAACTCCTTGCATCTTCTGAATGCATCACTTCCCTTACACTGAGTACTCCACCTCAACACCTGTCACAGCTCCACGTGTCTAGAGAACTTCGGTGCAAGCCAGGCACAATAATCCTCTTATGCAGAATTGCAATTCTGCTTTGCAGACATACCTACCAAAAAGTTGCCATGTCTGGCATTGATGGGCTGACCACCTGTTGGGGCACTTTGTATGGGAGTGGTTTTCTCCCCCTCTAGTCCAGTTCATCTGTAATTGTAATGTACAAGTATTGAGGGATGTACCCATGCACACCACCTGCTTCTGCCTTAGCCGCTGGGCAGAAGAACATACCGCCCAAGGATGCTGGTGGCACCAGAGCATGAGTCATTTCTGTGGCCGGGAGGTGCATGAGGAGAAGGTGGTGGGGAGAAAGATCTCACCGCTGGGCCAAAAGCCCCAGCCGACCTCGCTGCACTTGTCCCGCACTGGAGTTGTAGAGGGTGAGGCCGGGGAGGTCAGCACGGGAGAGTATTCCAGCTCTCGGCTCCTGCTGAGACGGCCGGACCTCCCCGTGCAGCAGGGGCTGTGTCAACGCCCCGGCAGCGGGGCCGGGCCGGGCAGCGGGCTCTAATCCGGTTAGAGGGGATTAGCGGGCAGGTTTAAAGGCCGGAGCGGCGCGGGGAAGGGGTGCGGGCGCGCCGGAGAGGAAGCGGCCGCCGCCGAGCAGCGGGGTAACTCGGGCGGCAGCGTGTGAGCGAGCCCGGGGGCGGNTCGGCACCGACGGGTCCCGCCGCCTCTTTGGGTCAGGGGCCGGCGCTGTTGGCACAGCACCGCTAACACCCGCGAAGGAGCGCCGGTCCTTCCCGGGGGTGACTGTCCCGGGGAAAGGAGCGCAGCACCGCTGGGAAAATGCGCCCCGAGGGGCTGGCACGGGCCTGCCCGCCACGGCGGTTCCTGGTGGATTTGGCACCCCTTAACTTCCCCTCCCCGTGAGTGCCCGGCGCTCAAGGCCGGCACAAGGTAGCCTTGCCAGGCGAGGGAGGAGCACGTCGCGCTCTGTTCCCCGCTTCTGTGGGCAGCACGCTGTGGGACGTGCTGGTGCTAGGGGAGGTCTGCCCCGGCAGCCAGGGGAGCCCTGCGGCGGCACTACACCCTGCCCCCGCCCGTAGCTGGGTCTCGGCCGCCCGCGCCCCCGCCCCGCATCCCGTGCTGCGCAGTGCCCGGGCGGAGGGCAGGAGCCGGAGCACCGCCCGTGGCGAGCAGTGACCCTCCCAGCCTTCTTCCGCAGAAACATTTAGACATTCACACTGATCGTTCCTTCCCACGAGTACCTTCCCTCTGAAAGGGTTAAGGTATGGTACATTTTCTGTAGACGAAAGATGTGCGGAACTGATCTTGCTCCACGATGAAACTAATATTTTTTCTTTTTTTTTTTAGTTCTGCGTGCCAGCGGAAACAAATTACACCTAAATAAACGCTTGTAGTTAGGACAGCTCATGTATTTGTATGTGAGAATCAGTAGCATTAGTCATGTTGATTACGTTGAAGGTCTAGGTTTTAGCCCAGAAAAATAAGAATGCCATTTAACTCACAGTTTTAGCTGTGAGCTAGGTATCAATGACTGTAGATGTTACACTATAGTCTAAAGCTCCAGCACTACCAAGGGCTCGACATCCAACTAATGTAGATACCTATGTCATCTCTCGGAGGGCTCTTATACAACTGAATGTATAAGATGTAAAGGATATAAAGTTTTTGAAATAATAATTATAAGTCTTGTCTACATTTTTGGAATAAACCAAAACCCTAATCACTTTAGGAAAATGGATATTTTTCAATTTTCCCGTAGTAGAGCACAGACAGCATGCTCAATTTTACCAGTGCATTGTAACATAAGTTTCACTGTGAGAATGAAATCTATGTTGCAGTTGCCCCGGTCCCCTGGTACCTGTATGGGTGTTACAGGGACAGAGAAATGGAGAAACCACATTACTGTTGGTACCAAAATAAAAATGTCAACCAAAATTTTCTTGACCCCCACTAACAACTTTCTGGAATAAAAAGCGTCCTTTGGAATGAATAGAAATTTAAAAATGTGAATTTAAGCAGGCTTATTTTTTCTTATAAGTGAAAGTGATCCTGGCAGTGCTGACTGAAGTAAAACAAACCCTGGTCCTTCATATACTTTGGCGTGCAACTTTACTATGGTTTTAAGTGCCCCAATTCGAATGAACAAAATTTGCAAGGCACAGAAGAACAAGACACATGTAGTGGGATTTGTAGGTCCAGCTTCATTTTTACTCTAAGGCGGCTAGATCTTATTTTATGCACTGTTTAATTGGGAATTACCTCTGTTCTTTCTGGTGTCTTAAAGTTTAATTTTGCACAGGCCATGCTTTGTTGCCTGTGATACAGCAGGTAAATTCATTGGTTCTCTTGCTGTAGCTTTACTTTTGAAATAAAATATAATTAACAGAGGAGGCAAGGGACCTTAAATTAGAAATACTAATCACCTAGTGGCCTGGCCAACAGCTGCTGACTTCATACAGCTGTACCACTGCAGGGCCTGCGGGTAGGAAGGGAGGAGGTGGGGACAGAGCAGGAGTGTGTCCTCAGGCATGTCAGGTATTTGAGCATCTGGGGACAGTTTCTGCTGACACAGGGAGCAAGAGATGTGTGTGCACAAGGAACCTCCGGAGCCCCAGACGTTCACTTGTGCACACTCAAACTCCACAGACACCACGTGTGCTGCATGTGCTCCTGTGTCAGTGAACAGAAACTAAACACACTTCTCCATAGGTGGGTTCTATGCAGGCTTACCTACATCAGTGCTAGTTTTGTATGAATGCTGTGGGAAGTGTTATGATCTCATAACACAATAGGCTCTTTTATTAACCATTGTTCAATATAACCCCAGGTAACCAGTAAATAAATTGTCTTTACTAGTTAGACTCTTATTTAAGGTGCATCATTGCTACAACAGAACTGCACAGCAAGAATTTCTATTACCGCTGAAAAATCATTGCAGAATGTTTTGTTTGTGAAAAACACATAAAGCCATAAATACTCTGAAACTGATTTGAAAGTTACTGACCCTGAAACTATTGACCATAAGTCGTGCTGGTGCTGAGGGAGAGTGTGATCTGCGGCTTAATAAAACTAGTTTGGCTAATTACGAACACAAGTTTAGCTGTGTAGCAACTGCTGTTCGGAGTGGCGTTTACATTTTCAGAGATACTCACATGTTCTGCCAATATCGAGCTGTGAAAAGAGAGGAAGGAAGCTGAGTCTGCACGTGCTTAGTGCTCTGTGGGCAGATATTTATGCTTGGTGGGAAGATGAATGAGAGAGAATGTAAATTCACGGGTTTCCTCCTTTGATGAACGTTTCCCACGGCCGTAACGCAGCCACTTTCCTGTCCTTTCCCTCGAGGTGTCCAAGTGCTCCGAAGAGATCAAGAACTACATCGAGGAGCGGTCGGGAGAGGACCCGCTGGTGAAGGGGGTTCCCGAAGACAAGAACCCCTTCAAGGAGAAGGGAGGCTGTGTCATCGCTTAGGAGAAGGGACCCCGCGCCTGCCCCTGGAGCAGNGGCCGCGGGACGCCGCGGACACCCCGCGGCACCGCGACTTGCGGGACGCCCTCCGCAAGGTACCGGGGGGGGGCGGACAGCCGCAGGGCCGCGGGACGCCCGGCCGCACCGCCACATGCGGGGAGCGAACCGGGGCAAGGGCAGCGAGCCGACAGAAGGGCTCGGGGTGTGCTTGAATAAGTGAAGTTCCCTCTGCCAAGGGCAGGAACGGAGCCGTGCGTTCCCTGCCTGCGACCCGCCGGGTGGCGGAGCCCGGGGCGGAGCGGGGTCGGTCCTGCAGAGCGGAGCCCGCCGGGCGCTGCGCCCGTCCTGGACGCGTAATGGGAGCCTCCTGCAAAACGAAATCATAAATCCAGGGGAAACGGGGCGCTTCTGCTAACGTGGCGTGTGAATTGAATGCCAGATGGCAACCTGCAAGTAACAGTAGTGCGGGCGAGCGCTGGGTATTCCCGTCAGCGAGGTCAGTGTCACCTGTGGATCTCCGCGGTACCGTCAAGGGCACCTGCCAAAGCCGGAGAACCGGCCGGTTCGGCTGTAGGGAGCCCTGGCGTGGTGCTCGCCGCGGGCCGAGCAGCGGTACGAGAGACAGACACCTTTAACGTATGAACCGATGAGAAAAGTGCTGGAGTTCAGTACCTGCTGCCGGGGCAAAACAGCGTTGTTGTGGCCACCACATGAGAACAAACATACAGTGGGTTCAGAAAAAGGGAATGCAAGGACTTATCTCAGATTGACCTGTAGGCAAGTTTCCAAATTCAAGCTGGTCGGGCAGTNTGTTCTGCCAATATCGAGCTGTGAAAAGAGAGGAAGGAAGCTGAGTCTGCACGTGCTTAGTGCTCTGTGGGCAGATATTTATGCTTGGTGGGAAGATGAATGAGAGAGAATGTAAATTCACGGGTTTCCTCCTTTGATGAACGTTTCCCACGGCCGTAACGCAGCCACTTTCCTGTCCTTTCCCTCGAGGTGTCCAAGTGCTCCGAAGAGATCAAGAACTACATCGAGGAGCGGTCGGGAGAGGACCCGCTGGTGAAGGGGGTTCCCGAAGACAAGAACCCCTTCAAGGAGAAGGGAGGCTGTGTCATCGCTTAGGAGAAGGGACCCCGCGCCTGCCCCTGGAGCAGACATTCCTCCCGTAACCCTAGGGCGTCACTAGCCTGTCCCCACCGCCGCCGGTCCGTGTCGAACGAACGGATTTCTTTTGTACTTTCTATTTCTCGTTACAAGAATACAGAACCCCGCGCGNATCATAAATCCAGGGGAAACGGGGCGCTTCTGCTAACGTGGCGTGTGAATTGAATGCCAGATGGCAACCTGCAAGTAACAGTAGTGCGGGCGAGCGCTGGGTATTCCCGTCAGCGAGGTCAGTGTCACCTGTGGATCTCCGCGGTACCGTCAAGGGCACCTGCCAAAGCCGGAGAACCGGCCGGTTCGGCTGTAGGGAGCCCTGGCGTGGTGCTCGCCGCGGGCCGAGCAGCGGTACGAGAGACAGACACCTTTAACGTATGAACCGATGAGAAAAGTGCTGGAGTTCAGTACCTGCTGCCGGGGCAAAACAGCGTTGTTGTGGCCACCACATGAGAACAAACATACAGTGGGTTCAGAAAAAGGGAATGCAAGGACTTATCTCAGATTGACCTGTAGGCAAGTTTCCAAATTCAAGCTGGTCGGGCAGTACCCTGCTGTAGGTTTTTTTTTTTAAACACTATGCTCTAGATTGCTGGATACTGCCTTTTTAATGTGAGTTTGGAGCTATGCTGGCCTATCTTTTGTGGATGATATACATAATTACTTTCATAATCTTATATTTCGCTGGATAAACTTATTTTTTTCCAAATTTCACCCCTTCTCCGATTCACTGTGGACAAAAGATAGTGGAGATAATTCTGAGTCATGCGATGTTTACCTCAGGTTTGGACTTTTAGGCATTAACTTTCACTCTTCCAGTGTTAAAATATCCCAAACCCAATGGAATTAATCAGTTTTTCTATCACTGAGATGTGTTATCATTGAGCTTCGGGAGAAGGGGGTGCATCTTCTGTGTTACAGAAACGAAACCCAAACAAGAAGGGAAAGAGATGCATGGCCTGTCACTTTCTTAGTAAATTAGTTTCGTTACATTCCTGGACTCTTTGCACAGAAGAAATAAGATGATACAGAAAGAACCAGTAGAAGAAACTGGAAATGAATCATCCTCTCTCCCCTGGATTAATAGTGTAGAATTTTGTAGCTAATGCCATTGTGTCAAATTTGTGCTAATTCTGTCTGGAGAGAGCCTTCATGTATCTGTGTCTGCAGAGCTATCTGCCTGATGAGCTTGTTCCCTGGCATGCTGCTCTTCATTACCTGCACAAGGAAAACAACTGCATTAAAAAATGGATAGGTTAAGGCACACATTGTTTTGTATCTCATCTATTTGCAGCTGTGTATTTATTGAGGATAGGGGAAGTAGCTATATTAGTGTCTGCTAGTGCAGTGTTTGCTGCTTTGCTGTGTGACACAATACTTTTTAAAATAAAACTTTCGCCTCCCTTGTTTTTATGCCTGCTGTGGCTACTGAAGTGCAGGTAACAGTATGCTCTACCTTGCTGGGTTCAGCAGAGATAATTACATCATGGGCTAAGAGGGAATGTGATGCTACATTCATCACATAAATCCCTGTGATGAGTATATTGTTGAATAAATCACAGTAGACAATATAAACCTGCTTTTTTCGTTGTCCCACATTTTAAAAAAATGCTTATGTAGCCCTCATTTTAGATTTGCTCTGATCATATTGGAAAAAAAGAAAAATCACTATGTCAAATCCAGTCTGATATTGTTCACACAAAGCTTCTAGCAATCAGTCTTTGTTTTGGCTTAAGTTAAGACAAAATAAGATAAATTGAAAATTGTCCCCAAAGTCTTTGGAAGAGAATGAGCATTCAGGGTCTGCAACACATTTAAAGTATACTTGTTATATATTCTAGGGCACCCTTTCCAGTAGCTAAATCCAGATGCGAGTACCAGAGAAATCAGAGGAATGAGCAGAGCAATTCCATGAGTGAGAACTGGGTTTTTTGTTTGTTTGCATTAATTTTATTTTTTAGTATATTAAGATAACGTACTTTAAATGATCTATAATTTCCCAATTGTTCTGAGCAGGATGAGGAAGAGACTCTTATAATTCCAGGGGGCTGTTTTTAGCAAGGGTATTGAAATAATCCTGTGAGTGGTTTCCTTTAAAACTTTATAGGTCACCACCCTTCCTGTTGGAAATTGAAAACGTAACTTTTCCTTAACTTGTTGAACAATGCTTACAGTACACTGATACCCTACAGCTTGCTTCAGTAATTAGTATAACTGTTTTGAAGAAAAAAGGTTTAACTTATTCTGTGTACATATGTTTAACAGTATTCATATACATACAGAATATATATGGGCTATCTATTTGTCATTTTCTCTGGCATTAGTAGTAAGAGACTTTGGGAAATGGCGAAATTTGACATATTTTTTGCTAGAGTTGCATGTAATATAAATGACATTTAATTTTGTGCCCAGTGGTGACTGAGTATAGTTACAATGCGTTGTGTGTCTGTAGGATGAGAATTTCTCCCATGACAATGAGACTCCACCAAAGGACACTGCTACTTTGTTTGCCACTCTTGGCTTGTAGGTCATGAGTTTCTGTTTATTAATATATATAGTTTTTTGCAGCAGTTAATGTCTCTTCATCTTAGAGCATGCAGGATCTGAATTTAATATTGACACTTCCTTTAACTTTCTGGTAAATTTTCTGTAAATTTTCCATCAAAAAATACGGCTCTTTCTGACTACCTGCAAAATAATGGAGGGTGACCACTATTAACATTGGAGCACTCTGGATGGAGTTAGTTTATTTATCATTGTAAGAAATCATAAACCCCTGCCACAGGATGGTGAAGTTATAACTTGTTGGTATTACAAAGAATCACTTAAATGCTAGTTTCTCACTAAGTTGGAAGAGAGAAAACATGCAGCTGAATTTGAACAATACATGACTGGCACCTGTAATTTAAAAACCTAATTTATCCTACACCTGAGTTAAAAGCTTCAGGAAGAAAACAGTTAGATGTGACACTGGTAAGGCACACAGATTCTGCACTGTCTGCCTTTCTGTCTAAGGGAAGCAAAATATATTCCCAGATTTTGAGGTATTGCAGTACTTTTTTCATCTCGTGTCTGACAGAAACATCATAGAAACATTTAGGGGCTAATTCTCTTGCTGGTGCCAGGAATTTTTGGTAACGATCTATCAGGGAGGAAATCTTCATAATTGAATTTTGTTGTTATTGGAAGAGGTAGCTGGGATATACCACTGTAATATGAGAGACGATCCAGTACACCTACTAGTGTCTGACCAAGAAGTGCTTTTAAATCAGTGTAGAAGGAGGGAATAAATAAATAAAAGAAATGAGCTTCAGTTTATTTAGGCAAGCTCTGTTAAAAGCTTTTTCTCCCAATAGGAAAAATGTCACTTTCTGTACAAATGCTTCAGTGGGTAGCAAAAGTGCAATAAAGGCGCTTTTGTAATCAGTGCTCCTGTTTGTTACTTGGTGTCAGAATAGTGCATATATCTGAGATTGCAGTTGTTGTGTCCTAACACTGGAATTTTTTTCCTGACCCATATCAATGTTAGAACAAATTTCCACTGTATCTAATTAGACTTTCCAGGGAATAGCTTTTAGTAGAAGTGTGCCTAGTAGATATTTTTGTGTCTCAGATCTAGCTATTATATTGCTTTATCATTCCCATGTTTGATTAGCAATACAGTTATGCATTCATGGCAATTAAAATTGTGTCTTAATAAGCAGTTTATGACTGAGGAAACACCTGGGATTGATACAGGTTTCATCTGACAGTTCAGATGTGATGGTGTGGGCTGCAGTGAGAGAACTTGTTCCTACAGGGATGTAACCCAGAGTCAGAAGGAGGACCCAAACCCCAACATCCCAGCCTCTGATGAACATTACACTATATCTCATCAGCATCTCTGTGTTGGAAAGTATGATTTGCAGGAGCAAAAAAAGATGGTCACTCGCTTGGTTCTGTATCTGTTTCGTAACTCCATACAAGGAGCTTGGATACTATTCCAGTGGCCAGAGGTCCCTGTGATCCAAAAGGCTTATCCAAGATCAGTGCCTAGATTGGCACAGCCCACAGTTTTGATGTTGTAGGACTACCGATTTAAAAGCATCTGCCCTTAGATCCTAGGAATAGCTGTACCTTCAGCACTTGCTTTTTCACAAATTTTGGGATCTTCCCTTTTCTGCTGTACTCTTGGATTGGGCAGTTGAAGGGGTTGTGGTTGTGAGTGTGCAGGGACTGCCAAGACATTCAGGTCTGCACAGGAGGGATTTTTCTTTGCAACTGTCTTTGGAAAATGACATGTGGAGGGAGAAGGTGTTGGCTGGGATCATGTGTGTTCCTTCCCAGCTGGAGCTGCCTTCTAGCCTCTCATTCCTCAGGAAATGGTTGAGCAGGGCTCAGCTCCAGGGTGGTGGGCTGAATTTTTCATTTTCTTAGTATAGTAATGATGTGTGCCTTCTCTGCTCCAGTAATGGGGCTCCCAGATGTGTCAGCAGCTGCATAGGGTGGAGGGCAGAACAGCTTCTGCACTCCCTGGCAAGCTTGTAGCATTTTTTAGATTTCAACAAGTGTTGACAAAAACGTTGTAGTTGATTCAGGGTTTGGAGTTTTGGGTTTTCCAAAGTAAAAACTGTAGCCAGATGTATGGGACCGAAAGTTAATTAGCATTCAAATTTCTGAACCAGTAATCAGCCTTGCTTTATCTATTAGGTTTGTTGCAAGGAACCGTGTTGTAGTGAAAAGGAAGAAACACAATGATTTAAACAGAAATGTGTCTAGATACTGACAAATGAATAGACCAGGCACAATTGCAGAATACTTACAAAGTACATGCTTTTTTTTTCCGTGGAAAATCAGATTTTGTAAAAATAGATGAGGACAGGTATGTTTTATTACACAATGAGAAGCTTCCAACTCTTACATTATAGAGTTTTTTCTTCCACTATTTTTTTTCCTCTGAAAAACAGCAAATTTCATTTAGGTACTGTTTATTCCCATATTTAGTGATCACTGCAGTCTTCGGTACCCAGTGTAGTAGGAGATTGCAGATTACTTTGTTGCCCATGGCACAGCTTAATTGAAGGTTCAAAAAGGAATTGTGGTGCTCTAGGTAATCAGTTTTAAATACATGTATTTCCCATTTAATCATTATATTGTCCAGCTATTAGGAAAATTTTCTGGGTTTTTTCCGTATATAAGCCTACTCAATATTGGTTTAAAATCCATTGGAAGCTTCTCTGGAAGGTCAGGTCTGGCCACAGATATGTGTAACATCGTTGGAGAAACTCTCTTTTTTCTTCTCAGTAATATATTCTGGCTGGCTTGAAGTGTCCTCTTCATCCAGTGGGTTTTTTTCTCTGTGTTGGCTACATCATGTCCTGCAGGCCCAAAGTTGAGCCATTGGCTTCTGCACATGAAATGTATGAAAAGCTGGGGAGATGAAAGGTTTGAAAAGCTTAAGTCAAAATTACTTCATTTTTGTTCTTTGTTTTAATTATCAGGATACTCTTGTTTCTAGGAATTTTTTCTGCCACACATTTTTCTCAGGGTAATGAAATGGATGCCTACTTTTAAGCTGAAATTTTTCATTTCAGCCCCATATCATCATGGAAAATGTTTTCTTGGCTTGTTTCCAGAAACAGTCTGATGACAGCTCAGAGTACGAAAGCTTCCATATCATCATTGACGCCCAGCCTCAAATCCCATATACAACTCTTGTAGCTGGTTATTTGCCCAGGCGTGTCGCATGATATATTTGGCTGGGTAGCCAACTGGGGATATTGAGTAAGAGGTGCATATTGTATCCAAATACCAAATCATCTTTATTGCAGGCAAGAGACTTGTTTGTGAAGCAGAGATGTGTTTTGGCGGCATCTGGGACATTTGCTATCTTGACAGGACCCCTTGCATAGCAGTGAGTTATATTTTACATAGATCTCCTAGGTGAGCTCCTAACTAATAATAATGTATGTTTTGTAGGAGGAGTGAGGGCTATCCCCCTTGTTTCAATTAGTATTAAAAAAACCCCAAACCAACAACAACAGCCACAACCACCAAAAAAACCCCACCTCCCCAAAAAAAAACAACCAACCAATCAAAAAACATAAAACAACAACAAAAAACCAGCCCAAACCCCCAAACAACCCCCAAAAAACCCACTTGCAAAGAATACAATCCCCAGAAAACAGTCCTGCAAAACTTCCTGAAGATCTTTGCCCTGTGCCGGTGGTGCATCCTGAAAGAGGAAGCAGTAGGCTGCAGCTTCACTCTCTAGGCTACTGCAGACCACAGGCAGGCTTGTAATAATGGATTTTGCTTTCCAGAAGAAAGTGCACTAAATAACTTCGTATGAACAGGCAAGGTTAGCCCTGCAGGGAACATTTTCTGGCTGCTGTGTGGTTAAATCATATTTGTTTAATGGGGTTATTTTTAGCCTGTTGCGGTCTTTTAAGTCACATACTGCCTCTGCTTCTGTGCCCGATGTCATCGCAGACTGAATGATTGCCTCTTCTGCTGGGGCACTGAGCCTGTCAGGTCAGGCTCGCCACCACCATGCTGGGTGATCCAGGCACGTGGGCAGCTCCTGGCTTCTGCCAGGGTCTGCCAGCATGTGTCGTGGGGACTGGAACCACAGCACTGCCACTCATCCTGCCAGTGCTGGAGGGACTTCATAAATGTGGGAGGGACAGCAGGACATGGTTTTGCCTAATGTGTGCCGTAGACATTCTCATCAGTGAGCTGCTGTGGCAGAAGCTCAGTCTCTTCACAGCCACTCTAGTAGGCAGCAGCTACAAGGAGCTGACCTGCTTCTCTCATGCACCTATATTCTCCCTACTTCTGTCCTGAATGCGTTTCCACGCCTCAGACTCCCTCCCTGTGCCCTTTCCCAACCTTTCTGCGGAGTATTACTGGGAAAGGATCGTCCATCAAAATTTATTTAGGGCTTTGGAAGAATCTTGAGAGAATCAAGGAGGGCTGTGACCTCCAAGCCCAGGAGTGAGAAGAAATGAATAATATATTCTGAGAAACTCATTCAGGTGTGCTTGGGATGCATGCCTTGGGAGAGCCAAGATGGAGATCAACATGTGGCAAGTGGGCAGGTGCTCTTTGGACTTAGGACTTTTTTCTTCCACCTGTTTTTCAGAGGCCCGTGAAATGGATGTCTGCTTTTAAATTGAACTTTTTCAGTTCAACCCCAGTTCAATATCATCATGGAAAACCTTCCCCAGGTCCTCCTGGGGAGCAGCTGAGAGGACCTGCACAGGCTGCATGTGTGGCCAGCCAGGAGCTCGCCAGTGGGATCCTGGCTGCCTTGCACACCCCTGGCGTGGGTTTAGGTGTCCAGGTTTAGTAGCACCTGCATGTAGCCCATGGGTTTGGTTACCTCAGCTTTGCCTTGCGTCTTCCTAAAGTACTACCTTGACTCCAGCACAGTGTTGCTTCAATGCTGAGCTGTCTTCTGTGCAGTCATTGCTGCCTGTGGTTTTGATTAAAACTAAAGGACAAATGTTGTTTCAAAGACTGTTAATTATTTGCTTGATTTATTGCTGATATGGAAAGCAAAGGAATCTCTGGTCTATTACCTTCTGTTCAAGTCATTGTTGTGCTAATATCTAGGTACAACCACTCAAGATCTGTCATTAGTAGTTTGTTGTTTATTTATTTGCTTTTTACATTGAAGATCCTATTAACTATGTAATCTTTGGTTATTATATTAATAGAGCTAATAGTTCAATTGCTGTAACTTGATTTAAAGGGAAAAAATGCTGCTCCTAACATAATATGGAGCAGTTACATCATAAAATCATAGAAGCATAGAATGGTTTGGGTGGGATAGGACCTTGAAGATCATCTATTTCCGGCCCCCCTGCCATGGGCAGTGACACTGGTCACTAGATCAGGTTGCTCAAGGCCCCTTTCAACCTGACCTTGAACACTTCAAGGGACAAGGCATCCACAACTTCTCTGGGCAACCTGTTCCAGTGTTTTACCACCTTCTGAGTAAAGAATTTCTTCTTAACATCTAATCTAATCCTGTCCCCACAGACTGCATTTAATCTTCGTAATACAAAATACATTTTCTCTTGCTTCTCTAGTAAATTAGTCTAATCTCAGCTGAGGTATAATTCACAGGAAACTTTAGTAGAAATTTGTGTAATTTTTTAAGAATTCGGTTTATTGTTTCAAAATTCATCGTCTTGCTAATAGTGTGCTGAAACTATGCTGTACAGTCTAGTAAGGGGTACTTACAAGAGGTATTGTGTGTAGAACTTTATGTATGGTATTTAATTTCTGAATTGCATGATAGAAGGTAAACATACTGGTGAATAATGAAAACTAATCTTTAATTGCTGTAAAGGACATATGTACATACTCTCAGTACCAAAATTAATTGAAGTACAGTTTTTACTGTTTTAGAATGCATTTATTTTAGAATGCAGAATAAAGTGAGAATTGCTAATATTTCTGTGTAGTTGCTGGTACAATATCAGCGCAAAATTCTGAGCATCAGCATCATGTATTTTTGTTACTTTTCTCATTAAATAATATACTAAGTTTCAGGGGAAAATAGTCCAAACTATGGCAGTGATTTGGAGGAATATTTTCATTGCTCTTTTCTGAAGAGAAATTAAAATTACCTGTTTCTAAAAAAATCTGAATTTATGTCTCTGTCCCCTCTCCAACCCTGCAATGGCATTTCCCCAGTCCTGGGCAGGAAGTTACAGGTGCTGTTTTCACAAAACTTTGTCAAGACAGTTTCTAACAAAAACACTTATTTTTCTTACCATCATTCATCATGAAGTGAATTTGTTGGCTTGATGCATTTCCCACTGGGCAAGTATCCAGAGTGTTTTTAATAATTCACAGCTGATAACAGCCCTGAGGCCATTTTTTGGAGGCTTCCCAGAGAGCATCGTGAGCTCATGCTGTGATGCAGGCTAAACCAAGCCTAGTCCTTTAGGTTTGCATCTTCAGTGTTCGGATGGTGAAGCCTGAGAAAAACACCAATTCCGTACATGAGATTTATTGTGCCCTTGCTGTTAGGAAAATAACAGTTTCTGTTGTGGTTTACTGGTACTTCTGCAGGTGGGGAAGTTATATGGCTCCTTAATCAACTTTACTTCCCAAATGCCACTGAGATTTGGCAAGCTAGATCAGGTGAAAAGATTTCTTTTGTGGCTGGGAAATCTGTCAGATGGCATCTGTAGCATGCAGTGCTAGTATTTCTACTGATAGAAGTTTTAGATCTTGTTATAGTTGTTGTCCTAGTGATGGAAGTCTAAATGCTGGCACCCATGACTTCCATGTTTCTCATGCTAAAGCATATATAAATAAGCAGATCAGCTGCTCACATTCTGCTGAAAGCTCAATTCTGTATAATTGCTTAACACTGCATGTATACCTTAGGGATTAAGTTAAGGTGCCTACATAATATGTATCTGCACTTCAAGTGTAAAATATATTTCTAGGGGCACAAATCTGAGGAAATTTCTAAAGCCAAGGAAAGGGACAAATCAGGTGGTTAAGTACAAAGCATTATTTGACCTCTCTTCAGCAAGGTTTTAAGCAAATGTTAGATTTTGTGATCATTCAGTCACTGCTGGCTTGAACCTTTAAAAATGCCTCTCCTTGTTTCAGTTAGCTTCTCTAGTAAGGGATGACAATACCCAGTAATCAGTGCTGAAGCACCAGCCAGTTGATCAGTACTGCAGTTCTCCAGCAATTTGGCTTATGTTTGTATCTGGTAGTACAAGGAAAGGTGTTCCCCCAGTCCTCTTACGATTATAAAATAACATGATTTTTTGCAAGCTGTTTGTTACTGAAGCATAAAGGCTTTTGAAAGGGCTTATTTAAATCTTTGCAAAAACACAGTGTATGGTCCAATTGCTAAGAAGAAACTGTGGCTATCAGTATCTGGACTGTGATTTTTAATTTTTTTTTTTTTTTGAGCCATACATAATTTATGATTTGTGCAGTGAGGTTGTCTTTAGGGGTTTTATTGTTGTGTCACGCAAGGAAGATCTTGTTTTACTCAATGTGGCAAACCTCACCTGGTAATAGGTAAATTCTGTTAGGCAATTTGAGTTTTACTCAAAGGCTCAGGAGCAAACATGCAGAAATTGTGGCTTAGTCATTCAGAATCTGCTTAACTTCAATGGTAGCTTTGTACGTAGGCTACATAACACCTGGCCCAGTACCAGCTACAGCAAACAAAACTCTTTGTTAGTATACTCACCACATTTTTTTGCCAAGATCCATCAAAATACTGGAATAACTTTTGTATGCTCTTTCAAGTATTCCTGTGGGTGTTATCCAATGAGCATTGCCAGATGCTATCACAGCCAAAAAGGTGTTTCACTACCTTCAATATCAACGGTCAGCATCTTAGGATCTCAGCATATGGGATATGGCAATATAGAAGAGAAACATGAGCTCTCCTCCATAGGGTTCTGTCAAGTATTTTTTTACTACTGATCATTAGGCCTGTGTTAATCAATATAACAAAGGGAGAGATACAATAATTACTGAATTACTTGAACATTCAGTATACGAATTTCTCAGAATTTGGTGAGAGACGTGAAAAAGTGACTTTTTCATTACCAGCATTCAAGTATGCTTATTTCTGTGGCCAACTGGAAGGCAGAAAGCAGCCATATATGGGCTGAAATTCTCCAAAGAATGTGCAATAAATAGATAGTTTGGAAGAAGGTTCTGCAGGGTTTCAAGAACACAGCAGTCTAGGAGGGAGAGGATTCTATTTCCAGCTCAAGAAATAGTTAGCACCACAGGACTTGTTTATTTAGTGGGGAAAGAAGACTAAGAGGAGTAAGTTCTTGAAATAACAAATTCTCTCTTCATGAAACTGCATACTACTAAAATCATGGTCACAGGTTAAAGGCATTACCTTTCTATTGGGAACTAGTGCTTGTTTTGGTAGGGTTTGTTTTGGGGGGAGGATGTTTCCCATCTGGACCCCCTCATGAGGCTGACGGAGGTGTGTGGTGCCCTTGGCTGCATGGCAGAAGCAGCCTGTGCCAAGGCCTGGTTTGGGCTGCAGAGGTAGGTGGAGGTGGGCACGATCCAGCTGCCTCACGGTGAGCTGGTAGACAGGAAGAACACACCTGCAGGCTGCCCACCTTGCTCCTTTCCCATGGCCATGGAAATCTGGGACTTTGTGGAACAAAAGATCCAGCTCTTGTGCCCTGACAACTGAAAGTGTTGCTGAATGTAGTGGCTGTGCTCCAGATGTGTTTTCTTGGAAAGGCTGAAAGGGAATGTTGCAGCCTGAACAGTGAAAGGTCTGCAGTCAGGTAGCTTAGGACACTGGCTTTTGGAAGGTGTGCAGCACTAGCAGTAGCACAGTCAAGAGTTGCTCAGGGATTAGATTTGGGAATATTATAAGTTTTGAAAGGAGATCATACTTTTCCAGTACACATTCTGTCAGACTCCTGCGGAAGTCTAAATAGAGACTAGACGCAAATGCCCTGAACAGTACCCACTCCCTTGAGAGTGTTTCAGACAAAGGGAGAGGAAATGAATCTCTTCTACTTGGCTTTCTTGGTACTGTGTGTGGTCATTAAGGAGAGATCAATCTTTTTTTGCCAAGGTTCCTTTGAGGATAATCCAGATTTCCCTTCCTGTCACTTTCTAGAAACTGTGCCCAAAAAGGTAGCAAATGGGGGAAACACCCATTTTCATAGACCTTGGAGAGGCTAAAATTAACCCCGATGGCCTGTTTTAGTAGTAATTGCTAAAAGAATTATTTACATTTGCCTCATTACATTTTTTGTAATAGTTGTGAGTGAGTGGAGAATAAGGAAATCCAACAGGCAGAAAATCAGTGGGCTTTCAAAATTTTCCCTGTATATTATTTTTTCTTTTTCTTCTTGAATTACATTTTTAGGTGAAAGTAGTCAAAAGTTTTTGTGTAGGATACCTGTGTTTATAACTTGTACAATTTGTTTTCTAAATCTAGATCATTGACAAGGAGATTAATCCCTTTGTGGACAAGTGGGAAGAAGAAGGACAGTTCCCAGCACATAAAGTGTTTAAAATCCTGGGACAGGCTGGATTCTTTGGTGTGGATAAGCCAACAGGTAGGCAAGTGTATAACTCCTGACTATTAATAGTGATAGACTCAATACATCAATTCGTTTTTGCCCCAGGTCAAAGCATGGGTTGGAATTCAGTGCCAAGTTTATTTATATTCCTCAGTCATATACATACTGGCTACCAGCTCTGCAAATACACAAAATAACATTGTGGCGTACCTAAGTTGATATTCTTCTAAATACAAATGTATTTAGATACATAACCTGTATGACTGCTGTTTAAAATTAAGGAAATGAACATCACTTCAATTTTCAACATAAAATCTGTCTAATAACTTTTCTTCAAGATCCAGATACATATGGAATAATCCAGATCTTCATTAAAGAAATCACAATTTGTAGACATTGAAAGTGTTTAAGATTTGGCTTATTATTCTTTCTGAACATGCAAACTTTCCATCATTTCAAAGGATGAGGATAGTGTGGCCTTAGGCCATTATCCCCTGGATTGTCTTTAAAATGCACTATTCCAGCTCATAGAAGCCTGAAGAACAAGAAGCTGAAGACTCAGAGAGCAAGATTTTGTGTGTCTGTTTATATAGGTAGGTGACACAAAAGTCCAGAGGAACAGGAAGTATTTCTGCTCTTCAGCTAAGATACATATTCTGCTATCTTTTTTGTTTATATGTGATATAATATATATTTGGTATATTTTCTTTTCAAATGCTACTGTTACATGTTCAAGCCATAATTCTCAGTGATTTTTTTTACCCACATTTTCCTATATTCAGAGCAGCTTGATGTGACAGTGTTTGAACAGTTAACAGCAGATAATTTTCTATATGGAGCAACTCACACAACCTTAGTTATAGCTTACACCATGTTGCTAAGCCACAGGGTTCTGTGCAACAAATTCTGTCTTTTGATCACTTAATTTCAGAGGAAATAAGTTGAAATTGAATGAACTCTTGAAATGAACTCATAGTCTTACATTACAGTGTGGAAGGTTGTCCCACAGCTGTTCAGCTGTTAGATCTCAGAGAACTATTGGGCTGTGATTGTCTGACAAATCTAATTCGGTCTGAGCTGGTATTTCTTTACAGAAATGCTGACAGTTCAAGATTATGCTTAAGATCTGTTTAAAGGACAAATAGGATTACTGGGGAAGAGAGAAAACCACTTCTACTTTCTGCTATAATTGTTTGATAGGCAGATTTGAATTACTTCTCAGTGTGTTTCCTTTGCATTGCTGGTATTTGTGTTGGCAGTAATAATGGTGCATTTTATGGCTGACAGATTTCAGTTCTGCCTTATATTCATCTCAGGGCATGCAGAGGCTTCAGCTGTGGTAAGGAACCTCAATGCTGAAGGTGCTGCACATAAAACATTACATAGGTGGAAACTTTGTATAATGCTCACAAAATAGCTGGTCGAGAAATAACAGGAGCGAAATCTAGTAAAGAAGGGGCTTGTGGAGGTAATGGTGGCACAGAGGGTTGCATGCACTGATTACACTTGTCATACTCATGTTTAAGACTACTTTAACTTTGGCCTTGATGTTTGTATCTAGCTGTTAATGTAATTTATTTGACATCTGCAGCTACATTTTATAGAAGGTATTAAAAAATTGATAAAATCCTCAGCAACCTGTGATTCATCTCAGTTCAGTATTGTTGGGTACAGAAAGTGCACTGACTCCTTGGAAGATGCTGTCTTTGCAGCATTCAGTTGTGCATCAGAATGTCACCAGATCCAGCTTTGCTCTGTAATGGTGTAATCCCACCAGGTACATCCAGAAAGTCCTGAAAGTTTCTCCTGATGGTAAGTCAAAGTAAGGTGTGTAACAGCGCAGTCTCAACTGCACAACTTTGGCAAAGCCTGAAATTCTTTGTCTTCTACACTTCTACAAAGTGCTTAGGCTTGCTGTATAATTAGTGTATACTGTAATATAAGATCCACCTTTTATACTCTGCTCAGCCACTTCTGTTATTTATTTGCTGTTTGCAGAGAAAGAGAAGTCTTATGAGATTTGAAGAAGCCAAGAGCAGCCAGGAGCTTTGGAGAGATGTTGCAAGAGGTCTGAAGAAGGGAGGTTAAATTGATTTGAGGAGAGCAATTGCATTGCAGAGCACTTGTGTGTTAACAGTCTGCCCTACTTTCTCTTTCACAAACCAAAATTATCATGTTGTATCTCTTCAAATCTAGATCATAAGAGATTTTCTTTAAAGAACAGTGATTTTTTTTTAAAGTTACTTCACTGTAGTAAAAATTGCAGTTTTGAAATACAAGTTTTATTGAATGTATTTTCCCAGATCATTCTGTCAAGTATGGAGAGCTTTTTTTCCTGCAGAAATAATTTTGAAACTTTGTGATTGGGCAGAAATGGGTCGTAAACTTGTTTTGCTTAGATAGAAGGAAACATCTGTTGGATTTCAGATTTGTTGAAAGTGGACTTTTTCCTGTGTAAACACCATTCCCTTTATGAAGAATGAGCTGCTTAATGGGAGTCAGTTTTTTAAAAGAAAGTGCCTTACATGTGTCCCGTATCACATGGGTCCCTTATCATAGTTTCCCCTATGGAAACTTTCTCTGTGTGGAGAACTGATGTGGGGCACTATTTGTATTGCAAAGGCTCCATCAGTTCCCACTGTATGCAGTTGTGGGCTGCAAGCTTGACAAAGCTTTTCCTGTATATTTTTTTACAGTTGTTTACACAGTAGTTGGTTCTAGTGAATATTGGCTGTAGTTCAGGATGTTCACTGGAGGTCATGTAAACACTGTGGGCAAAGCTCAGTCATGCACCCATAATTGGAGAATTTTTAAGATCATCAGTAGATTTAACTTACTGTCTGGTCAGTTCTCTGCCAGAGGAGGTCTTCTCTTTGCACCATTTCTCTGCTCTGGTATCCTTTACGTGACTTAAAACCAGTGCATGTTAGTTTTCCTTAGGAAAAGGTTCATGTTCCATTACATTGCAAGATTCTTGCTACTAGTTAAAATACATGGTGAAAAGTGAACATCATTTTTGCATAAAAAGTGTCTTTTTGCTCTATGCAAAATATATTTTTCAGAATTACTTCATTCAGGATTTAGAAGAAAAAAACCAGCATCCCTGTATATTTATTGTTCCTCATTTATGTTAATTGTGTATTTCTCCATAAATTATAAAATTCTGAGTTTTTGAGCTACTGCCGTCCCAAAACTAAGGGCAGAAAATATTAGGGCAGGCAGCAGAAATATTTAACCGGTCTTGGTAGTTCACCATTGTCTGTTTTACTAAGGGAAGTGGGAAAGACATGTTCTTTGAACTGTTTTATGTGCAGATTAGATGAGATACTGGATTAAAAGTGTCTGTGTGGTTATTTGTGTTCTTATGGTTTATGAATCAAAGCTTTGACTGTTGCTAAATTTTAGGATGTGTTGCCAAAAATGCAGGCTCAAAAGGTACTGTGTGCCTGCATATGCCAATGCAGATGATTAAAAGTTGTTTTATCAGCTGATGTAAAAGCACAGGAATCCTGTAAAGGATGGGAGAGAAGGGTTTGTGGGAGGGTAATATCTGCTCTCCTGCGTAGTCACATGGCATCACTGTGAAACATGAATGATAACAGCGCCTGCTCTGGGTATTTCATTAGTGTTTACACTGGCAATATTGTAGGAATATTTAGTGGAATGTGTTAGGATCTAGAAATAATTATGACAAGTTTGTCCAAATAGTAGCCTTCATTTATTACCGTCAGACACTTAGCAGTGAACTTAGAAAATATGTTCTTATATATTTTAGGAAAATTAGGTAACTGTAGTACAATTTGCACATGGATGGGAAAGTGTGGTACTACACTGTCGGTCCCTGTTCCCTACTGCTGGGACAAATGGCAGATTTGGGACTGGAGAAAGTAATAATCTGTACCTTCTTGTCACTTCAGATAGAGAAGCATCTAATAAAACAAAAATAATGTTTCAAGTGATTGATTGCAGTGCAATTGGAAAGTTATGCAATACCTTTCTTTCAGAAAGCCTGTTTATTACAGGTGTCTCTGTGTTGAATGTGGGGAAGGAATATAGATCTATACTATCCTCTAAGGTTAATTTTGCTGTTTTCTTCATTTGTATATATGTATTTGTATACATCTTGCTGGTAAAATGAGACCTTGTGAGGGTTTGGGAATGGAGAGTCACTTGGAAAGAGTGTATGGGGTTATTTTTGCTCCTTTCTGTAATACTAGGCCTTGTTATTATATAGAATGACCATAGAAGGATCTAGGAGGAGCAACAACTAGAAATGGTTTTAGCTTCAGATGAAACAGGGTTTGATGGTGTCTAAGAAAGTAAATGGAAGATGTTCAGGTATTTCTGTGGATAGAACTAGGAGGGTTATATCTGTCAGAAGTGAATTAATTTGCCCCAAACCATTTCTGTACGGCAGTAGTGGACCAGCTTCAGTGCTTGTTCTTGGTTTAGTAGATTTAAGGATAGTCAGTTGAATTCACTTCTTGATATTTTTCCCACTTACAAAAGAGTTGCACTCTAAATGTTTGCAGGAGAAGCCTTTGGGCCATGTTTTCGGACACTAATGAACCAGTAAATCAGCAGTCTCAAGTGTTTACCAGCTATTATTTATACCTGTTTTGCAATCAAGAAATAATTTTGATAGGCCTCCAAAAAACAGTAGACCAAATCAGTTACTGCTTTATTTGAATCAAATTGATGACAAAATTTGTGATGTGTGGCAAGGGTTTGGAGACCTTGATCAGATAAGTATGAGAAATTTCAGATGCTTATTGGACCTTCTAACCTGGTGGATCGGATTGAAATCTCAGGAAAACAGGGGTTTGTATGTGTATATACGCCTGAGTTCTGTGTAGTTGAGACTTCTTTTCCCCTCCTCCATTCTCGTGAAATGCTGACTATTTAAGTCCCATCTAATATCTTGCAAGTGCATGATGAAATTAATTTGCAAATGGTATGGGGGGGGACAATTTGCTACATTTCACAGATCATCAGATATTTCTGATCAGACAGGGGAATGAGCACTTGAGTTCATCTTTGGTTTTTCCTCAACTGTGCACATGACTTGGGAAATGGTTGTGATTCTTTTCTTCATGGCTGGTTGGGAAATGCAGTGGTACCTCTGGGAATAGCTTGTTCACCTATCGATAGCAGCTAGCAGAGAACTGACTTACTGAAGGACACACAGTCTTTGCAGAAGAGATAATCTTCCTTTGTGTGTTGGAGGGATCAGATTAGTTCCTGGGATTCTGCTTTTGTACTTCAGATAAGGCAAATCCTCCCAGTTGTGGATTGTAATGCTGAACACAGCAGTACTTCCTACAGTTCAGGTGTGCTAATAACAGTATCTTAGGGGTCAGACTTAGGAATTTCTGAAATCTGGTATGTGTAAAGTAGTTACAGGTTATGTCAAAATTATATTGAGAAGGCAATTTAAAATGTCTCTTCCCTGGAGAAAGTTAGAAGCATCTAACTGGGAGCAAATACTCACTTATGTATGTGCAATTAATGCTTGAGCTCTTGACAAACATTTTGCTCACAGCAGATCTGCCATGCTAAATTCACTTCTGTGTATCACAGGCTTTGCACAAACTGTCAGACCCACATGGTGTCTTGAATCTGACTAGGAGCATTTAGAATCTGCAGAGATGAGAGTGTTACAAGCAGCTGTCACTGTTCTGTCCCTGTTCTGCACTTCTACTACTCTGGGTTCTGCAGCGGAGTCTGTCCTCTATTGTACCTGGCTTTCCTCCAGTTTTGTAGGAAATTGTTGAGTTTGGAGATTTTCAAAGAGATATATCTGCTAAAAATCTGATGTTCTTGATTTTATAATTTTGAAAAAGAGAAGAATGCACACTAAAGAGAACAGTTGAATATATTAAAGTAACATGAAATAACATAACATCTGAAAAGAATATAAGAGATTGAGGCATTATTAAGTAAGATGTCCTGTTCAGTTAGTTTTTATTAGAGGAGTCTTGTTTATTCTTTACTTCTGTAGATCAAATAGCAAGACTGTATCTTGACAAAGCTTGGCCAATGAATGAGCTTATACTAAAATAACCTGGATATTACAAATCTCTCTAATTTACACATAACTGTCTTTTCCCAGTCTCAAGATTATTGACATCTGTCATATACATAAATGGCATAATTTAAAAGCTTTATGAAAGTATAAATGCACATCTTAGTCTTACATGTCAGTATACTAATTGTGGTGAATTTGGGAAAATTATTTTTGTGAAGTGTAGAATTGATTCAGTTTTACTGACTCACTTTTGCATTATGAACTGCTGGATGTGAAGGTTGATTTCTTCCATAGGGATGAAGTGGGGAAGAGTATTGTTAAATAGTCACCCTGATGCTGACATGGAAAATCTCTGAAAAGCTGTTGACTTGTCAACACTTGCAGATCCCATTTTACAAATATTGAATGACATCTGTCTTGAAGAGGGGATTCTAAAAGATTGCAGTAAAAGTTTGTTGTTCCTAGTTGTGTTTCTATTCCCAGGATTTTAACATGGTAAGTTGGAGTCCAGGCTGTGTAAGCCTGAATATGTATAGCCAAATGAGAAGAAATGAAAAGGAAAAAAAAACCCAAAAAACAAGACAAGAAATATATTTAGTTCTAGTTCTCCTTCTAACATTTCTAATCCCTGGTGACACCTTTCATGCAAAATCTCACCATCACAATTGATCTAATCCCTTGGGATCTTACATAGGGAGGGCCCTAGTCACTCCAGCATCTGTGAGGAAGTTCAGAGGTCACTATAACCAAAAAAAGTGCCTTTTTATACAACTGAAAAACAGGTCATGTACCTGCTCATGGCAGGAGATTTGGAACTAGATGATCTTTATGATGTATTCCAGCCCAAACCATTCTATAATTCTGTAGGAAGGAGGACAGGCAAATGGATGGAGACAATATTTGTGAACCTGTGAGTGACAGGTAACTTGCTTAAAGGATAAGTAGTGCACACAACGCTTAGTACCTTCATATGCTACACTGTAAAAGACAAAAAGATAGCAGGGAAGGATAGTAACATAAGGAATTTAGCTCCTTGGGGCTTATTATTTAGGTAAGGCTAGAGCTGGCCATTTATGGTTTTCCTGTCTGATGGACTGGAACAAGTGAGTTTGTAGGCAGAGATACAGAGGACTGAAATGTGTGTTTTAATCATGCTATGTTTTGGAGAATAGGTGTCATAATTTCTCAACAAACCTGGAAGTTATCTATACCTCGTTATTTGTCATGAGTTTTATGTTTATACTGCTTTTAGCTCTACTTTGAATTATTTTTTTACTCTGATTTAATACTGATATGCACATCAGTGAGCACATGGTATCTTCTACTAAGTGAAGTAGGAAGTGAGAAAATTTGTTTTATTCCAAAATAGTCTGAGAAGTATTTGGATCCTACACTGATTTGTTGGCACAACCCTCTTGAACATCTTTTATAGGGTTTGTCTAAATAATGCACTGTATTGTAGATTTGAGATACAAAAAATAAATCCAGGTACTCTCAGCTTCTCAGTTGATTATTAAATTAAAAAAAAAAAAAAGTGAATTGTTTTTGAAGTGCTGATACACTGAATACAGCAGTGAAGGATGTTTTAAAAGTTCAAAACTTGTTCTTCAGTCTGGGTGATCTGACCAGTGCAAGACAAGTGCTTGGCTTGTTTGCAGAGAAGCAGATGGATATTTGGGGCCATCATAACTCGAATTGCCTTATGTACTGTGTGCTTTGCAACTCTGAGGGATATGTACATTCCCAAGTTCCCTGAACCAGAGGCTCAGCTGCATGCAATCATTCTTTCCAGGTGTAATATATACTCCATATGGAAAAGTAATATTCTCTTCTGTGTAGTACTTTGTTGTGATAAGCATGATTTTATATACATTGTAAATTTTTGCATATATTGCATTAAAGTATATCTTATTTTATACATAATTTGTATATATAGAGGGAGAGAATGAATTTTGTTTTTATTCATTCTATTAAATCGTAAAACCATAGAATACCAGTTGGAAGGGACCTCAAGGATCATCTGTTCCAATCTTTCTTGGCAAAAACATGAGCTAGACTAGCAGCCCAGCACTCTGTCCATCTGAATCTTAAAGGTGTCCAACACTGGGGAATTCACCACTTCTCTGGTGAGACTATTGTAATAGCTGATTGTTCTCATGTGAAAACTTTTCCTTTTGTGTATAATCAGAATCTTGCCAGGCATACCTTGCACCCATTACCACTTGTCTCCTTCATGTGATTTCTTTTAAAGAGGGTCTCCATATTTGATCATCTTTGTGGCTCTTCTCTGAACCCTTCCCAGCCTGCCCACATTTGTTTTGTGTAACAGGAACCAAAACTGAACAGAGTATTCCAGGCATGGCCTGATGAGCGCTGAGTAAATTGGGATAATGGCTTCACTATCTTTGGTGGTGTTGGTTGTGCAGCCTAGCGTCCTGCTGATTTTCTGTGCTGCAGCAGGACGCCGCTCACTCACTGAACTTGTCCTCTAGGACCCAGGACTTTCCACAGAGCTGTTCCCCAGCCAGATAAATCCCAGTGCTGCTTAGGTAAGATATATTCTCTGCAGACTAGCGTCAACATGCGGGAAGTTCAGTGTGGTAGTCTTAACGGATTTTGTTTTGTGGTCTCCTACATGTTTTAAAAGAACGGTGCAGAGAACGTCTTTTAAGTGAAAACACACACAACACTCAAGGCAAACTGGATTGATATCCACAGGGAATGAGTGCACAATGCAATGTGAAAACAAAGGAGGGGAAAGCAGCAAAACCCTAAAGCTCTGTGAAACAGTATCAGTCTTTAGGGATGGAAGGAGCACTGAGCGGGACTGGTGGGTTGGATGTGCTGTCTTCCTTCTGCAATGTGGTGCCAGTAAAACTGGAGAGCTGTTTCAGTTATTTTGCAGCTGACCTTGCTGAGAGAAACATTAAAGAGGTGCCAGAAGTTTATTGGGGCAGAGGTTGGAGACCTGGCACAGGATTTGGGAGGAAATGGGAAAGAAGCTGCAAGACAGGGTGAAGATTTGTTTAGCACTTTTATTCCAGGTGTATTTGGTTTTGTGCTGTCATTTCAAAGTCATGATCATCTGTAGAAGGTGTTTGCAGTTTCACCCTGGTTGCAGAGGAAAAAAAATAGGACAAGTGTGTGTCAGTTTAAAAAAAATTGTGAAAAATAGTTGAAATAGAACTTTATTTTTTAAAATTATTTTCCTTCCATCCACCCAAGAAACCCTTTAAATACCCTAATCTTTTAAGGTTTTTTCAGTAACATAAAGAGGTTGGAACCTTTTTTGAATTCAGAGACTTGTGAAAAGTATCTGTTTAAGTATTGAAGTGTGGACCAAGTATGAGAGACAAAGTGATAAGGAAAGTGTTCTTCCAATCACCAGAATTGTACATACACTGAAATTTAATTTAATTTTTCTGTTTTACAGAAAAAGTTATGAAGTAAGACCTCAGTGTCAGG
>WBMY01000379.1:276151-291932 GCA_013397315.1 Donacobius atricapilla | reverse complement strand
TGGTTGGTTTTTTTTTTTTTTCTTTGTTTCTTAAGCAGAGGCATGGGAGGCCATTTGTGATAAACGAAGTACTTTGCAGGGCAGTGTATTTCCTGAAGAATGTGTCTGTTTGTTCTCTTTGTACCCTTCCTGGGCGGCCTAGAAGAGCTGATTTCTGTTATCTCTAGGGCAGTAGCTGTAGTTTTCCGCAAGACTACAAACCCACACTGTGGTCTTGCCTGCCCTGGGAGATACCTTCAGCGCTGGGTGGCAGGAGTCAGGAGTGTGGCATGACTCTGGAGGAGGGCAGGAACTTCTTGTGTGGGACTTTTGGAATGCCATGACCTGTGTATGTGCACTTCCCTTGCGCCTGTGAACTGGCAGAAAATGGGCGCTTGCCCAGAACCTCAACCACTTACAAATCAGCTTCACTTGTACAGCTGGAAAGGGAAACAAAGACGGAATTAATGAAAAATTTTCTTGAATATGTATCGCAGGGGAAGGTGTTTGAGTTTTTCGTGGCATCGTTGAATGCTTTAAAATCCTTTGAAGGTGACTGGAGTCAGCATTTCTTCTGGTCCTATATTGTGTGTCAGAGGAAATGAATAGGACTGTTCTCACCCTTGCTTTATTATTCAAGAACAGAGGTCTCTGAACAGAGCAGAAGATCAGTAAGTAATAAGCCTTCTGAAAGGATGTTTTTCCCTTTTTACATTATGTATAACCTGTGAAACTCATTCCACAGAAATCACAAGGAGCAAAGTTTAACAGGAATCCAGAGGCTGTTAAATAAATGTACAGATGGTGACATCATCCACAGTTACTACAGGGAGAGTAATTGCATTTCTGATCATCAGCTGCTCACTTAGCTGGAGAATACACCATTTCACAGCTTCTTGTACTCTGTGGCCTCACCAGCTCCCCCCTGAATAGCACATCTAGCGCTGCTCTGTGTGCTGGAGTCTAAGCCTGGCAAAAACATTCACAATACATATTTCGACTTTTTCAGGATCCTTCCCCCGGCTAAGAAGGGAAGCCTTTAATTAGTCACAGAACCATAAAGTTTGGAAAATACCTCTTATATCATCAAGTCCAACCATTAACCCAGCGCTGCCAAGTTAATGTTTGCACTTTTCTCCATCCTTGTATGTTGGAATGCTTGTGAACAGTTTTTTACAGGTCATTACTATCCATATTTATTTTCTAAATCTTACCAATTGTTTTCAATCACCTCTATCTGTGTTTCCCACTGAACCTCATTTCTTTCTTCTTGAGGTTCTCTTCTTTTTTTTCCTCTTGAGACAATTCTGATGGATGCTTGTGTAACTTTCCTAACAACTTCTATTTGCTGCTTCTTCTGTTTTAACTGGCTTTGGAATGACTGAAGGTAATAAAAATATTTTGCAAAAAGTAATGAACATTTGTGTTTAAAGAGGGGGGAATCATCTTTTATGATCAGATATTTCTGGTATTGCTAAACACCTCAAGGTCCTGAAGATGGATAATATTGAGGCTTTTTTAACAGCATAAATCACCAGCTGTGGATTTATTCTTCAAAGTCAGTGCCATTTAAGAGAAATTTAGACAGATAGACTTTGTATTGTGTGGAAAGCTTATACAAGATTAAACTGCACTTTTTTTCTCAAGCTAGTAACATGCTGTGTTTCCTTTACATGATCCTTTGTTTGTTTTTGCTCAATAATCTTCTTGTGAGTTATCTTTTGGAAGATAAATAGATTATTTTACTCATTAAGCATTTTAATAGGGTTTTGCTTTCCAAGTTTCTCCTCTCACAGCTGAGGAGTTCAGGCTGAATCATCTAGTATCATGGAATTCCATGTTTACAGACTAAACCAAAAAGCCTCTGAATCCATTTTGCTGACTTTTTGGGCTTTGATTGGTTGCTTGTTTTAGGTAGAATAATGAGGGTGGATTTTCCCCCCCAATTTGTTTTTCCCCAAGAGTCATAGCATGGGAGCAATTTGCTCTTCTGTAGTTGGTGTAAAGGAGCTGCTAGTTGAGTTTGTCACTCAAAGCTGGTCAGGAAATTCTTTCCAGCATGTCCAGATGCTTCCTGTGCACAAGGCTGCTGTCATACTTGGCACATGATTTAAAAAAAAAAAAAAAAAGTCACACTGCGGCTGCTTTTTATTTTGCTTTTAACCAGGTCCTTTGGCACCATGGAGGGAGGACAGTGACACTGTGCTTGGGGTTGTTTGGAAGAACAAAAAGGAACCATGTAAAAATATTATTTATTTATTTTTAAAGCCTTACACTAATTCATATTCTGCACATGTCAGGTTCTGCATTGTTTAAAAAAAGTAGTGATGGCAGCTGATGCTTTTAGTGGCGCTGCATTTCAGAGGAGGAGATTTTGGCAGCTTTGCATTCTGGGGGGTATTTGAGCTGATCATGATGCATCCTCTGACCTCTTTGTGGATTGTATTACTCTTTTACATGCCTCTGCATGGGAAAAGCTGTGTAAGCTGTACATTCTGGTTGTTCCTGTAAAACCTGTGGCCTGCTGGACCTATAAAGGAAACAATTATGTACTTGCTACCTTTGGACAGGTCTTACCTGGACTCCCTGGCACCACACTAATGAGATGCCCAGATAAACTGGATTCTCTCAAGAATAAAGGCAGTTTCCTACATTTTCTCCCTATGTCCTTACAACACAATGTTGGGAATCCTATCCTCTATCTCTGTCTGGGTTGAAACTGTGTGTCATCAGATCCCATAGCCCCAGAGGAGGATGTGGAGAGAGGAGAATACAAGAGGAAATAAACACCAGGAGGAAAATTCTTTACATACAACTCATTTTGACAGGAAATATTCTGCTCCTTCCAGCAGAACTTTATAACTATTTTCAAGACTAGTTTCACTTTATTCCAATTTTGCATTTATTTCTTGCTACTGAGAATCTAGTTTCTTCTCTTCTAGAAGACAGGTGAATATTCTGGTCTTTGAAAAGTTTGCTTCATCATCAATTTATAGGTCCCAGCAGATCTTTAATGCACATGAAAGATGCTATAAATTCTGCTAAAGATGCTATAAGTGCTGCTGGATGGTGCATTTAAAACTGAAGGAAGCCTCAGTTTTGGAGGTGCCCACTGAACATGCTTCTTCTAACTGATTGTGCAAGAACTGGCCTGGCCTGTAAAGTCACTGCATTGTCTGACCCATAAGCAGCTCCAGGGATTTCAGAGTAACACCTCTTTGAGATGGATCAGAATCTGGCCGCTGCACAGATTCGGTGGTGCTGCCTGCTAAATTAGAGAAGGGAGGGAAAATACCCATTTTCTGTTAGGAAACTGGAAAAACAGTGGAAGATAATGAACTGGACTTTCTCTAAAGCTATTTTTTCCAAGCAATTTAGTTAGGTGTCTGAAACAAAAAACATGCAAATGCAGAGGATTAGAAAAATCTTCCAACTTTGATCTTGCTAAAGGTTTAACAGGTTTTAATTGCTCCCAGATTTCAGACAACAGACTTTGAAACAATCTAAGATGCAAAACCTAAAATGACGAGATTATTTTTACCATTGCAACAATCACTATCTATATCTATAGCATAGTATGGTTTCTGCAAGGAAATATGCACAGCAAAGTGGGGAAGGTGGAGAGGAGGACGCATGCTATGGTGTACTTTGTGCCTGTGTGATGGGCACTCAGGAGGCATCCTCAGGTCTTCTGCCATAGTTTAAAGCTGTCTGGGATTCATGCTGTGGATAAACTGTCCAGCATGGCTTTGAGATATTTTGCTGGGATTTGGGTAGATCTGTGTTTGTGGTGTGCACAGTCTTCTGCTGATGGATTTAGTCAGGAAAAACTGAATAGGGAGTGGGTATGTGGACATGGCTGATATATCTGGGGGCTGAACCTGCTTCCTCTCCCACCACTCCAGTGAGCACTGTAATTAGCTTCTCTGTGATGGAAGGTGGAAAAAACCTCCAGCAGAGACTTTCCCTGTCCTCTTGAGAGATGAAACAGCACATGTGAAGGGTGGTGATGTCTAACAGTGGCTACCATCATCTCCTTTCCTGTCATTTGAATGAAGACACTGGTAGTGCTTGAAAGAAAAAAATAATTGATATTTTAACGTAATTTTCCCTTCATTTCACTGTTTTATTTATTCGATGAGTAGTTGTGAGCTGTATTCTGTAAATGCCTCCACATGCTGAAGGATCTAATTTTCCATGTGGGAGAACAGAATAAACTTTAGAATACAAAAGGTTGCATGGAAAGGGGGCATTAATTATACAAAATTACCATCAGAAGGCAGATTATCATACAGAACATTCTTTTAAACATTATGAAACAGCTTTTAATTTAATACTCTCTGAACTGGCAACACTCAAAAATAATCACAAAGCTTTGGAGTTTAATTTCTTATAAGGGAGTATCCTTAAAGGTAGTTGTTGAAGCATACTAAGTTTGGGGGGAAAGAATATTTAAATATAAGTTCTGCTGAATGGTAATAAAGGGATTAATTGAAAACATTAATTTCTGGTCATTCTTGGTGAGAAAAGATAAAATGGAACAATACCAGAGTTCTTCTCTGAGTCCCAAATATCCATGAGCTGTAAAATATGAGAGCACCCCTGCAGAGAGCAACAGTGCAGTTGGGGGTACTGGTGGATGAAAAGTTGGACATGACCTCGCAGATGTGCACTCATAGCCCAGAAAGCCAAAAGTATCCTGGGGTGTATAGAAAGCAGTGTGGCCAGCAGGTCAAGAGAGGTGATTGTCCCCCTCTCCTTTGCCCTTGTGAGACCCCACCTGCAGTGCTGCATCCATCCAGCTCTGGGGCCCTCAGCATAGCGAAGATTTGAGCCTGTTGGAGCAGGTCCAGAGGAGGGTCATGAAGATGATCAGAAGGACGGAGCACCTCTCCCATGAGGAAAGGCTGAGAGGGATGGTGTCGTCCATGCTGGAGAAGAGAAGACTCCAGAGACACCTCGTTGCAGTCTTTCAGTACCTTAAGGGAGCTTATAAGAAAGGTGGGGACAAGCTCTTTAGCAAGGCCTGTAGTGATAGTACAGGGAGTAATGGTTTTAAATTAAAAGGGGATAGATTCAAATGCAAGGAAAACATCTTTTACAGTCAAGGAGCTGAAGCTTGTTACAGGCTGCTCAGAGAGGTGGTAGATGTCCCTTCTGTGGAAACATTCAAGGTCAGGTTAGACAGAGGTCTGATCTAGTTGAAGGAGTCCGTGTGCAGCACAGGAGGTGCTGAACTAGATGACATTTAAAGGTCAAGCCAAAACATTCTATGATTCTTCATAGTTAATTTCACAGGCATGTAAATGTAAACAAAAGCTTGCAAGGAAAAGGATTGTCATTTATTTGATGTGTTGTTTAAAAAGAAATAAGAAAATTAGGCAGCAAATAAGAAGAAAATCAAAACATAGCATAGGCACTGATTTGTCTGAGGCCAAAGTTGCAAAATGTGAAATAGACAGCGATGAGGTAAGACTTATGTTTTGCAATTATCCCTGGCTTTGGAGCTGCACAAGCCCTTACACGTTTCTTTTTTATCTCCAATTATGCCAGCTTATTCTAAAGGAAATAGAAAAACCAAAAAAGCAACCTGCTCCAAGAACTACACTTACCGGGTTATTACAGTGAGATTAAAACCCTCACGTGGTCATAATTCTTTTTGCTTGTATTTGGAGGCCACCAGTGTAACCAGGGCCATGATGCTGGGTGGATGCTGGGTGCCCACCTGGACCCAGGCTTCACACCTGGGAGCTGAAATGCGGATATGGCAAAGTCTGGAGCAGAGCCAGAAAATGAACTTTAAATTTCTGAGTCTGGGCAGCTGTTATGAATGTGGGAGACAGGAGATTACTGATCAGGATGGTTTGTGCTTGCTCTGAGAAAATCTTGAGGGAGTTACTGTAGTCCAAGACTTGAAAGATCCCAACAGATGAACCTTGTGGAGAGGTGTTTACCTCCAGCATCTCCCAACATCCCTGCTCAGCTTTCAGCCATGCTTCCCACTCTTGTCTGTGATGTTTTTTTGAGTCGAGGTTGTTTGGGTTTTTTGTTGTGAGAGTGGTAAATTTCAGAAGATAAAGGGGAATGTTTTAAAAACATAGTAGAAAATGTTCTTGCTAATCAGGTATCAGGCTGTGAAACCACTTGGCAGAGGTGGTTTTATTTCAGATGACTGGAGAATCCGAAGAATGCCACAAATGAATTTTTAATGGTCAGCTGCAATTTTTATCATAAGTAACAAATTGCAACCAATCAGGGCATCATTTAGAGTGCAAAATATCTCAATGCTATGAAGTCGTTCCAAAGCACAGGGCCAGATGAAAATACCCACGTTCAACATAGGCTTTGTACTCACCATGTTTGTGAAGCTGGTCAATAAAAAGCACAATCAAAACATTGCTGTTCATTTTTGTGTGTGAGATGTGTGTCATCTGCAAAGGACGCAACTGGAGGGATTATAGTCAAGATTGTTCTAAATTGATCCTCTTAAAACCGTATGTCAACATGTATCTTCTTGCAACAGTATTTTCAACACTTGGGCCTCTAACTGAGACTTGGATAATTGAATATAGCATCTCTGTTTCTTGCCTGTGTCTTTATAGTTGCTGTGGGGCAAATATCATCTTTCTTTAATTAACCTCTGTGGAATAAAAGGGACGAGTGCTAGTGATTGGGTTTTGGCTCTACTGCCCGTCAATGAGAACTGAGGACATATTTGCAATTTTAGTTTTTTGAAAACCGAGAATGTAATGAGAGAAAGGAAATGATGTGATAAGTATCCTTACTCTTTGTTTATCTGCTTAGAATATCTTTCCTTGTTGGTTTCTAATAAAGCCTTCAAGCTCCTTGGAACCATCACAGCAGATCAGTCAGTCTGTCCTAGGTGTGTCTCTGCTGCAGCCCTCCCCTGTCTCCCGGAATGATTATGCTGTTGCAATGCAGAGCAAGGGAATGATGACACACTGGGAAGTAATGCTTGCAGTGATTTTAGAGGCAGCATCCTCACTGACTTTAATAAACCCTGGATTAAAGGACAGGAGACATTTAATGCAACTTCTCTGTAACCAAGGGAAGCTCCCTGGGCCACACATGGAGATGTCACCCAGGGGATGGGCAGATGTCACCATGTCCCCTTTCTTGTCCAGGATAGAACAGTTTTTAAAGTTTGGGCAATGTGATACCTGTGATGAAATAACACCAATGCTACCTGGTCTGCCGCAATGGTCTTTGGAAGCAAGGAGGGGGCACTGAAAGCTGTTTTTATGATGCTGTGATGTGGTTTGAGTCAGTTTCGTAAAAAACCTCTTACTTTATTAAGTGCTCAGTTTCCTTTAATACTTTGGGATAGTATGAAGCTTAGCCAGATAAATTTGAGGTCCCTAAGATAAACAGTTCCTGAGTGTCTGAGAAAGTCTTTAATGGCTGAGAGAGACAAGAATATGTGCCACCAAGAAAAGAAATGTGATGTGAGCTGAAGCTGTTCACCCCCTTGGCCCAGCTGGGGTAGCTGCATTTAGAGCTGCTTACCCAGTACACCCCAGCCTTTTTCCTGGCTGCATCCTGAGGGCCTGGAGTGGGGAGCTGGTCATGCAAGGCCTGAGCACAGAACAGGGGGAACAGAGCACCTGGAGCTCAGACAGGATTTCCGTCTACATGATGGCAAAATATACCACAATCTAATTATTTTTTGTTTGCTGGGTCACCAGACAGAGTAGTGATCATCACTGATGCCATAAATATTTATAGAAAAAAATTCCATTCCATCTTGCACTTTCACTGAGGTATTTATCCTCCCTGTTTCTCTCTTTGTTGTCAGGTTACCCACCTGATTCATTTTTCATCACTCTACACTTGTGGGCTAGTGTAATGTAATATTCAGGTATCTGTGAGAAGAATTACTATGCTGTTTTTGCAGAAGTGCTTTTTTACTATATATTTTGCATGCTGGTAATGGAGTGTTTCTGTCTTGCTTTGAGATGGTACATTATTATTGTTGAGTGTATTTTTTTTTTGATTTGGATATATTATCAAAGCCTGCACTGGTTTGGTTTTTCTAAGAAAATATAAATCCATTTTCAGTAGCTGTGCTTTGCATATTCATGCATTTATACATATTTTACACAGGCTTAATATGTTGAAGCAAAATCAGGGGTCAAAAAGAAGCTCACAGATCCAATTAATGAGTTCTAGGAGATGCCCTTAAATCCTTTTTGCATTGGGAGTGGGGCCCAGAGACACCTCTCCTGATGCTTATTTTCACTTATTCCTTCAATATTTAATTAGCATGGCTTACTCACTGTAATTCTCAGTGAATTTTTAAAATAGTTAATTTGAAACTAGTTAAACCAATTCCCTGACTATTAATTAACCCAAACCTGTAGATGTAGGAATGGTAGGAGGTCAGTCCATGTGAAGACCCTGGGTGCAGTTTTATATCAAGGCTTAATCTCAGGTGTGGCTGAACAGATTTAGGCAAATCTCTCCAGCTTTCCCTGTACCTCTTTTGTCCTTTGAAAGAGGGAAGAGGGGAGTGACACAACAACCTCAATGTTGTGCTTGGAGTTTGTCCTGCAAGAAGAGCCAGGCCAGCCCCAAGCAGTGGTGTTCAGTCATGTTGTTTGAAACGTGAGTCAGAGTGGCAAGACACAGCTGATGTAGATATGTGCATACACATATGTGTGTCTTATGGTACATACATGTTTGTGTGTGCATATGCATGTTGTGACACATCACAGAGTCACAGAATGTCTCAAGTCAGGAGGGACCCGCAAGTGTCATAGGGTTCAGCTCCCTGCCCTTCTCAGGACTATCTAAAATGAAACCATACGGCTAAGAGCATCATCCAGACATATGTGTTTTTCAGTCCTTGAATAAATGAACAATTTTTGTTTTGCCATAATTTTAAAGGGTGAAATAATTGTATTGCTTGTGGGACATCATATTTTTCTGGAGTTCTTTCCTGACTGGATCTACAGATTTAGAAGTCTGTGCAGGAGGTCTCGTTTTTCAGAGGTTCAGTATCCTGAAGCAGACATACTGGTAGTTGGAGATGCTCATTTGTTAATCAGCAAGTGAAAATTCAGTGAAACATTACAAACTCTTAAGTTTTCCATTTCTGCTTCTGGGCAGATGGGCATTACTGTAAGCTTGCAATAAATATGTCATACTGAAATTTGTAAACTTGCCAGTTTGATTGAAGTGAGGAAGCTTGCTCATGTTTTGTAACTCCTATGGTTTTATGTAAACATTTCTTTAGCTGTCTCAAATTTTCATAAGGAACATACACCTGAGTTGCTTTGTTACTTCAGTAGAGATACAGAGGCTTAGATCTCACTCTTAGAAGAATAAAAAGGAGAATTTATTTTTTTTTTTTTACATTTTCCAAAACAATGCTGTCCATTTGTCCTGCTGGTACCTTGGTTCTCACCTAAAACTTTAGTCTTGCATCTTGCTGAGTGGTTGCATGTGACTTGTTAGTAGTGGATTTGCAGGCAGGCATGGAAGCATTGCTGTGGTGTGCTGTGCAAATCCTGCCCAGATTGTTGTCTTCTCTCAGACCTGCAACCCTGCCAGGTAGTAAAAGGTGTGGATGGCAGAGGAGAGAGCCTGTCTGAGAGCCACCGTGCAGCTGTGGGGACTGGTCATGCAGCAAAGTGCAAATTAGACTTTTCTGTCCATCATTTGTTCAAATGGCAGCATGAACCCTGCTTCTGCCTGATTAAAGTCAGGACAGCAGTAACTGATTGGAAAATGCTAGCAAGATTTATTTCTGTGTGTTTACAACTGTTCCTGGTGCAGTGGCAATAGGCATTCCAAATGAGTTGTTGCAGGTGCATTTTCAGAGATCATCAGCTGCTGTAAATCAGGCATGCACTGTGTTTCAGTGTTTGTTCTTCACACTGACATCAAAACTGCCTGCTTTCATGCTTGTCTCCCAACCTCCCATCGCAGGAGGGAATGAAAGAAGCAGTGCTGTGTCCTGAAACACATAGGAGATGAAGTGTACCCATTTTCATGAGAATATTCATGAGGAGTTGCAGACTGAACAACTTGAGTCTCTAGTAGTAAGGGTGACTACAGTTTCTGTCACCTTTCATATTTGGATGACAGTAAGATGACTTGCTTGGGCTAAAATTGGATCTCCATGCACTTGGTTGCTCTAAATCCCAAGTAGCAATTGAGAATATTCTTAAGTAAGGTGTCTTTTACTCTTGTATCTGTTGTTAATGCTGTATACATTATTGGCTAGGAAAGCGGTGGGTAATTTGTTTAAAACTGTAGAAACAACAGAGCCCTTTTCCTGGCACATGCCATGTCTATTGGCAATAATAATAATAAAACTTTAGAACTGTTTTTAATTTTTTAACTCACTTTAGTTTCCTGTGATTCTTTTGTTTTTCCCAAATACAAAATACTGAAAAATCACCATTTGTTATTTTGCTAGAGACAAGTAATGTATTTTATCAAGTTTAATTTGGTCGGTGATCTTGATTTATGTTTTTTAGCCATCTGTTCATCAGGTAGAAAGACATTTTTGAGAGGTCTTCTTGTTTGACTGTTGAAATAACTCTTCTGTGACACTGGACTGCTTCTGCCAGTAGAAGACATCAGTTCAGTAAGTAGCATTGAACCATGTTCTGCTGTCAGAATTTTGCAGTTATCCTTTATGTTTAAGCAGAATTTGATCCCATTCTTTATTCTAAAAATTGGTTGTCTTTTTTCTCTTTGCTACAAGGCTGCTTTTCTTTCTGCATCTGTTTAACACTGGTGTTGCAGTGGTCATTACTGTGATTACCAGTGAAAGCTCAAAAAAGAGGGAATCAATCTTTTCTGTGTTTCAGGGAATTTTCATCAACAATTCTTAGGACAAAAACTAAATTAACTGCGTATTTTACTAACACTGAGGACAGGTTTGGAATGGAAGCTATTAGCTGGGCATGTCTTGGCCTGAAAGTTTTTGGCAAACTAATGAGGTCAAGGAAGAAATTAAGAAAGCTCAAAGGATTTATCTGTAGGAACAATTTAAGAACTCTCTAGTTGAGCTATGGAGTGATTAGAGTCCTGTGATTACTGTGTAAGTGCCTGGCATAAAGAAGGAAATGAAGATCTGTTTAGGACAGTGGAAGAAAATGAGAAATATAGGCTGAAAAACTGCCAGCAAATGAAATGCTGAGATCATCACTTTTCACCAAAAGTGGGAAACCTTACTGGTGAAGACATACCAGTTGTATTGATGGAGAAGATATGGAGCTGGGACTCAGTCTTCTGGGACTTTCTGTAGAGGTTCTTGGCTTTCCTTCTCATGTCCTCAAGTCTTTAATCATCATTAAGAGCATCTTTATAGATGAGACAGATATAAATAAGTCTCTTTTCAGTGAACAGTGCAAGAGTATGAATAATGAAAAAAAAATCGGATTGGTATTTCTAATAGGCACTTTGGCTTCAGAATCTCCATACATTTGTTCAGAAAAAGTGTTTATTAAACAATTTCAAGCACATACATAAGTTTGTTTTCTATTAGCAAACAGGCAAAAAAACCCAATTTCTGACTGCAAATTATTTGCTATACACATTTCAATCACATACATATTTATTTTATAAAAAAGTTTGCTCTGTTTCTGTGTAAAATAAACCTAGCTTATGTCATCATTGAAAGTAATGAAAAATGTTACATCATTTATCATGCTAATGAAAAAATAATCTCAACTGTAAACAGAAAAAGATAAGTAAGAAAACCATCAGTCTTCAGTTTTCATGCTGCTCCCTGTAGACAGCTTGTTTAGTCACATTACAGTTAGAGAGAGTATGCCACGGAAAGACTTCTAAAGCAAATTTTGGGGAACAAACCACCAGAATTGCTGTGACTTTGTTAATATCTTTTGTTATTCTGTCATGTAAAAGACCCAGATAGAGTATTAAACAAACAAATATGAAACTCCTATACAGAGTTTGGGTATGAGACAGGAGGATTTTCATACAAATCTAGTTTGGTTTTGCATTATTCAGGCAGCCCTGTTGGGATTGGTGACACTCTTATTAATAAAAGTGTGTAAAGTGGCCATTAGAATTAGAAAAAAGGGAGCTTTAAAGTGGAAGCACACTTTCATGACACAAAGTTTCTTAAAGAGCTATCATAAATTTTACAAATCGATTTTTTAACGTATCCTTCTAATAATTAAAAATTGGGACCCACTGTGTTGTGCAGGCATACAGCATAACCAGTGAAAGATGCTGTGGTATAATTTAAAACAATCTGCCACTTTTTAGTACCGGTTAATTTGTAACTCATCAGTTGCTTCAGGCAGTTGTGGCTGTGTGGCTGAGGAATGGGGAAACAAACAGCCAGAGACAAATTATACTTAGGCTGGAATAACAGCAGAGCTGCAGGCAGCCCCACAGTGTGACGGCCATGGCTGCTCTAGGAGTCAGAAGTTCTTCTCCGGCTGATTTCTGCTTGCAGATGGGGCAGTGGTTCACAGTTAGGGATAGTCTGTTATCTTCAAACCAGTCCTCACTGTGGGATAAGGAAAATGAGAGTCCTCTCGGGTAGAAGTCCCAAACCTTTACCTTTATCTGTTTGGGGCTGCAGTCTCTGAAGAGCTGCGAGCCCTCACACAGTTGTTAGGTTTGTCCTGTACATGCCCATTTCCGTGGAGGCCACTCTTACACCAGACAAGGTTATGGGATGGCAATAAAAAACCTTAGTCTGTTAAGGCTGAGTTCCTCTGAGCGGTGGAGCTGGGTTGTTTCTTCAGTCTCTACCTGCCTCCAAAGAAGCCTTTTCTTACTGTTTGCTTTTTCCAGTTAAAGCACATACCAAGTTGGTTGTGAGGATTCATATTTCCTTCCAATCCTTGCTTCATTGAATTAGGTTTAAAAATAAAATACTTTTATTCCTAAACTTCCTTCTCCTTTGTTTTTTTGCAACGGTGAGCATCACTCTCCCCAGATGTCCGCCTTCCTTTCCATACGCTTCCCTGAAATTGTTCCTCTATTGTGTTCCTTGTTAATTAATTATACTATTCTCAGCTTCAGGGTTTCTTTTTTTTTTTCTCCTTTGGCTTCTTTGAGACTGTGATAAAATCCCGTAATTTGTGTATCAAGAGACTTACTCATTATACTTGTGTTAGTTATCTTGCAGCATCTACTTTATCGTAGAGACCAAAAACATCACAACAGTAAATTGCAAGCAATGCACTATTTCTAAATTACTTTGTTTTTCCATGCCATCCTCCTCCATGTCTTTTACTAGTTTTGTAAATCCTGCTGCCACCATTAAGGGGAAAAAAATTTCATCTTTTCAGTAAGTAGTAAAGCATTTTAAAAGAAAGTTTATAGTACAATACCAGGGCTTTATTGCCTCACTGGCCATTTATTTTGAAGACATATAAAATGCTTCTGTGCTTATGCAAGGAGATAAGAAAACGAAGGTAGATGAATGAGTAAATGAAAGATAAGAAGTACAACTCTTTGTCCTCTCTCTTCCTTAGCAGGAAAGGCCTGATAGCAGGTAGTACCTTGTATCTCTAAGTGAAATCTGACCATCAAGAAATGGGGAGACAGCAAGGCGGTGGGTTTTTGCTTAGCAATTGGCAGAGCACAGCACTGTGGTTGTTGTTGATAGCAGTTGGGAAACTTAGCTAGAGGTCAGGTTAAAAAAAATAAAGTGAGTCAACAGGGAAACATTAGGAATAATTAAATTCCAATATGATTAGTTTTTATATAACCTTGTTGCAGCACATTCTCCATTGCTGGCAGGCTAAACAAAGAGGTCTCCTGATCCAGCTGTAAAATCTGTATGAATTCAGTTTGGATTCTTCCATCTTTTCTGTGTTTGCAATCAACAAAACAATCAGCTCAGTAATGCCCATTCATCTTGCCAAAATATTCCAAAAACATCCCAAATGTGGGATAAAGAAGATAAATCTTCATTAGCATTAGAAACAGGAATGAGTGAAGCACAGTGCCCAAAGCTGCATTTACACTGATAAAGACCCTTCATTGAGAAAGAAATTAGGGAGCAGTTTCACCCCAGGTTAGAGTGGAAAATACAAACCAGAGAATGGGATTTGTCTGAAGACACATCTTAGCTCTGGAGAGTTGGCATGGAAGGTGGAAAACAAACAAAGATCATATCAAGGTTTGTTGTTTGATTACTCAAGCATATTCATCCTCAAATAAGAGTAACCATTTTCTTAAATCTCTTCATTCCAACACAGTAAATCTTGGTAGTTATTCTCTTCTGCTTAAAGTTTAATCTTGAAGTTTTCTAGAAGCTGACAGGCTGCACACATCTTTTTAACTGCAGGGCAAGATTAAACAGAACTCCAGCACCAGTAACCACTCCAACACAAAGTCAGGAGCAAGCCAAATCTCACAGAGTGAATTGTAATTAAATCACAAGTGGAAGACATTTTCCACTGGTAAAACATTAATGTGGGTGACCTCAGTCTGCAGCAGCAGAGCTTCCAAACAACAATTTCCCTAAAATGGTAAAAGGTTGGGGGTTCTGTTGTGGGTTTTTTTCTGTTTCTTTCCACGGCAATACTTGTAAGAAAAAAATGTGCAATAGGAGTATGTATCTAGTCTTTCATGTAAACCTTCTTAAAATGCAGAGATGGTTTGCTTTGAAAATGTAATTGCTAAGGTCTGTCTTTTAGCATGCTATTTAGGTGAATTTGTATTTGCTGCATTTTTCATATCTTGCTTTAGTTAATTGCTCTCAGTACATACTTTATCAGTGCCACTCCAAAAAACAGGATTAGCCATGATATGAGATGGATTTCAAACAAGAAAAAATTCTTTACTGATGCTTGGTGGTGTAAGGAAAACAGAAGCTCAGTCATTACAGTTATATTATGTTTGCATAAATGAGAGCAAAATAAATAAGCTTTTTTTCCCTTTGCTTCTGCATTGGAGTTTTTTTGAGACAGAAGATATGCATTAATTCATGTTTTACTTGTTTTATGTCACCTGACTTGAAATGATGAGGCTGTAGCCTAGAAGATGCTGTGATCTTTTCCGGACAGAAAAACTTATATCACTTCCCCCTCTCTTTTGTTGTTTTTGTTGTTGTTTGGTTCGTTGGTTGGTTTGGTTTGGTTATTTTTAATGGGAAGAGAATTCCAGCTTTACAAGTGAGGAATTGATCATATTAGTTTTCATTGTTTCAATGATGTATAGCATGGTCTTAAACGTTGTTGCTCATTTAGTGTTCAGTATTCAATGAACAATATATTTGTCCTTTCCTCAGCTATTTTAACCATAGGGTGAGAGTTGAGCATAAATTGATATCTTTGGTGTGGGCTTTCTCATTCTTTATGGTTCTGTATAATGATGTAGTTGGGAAAAAGGAGGCACAGTCATTGCTGCTTTGCTCACCGTTAATTTGCTGTTGCCAGAATCTCTCAGTTTGGGACTACCTGATGCTGAGAAATGCTGTGCATTGGATTAATCATAATGAGTTAGCAAATAGTTATAGTTCTTAAGGAGGAAAAGGATTGTAATAATGCAGTGCTGCAAGGATGTGCAGTATGCTTAGCATCATGAAGCTTGTAAGTTGTAATACATTTATTATAATTTTGTCCGAGACATTGCAGAAACTTCAGAATGGGTCACATTACAGATGCTTATATATTACTTTGTTTCTTCACCATCTAGCTCTGCACTTTGATTATGCAAACATTGATGAAAAAACTGGTTTTCACCCTTGAACAGCTGACCTGGCTCTTGGGCAGTTTATAAAGACAGTCTGAGTCAGTGTGGAGTTGGTGTCTCCACCAGACCAAGAGTACTCAGAGAT
>WBMY01000379.1:215754-275965 GCA_013397315.1 Donacobius atricapilla | reverse complement strand
AAAATAATTTTCTAACTGTGTTTTGTTTCTGGAGATTCTTACACTACTTGCAAATAAACTGCATGGGATTTTATTTTTTATTTCAAATGCTTCAGTTAGTAATTTAGAAACAGTACACACAACACTGTAATAAACACCAGGTGTCTGATAGATGGTTGCAAGTGCTTTAAAAATTCTTTGCAATTAGATGGATCTAATGAAAATTCATCATACAAGGCCAATTAAAAAAATTAATAGTAATATGTAGTTTTGACAAAAGCATTTTCCTGAATGAAAAGACTACTTTTTCCTCCCCCATCATCCCCACTTTTTGTCTATATGTGGATGTGTGGGAGAGATAGTGGAAGCATGATGACTCTGGAAAGTCTGTGTCCTTGGGAGGTGGAAGGTGGAGGGGAGGTGGAGGGGACCCCAGCCTCCCTGGTTGGTGTCTTGTTTTTGTTTTGGGGGTATTTTTTTGCTTGGTTTTTTTTTTTTTTGGTTGGTGTTGGGTTTTTTTTGTTGGCTTGGGTTTTTTTGTTGTTTTGTTTTGTTTTTTGGGGGGTTACTGTGTTGTGTTTGTTTGTTTTGTTTTATTTGTTTGGGGTTTTTTAATTTGAAAGAAAGGTGTGTTATTGGCTAGATTATTGAGCCATGAAGACAATAATCCAGGTATTTGGCAATACTTCTAAGATTATTTTTTAAATATCTCCTGGAATAATTTCTGANAAACAGAAGCTCAGTCATTACAGTTATATTATGTTTGCATAAATGAGAGCAAAATAAATAAGCTTTTTTTCCCTTTGCTTCTGCATTGGAGTTTTTTTGAGACAGAAGATATGCATTAATTCATGTTTTACTTGTTTTATGTCACCTGACTTGAAATGATGAGGCTGTAGCCTAGAAGATGCTGTGATCTTTTCCGGACAGAAAAACTTATATCACTTCCCCCTCTCTTTTGTTGTTTTTGTTGTTGTTTGGTTCGTTGGTTGGTTTGGTTTGGTTATTTTTAATGGGAAGAGAATTCCAGCTTTACAAGTGAGGAATTGATCATATTAGTTTTCATTGTTTCAATGATGTATAGCATGGTCTTAAACGTTGTTGCTCATTTAGTGTTCAGTATTCAATGAACAATATATTTGTCCTTTCCTCAGCTATTTTAACCATAGGGTGAGAGTTGAGCATAAATTGATATCTTTGGTGTGGGCTTTCTCATTCTTTATGGTTCTGTATAATGATGTAGTTGGGAAAAAGGAGGCACAGTCATTGCTGCTTTGCTCACCGTTAATTTGCTGTTGCCAGAATCACTCAGTTTGGGACTACCTGATGCTGAGAAATGCTGTGCATTGGATTAATCATAATGAGTTAGCAAATAGTTATAGTTCTTAAGGAGGAAAAGGATTGTAATAATGCAGTGCTGCAAGGATGTGCAGTATGCTTAGCATCATGAAGCTTGTAAGTTGTAATACATTTATTATAATTTTGTCCGAGACATTGCAGAAACTTCAGAATGGGTCACATTACAGATGCTTATATATTACTTTGTTTCTTCACCATCTAGCTCTGCACTTTGATTATGCAAACATTGATTTAAAAACTGGTTTTCACCCTTGAACAGCTGACCTGGCTCTTGGGCAGTTTATAAAGACAGTCTGAGTCAGTGTGGAGTTGGTGTCTCCACCAGACCAAGAGTACTCAGAGATATTAACTGTGCTACGTTTTTGCATGCCTGTGAGATACAACATATGTGCTGAAAATGCATTTTAAGCCAGAACCGTTCCAGGCAGACATCTGCACATCTGCTGCCTTTGCTGTGCAACATTGGAAAGCCCACAGTGTCTCATCTGCAGATGAACTCCAAGGGTCCAGCAGCAATGGGCGCTTTGGGTGTTGTCAGGATGGTCCCAGCAGTCCCAGCCATCTCCTTTGTCATGTGCTGCCCATAAATGAGGAAACAAATTTAGCCCAGCGCCTCTTTAGGGTGCCTCTGAGATACTGGAAAGCTTATCAGCAAGCTCTTTGGAGATGTTGTTTAAGAGTGACAAGAAGGTGGTGGAAAATATTTCTCTCTCTGAACAGAAATGTCCAGGAGACCACATGAAACAAGGATTCATCAGTACTCTTACTTAGAGTAGTTGCACAGTGAGATGTCCAACTGTGATAAAAGATGCCTATGGTAATAAAATCCTCTCCAGTTCCCTTTCTTACAAGCTTGTGCTGCCCACTGGGGTCTCACGGCCACAGAAACCTGCAGTGACGGATGTATGTGAAAATTAGGCAAATATTTTGTGACTATTGAGTATCCTTCTAAAATAGTGCCTCTTATGAGATGGAAAGTTACATAACTCAAAAACATGACATCAAAAAACATAAAAAAAGATTAANAAGGTGGAGGGGAGGTGGAGGGGACCCCAGCCTCCCTGGTTGGTGTCTTGTTTTTGTTTTGGGGGTATTTTTTTGCTTGGTTTTTTTTTTTTTGGTTGGTGTTGGGTTTTTTTTGTTGGCTTGGGTTTTTTTGTTGTTTTGTTTTGTTTTTTGGGGGGTTACTGTGTTGTGTTTGTTTGTTTTGTTTTATTTGTTTGGGGTTTTTTAATTTGAAAGAAAGGTGTGTTATTGGCTAGATTATTGAGCCATGAAGACAATAATCCAGGTATTTGGCAATACTTCTAAGATTATTTTTTAAATATCTCCTGGAATAATTTCTGAATTTCTATGAAAAAGGTGTGGGGTTTTTTCCCTTAAAAAATTTGGTTTGTTTCTTTGATTTTAAAATATAAATATTTTAAATTCAGTTTCAGGGACATCCCACCACAATACAATACATGTATTAATTTAATATAATTAGCCTTTCAAAATTTCTTGGAGAATGCAATGAAATTTAATTCCTTTACAAATTTACTATGTGACCACATATTCAACATGTTATTGCCCTGAAAAACACATTTACTGCTATGTAACTCTAGAGTGATATTTTGAGAACGAGAATTTGCAATAAAGTTTGTTGTATAGCTACTTATGAAAAAGTAAATTACTGAGATGAATACTGAACCCTTCTTGGGTTCCTGAATGGTCTGTAAACAACAGGTAATACTGACAAATGGGAGAGGTCTGACTTTAGTCTTAAGTGTTAAATAGCAAGTGGTGCAAATGCATCCTTACTGTAGACTTTAATTTGCTATGACTAAATCTATTTTCTATTTCTGTTGTAAAAAATTACAACTGAACTGTATAGTAGGAGGGTACTTACACTACTGGGTGCATGAATTCTTAGGATCATTAATTATAATTCAGGTAGGATTGTGAATCAAGGAAGGTGACAGGGATATTCTGGGAAGGAGGTTTTGTTATTTTTCTGAAGTCATTTCAGTCTTCTACAGATACCTTTAGCCATGTTGTTGTTCCTTTTTGCCCTAGGTTATTCTGTAGGTATGTTATGGACCTCAGTCTGTCACATTGGTAATTGTGTACTAGGCAGTTTGATGTGATTTTAATTGCAAACTGTATTATAATTTTATAATTAGGGTGCTGTTATTCCCCCTTGGAACAACTTCCTTTTCATTGGTTTGTGAGCTGATTTGTTACTGATTTCAGAACCAAATCTGTAAGAAGAAAAAGATAATTCCGATCAATTATAATTTCTCGGAGGAGACAACATTGGGTGATGAAATGCTTACAGAAATGATATAATACTCTGACTAGAAGGTTCTTTTGAAGAAAATGGGGAATTTTGTTTGTGGTATGCTTGCACTATACTGAAAATCCTTTCGTTTTTGGCCAGTAGCGCATACAAGGCACATCCTCCGATGTCAGCATAAATAAAAATAGCACTGTAGCATATTTCACACTGAAGATTGCAGTTCAGATTGAAATCCTGTTATGTCAGCTCTTCTACAAACAAAGAGGAATAATCTGTTTAATAATATGGTCTGGCTGACAAATCTTAAGGGCAAAGATGCACAAAATTCATAGGCAAAAATGAGAACTGAGCCAGATAATTTCAGCTCTAGAATAAAATTTAAAATGTTTATCTACACTCCTTAAACCAAATAAAAGTTTTCAATGAATTTTTTTCTCCATTAAGATTATCAAGAATAGAGAAAGCATGGAAATGTATCAGTTTTACTGAAATACTGACTTGTTGGAGAAAATGATGGGAAAGGCATTGTTCTGACATTGCAAAAATGCTTTTATTTTTACCCCAGAAGTGTTTTTTATTGTGATATTTCTTTTGTGTATCTTTAAAAAACCAAAGTCACCCGACAGAAGCATACAATTTAATGTTATAAAAGTACTCATATTTTTTCATTTTTATTTGAATTTTGTTCCCAGTTTGAGATCAAACTCATTGCATTTCCTGGAAAACTGCAAATTCAGGTTTTGTCTCAAAGAGCTCACCACAATCCATGACTCCGATCTAGAAATACTCTTTTATTGCTTTGCTTTTGCTAACAGAAAGCAGTTTCAAAACCAGTCAGGTTTCTCAACAGTCACGAATACAGAAGACAGCCTCCTTTGGTTTCTGCTGTACTTGGGAACTGAAACCTCTGGAGATGCTCCAGCCAGCAGGATGGGCTGTCCTGCAGGGTGAGCGGTTGGGAGCTGCCAGAGACAAGGAGCTGTAGAACTGGTGGTCTCAGCCCTGCCCGTCCTGAAGGCTGGGTCTGTGTGCAGATGTAGATGTTGCCAGCTGAACAGAATTTATAAACAAGGAAATGACCTAATGACAGAGTTTTGACACCTAATGACTATGTGCTTCTAGCTGCAGCATTACTTGATAGATTTCTCTTTAATAATCGTTGCCTGGGGCTGTCCTTGGGACTATGTTGACCTGCAATGTGGCAGGCATTCTAGGATGGCATGTTATGTTTTTCTAAGTATATGATCCAATATCTCAAGGACTTAAGAAGTCAACCACTGGAAATTCATTTAGGCCTTTAGGTCTATGCTGGTCAGAAATTCCTGTGGAAACTTCCTGCAGTGCACTTCTGTTCCAAGTTTCGTGCTACTGAACTAAAACCCCTGTGTTGGCCAGGCTAGCTCAGAGCATGTTCAAAGTTTATTTCATTATTCACTGCACACATGCTGAAATCCATTTTTTTGAAAGTTATTGAAAATTAACGTTTTTCAAGTTTCTCCCCCCATGCTCAAAATTTCAATTCTCAATTTATAATTCTATTTGTAGATTGGAATTTTTGGAAAATGCGATCTAGTAAAATCTATGTCTTTGGGTGTGACATATTAAGTGCCTAAAGTTTTTCTTTTCAGACAAATGTGAATTTCCAAGTCCAAGCTATTTATTAGTTTGGACTGGAATAAAAGATCTTGTAGGGAAGAAAATTAAACATAGCTTTCAGCTGATAAATATTAAGGTTTTGTATTAAATCTTAGCATAGAAATTTTAGTAAGTAGCAAATGTAATAAATCTGTAATCCTTAAATCACTCAGTATTGCCTCTCAGTTTAATTATTTATCTATTTGGAACTCAGAAGAAACAGAATGATGTTTTTAATATTGACTGTATATCCTGATACCGTAAAGAAATGAAAGTAATTGGATGCCTTAAAGAAATGAAAGCAGTAAGTTTGCTTTTTGCTCATAGAGTTCTACAAAACTGAGTACAGTGACTCCTTTTAATCCAGCCTTTAAAAATTCCTTACAAATGTACATGTATTCAGTCCTGTTACTCATCTCTTCTCTCTGTTGTGCTTAAACTGGGATATGTTCTTTGGGATATCTCTGTCGGTTACTCATCGATAAGTCAATTCCCATTTTCTTTCCGTATTGACCTATGGATGGTTGCATGTCTGTACATTACCATATATTCCTTATAATATCTATTTGTGCATTCACACTTGAGATCCTACTGGAAGAAAACTTGCTGTGATGCAGAGTAATGTAAACTTTTTGTAGGAGCTTGTGGCAGTTCACTTGAGAGGACAAGTCCTGAACAGAAGCACCAGCAGCGCACAAAGGTGACATACCCTCTTCATCCTTGTACACGTGAGGGACTAATTATTACCTGTTCAATGTGAACAAATACGTTTAAGATAGCTGAGCAGCTGTTCAGACATTTTCTTGTGAGGGAGAGTGCATTTTTACATGGGGCTGACAGATGCTGATGAGGGATTTTGGTGCCTCTGAGGGCAGACTTACAATTGTCAGGAGGACTGCCGTGGACACAGACGGAGTTGAAGGATTTGATGCAGTGATGGCCTGATCATCAGAAGGGTGGTGGAGAGAACCAGCATTCACTGCTGCGTATGCCTGACTCAGAGAATTCATTTGAGCATCTGCGAGCAAAGCTTAGAGCAGGTGACTGCATGAGCTGGTAGCAATGTGTGTGTTCGATGTACGTAAGGAGGTTGGCAGTTGTTGCTGATTGACTGATCTCAAGCAGCAGGCAGGTTGCAAAGGTGATATCCTTGAAATGCATTCTATGATTTGTTTATGAGCTTGCCCAAAGAGAAGCCTGGTGAGAAGTAGCATGGCTTTTCTACTGAAGCTCAGGAAGGGTGATATTCAGCCTTTATATTTCTTGACTTCTTTTTTTCTATGTATTTGGTGTCTACTTCATTTTCTTTATGCTGTGGCATTTAGTTTGACTGACATTTGAAAATGTACAATAATTGAGATCAGTGGTCTTTAACCTTAAAGAAAAAGCTGTAATGTGGTCTAGCTATTTCGATTATATTCCAATTTCCTTGGAACAGATGTTGTATCATAGCTGAGTGTGTGGGGAAAATAAGCTGAATTTAAAATTCCAGGCAAAAGACAACTGAGGAGTCTGTGACCAGGGAGTGCTTAAAGTTTTTCTCTGACTTGGAGCTGATGCAATATTTGGTGCCTTGGGCTGTGTGCACCTTAGACTTTTTTTTTCCTCTTTTCTTTTTTACTGCACCTTTTACATTGCTAATGTTTCTTATGTTGCCATGTGGACATTTTATTCTATTCTACTGGGCAGCTTAGCTTTTCCTTCCCCATAACACTGTTTGTACACAATTCTGGGGCTTTGTGTGATATTGGTTTTAGAGCTCTGATAACCTTCTGAGTTCAAAGTTTTATGCAGATGTGATTACTGACTCAATATCACTGGGTGATTCTGCATAATCACTTAGAAAATGAAGAAAACGTACAAATTTTTGAGGGATGTTTTAGAAATCAGAGGGTAGTAAGTGCAGGTGTTGGCAACTTGGTGATTTAGAATATACTGCTCTGGCTTTTTAAAGCGTCCTATACACCTTTGAACCCTTTTAAAGTGCGTCCATGCTGTCCCATAGCTATGGCCAGGTCTGTGTGGTGCATTAATCTGCTCAGTGGCAGGCACTGTCAAGTTCCTCTGTGATATTTTGTGGTGGTGTTATAAGAGAGTTTTTATCCTTACACTGTGTGAGAAGTTTCTCCTTTATTTTACAGTGTATACAGTGTAGATCTGTCCTAATCTAAAATAGTCCTAGACAGACCCAATCACCTCATTGTTTCAGTAAATTTAGTTTCTGTGGTGGCAACTGTGATGGCTTCTGTAGCAAGAAGGAACAGAATAAAGTATAGAATAATACAGAATACGGAAGGAGTTCTGCAGGAACACATTTTGCATTGTGAGTTGCTCTTGGGATTGTACTTGTGCTGCTAACCATGAGTGCTTGAAAAGTAATGAGAAACCAATCCATATTGTTCCTTTCCAAGGGCTACTGGATCACGACTGCTACTAAAAGTTTGGTTAGCAGAGTAAGTCCTTACCTGTCTTGAAATTTTTGGATGAAGTAGTGTCTGTGAGAGAGCAAGTACTGAAGGTGACTGTGATCTTTGTAGGATCAACCAAACAAAATCATGAAGCACTATAATTTTTTCTCGTTTGGAACAAAATTTCATTCAAACTGAGGGAATTTGGTGTCTATTACTAAGGTAATCTGTTACAAGGAACTTTGCATCTGTTACAAGGGTTTATTTGTATCTGGAGGTTTTTTCTGCGTTGTTTTTTTCGTTTGTTGTTTTGTTTTGATTTTTGGGGGGGAATTGATTGGGGAGGCAGGGAGGAATAGCCCAAAAATACCTATGTCATTATCTCAACAAGACTAAAGTGGACTCACAGTGTTTCTGTTATGTTTAATGAGAGTTTTTTTCCTCTACACCAAGCCAGAAGCAAATAACCAAGAAGACAGGAGGTGTTTTTTGAACCTCATCAGTCTCAACTTTTCAGAATGGGTTTATGGGAAATTGAACAAGACAGAGAGTACACCCGTGGTAATTCTTTAAATTCCTTCAGTATAAAGCAGAGGAAAGGAATTGTGATATGGATTTCTGTACTGTCCTAGCTAATGACATTGGCAGTAATGCAAAGGTTCTTTGTACTTCTCTGGAGTTGGAATTCTTGAACCATATTTATGACAAGTGAATAAGGTTTGAACATTTAAATTTTGCTTCTGTTGATTTAAAATTGTAGACTGTAGTGAAACTGGCAATTAGCTTTGTCATCCTAGTGTCAAATATAGGAATCTCTCAGACCTATCTTCAAACTGGGATTTGATTCATGCTTTATTTGTCTTTCTAGTCACTAGAAATGAGAGCACATACTTGGTTTTTTTCTTGCACTGAGGCAGATGCCAATAGTAGAAATAAGAATGATTTTCTTTTGTGTAGATACACTTCATTGAAACTTTGGAAACTATGTAAACAAACAAGATAAAATATATAAGCATTTAAAATGAAGTTCTGGATACAGCTGCATTGTGTTATCACCATTCCTTTATCCAGGTTCACTTACATTCTTAAAACACTCTGAGGACCACCTGTTTCACCTTGCTTCAATTCACTTACAGACCCTTTTCACCACAGATATAGCCACTCCCACTAACAGCTACTAGATGGGGTTCAGAAGCAAAATCCAAGTAGAGACACTTGTAAACTCTTAAAAATTTTTGAATAGAGACTTCAAGACTGTCTCATCATGGAACAGAGTCATATTTGAACAGGGGTCTTGAAGAAGTGGCAAGAAATGCTCTGGTCTTCACAAAAGTAAATGATTATATGAAAGACTTCAGCTTCTCATTTGTCTTTGTGAGTCCTTTCTCATAGAATTTCTCTGCCTTTGTTTTTCCAACCAAACTTCTCAGCAGTGTTCTGTGTTTCTGTTTGTTGCAATGGGAGATCATGTCTTGCTCTTTTATTTGTAGTTTTGGGCATCATCTCTGCTGTCTGCCCTATAGTCATATAGAAAACTCCTGATATCCTAAATTGTCATATTTAGTAGAATGTACACTTGCGCCTTTTAAAAACAATGTTTTTTAAGATTCACTGTGTTCTTCTGGATCCCTAATCCACTGTCAAGGTCTGTAAACATGACATGTAAAAATTTGCTGGTCTGTGTAAAATAAGGAGCTTTTGTGGGTTGGAAGTGTTAAAATAATGTGGTGGTGGTGATTAGTAGAAAAGCAGAGAGCCAATTTAAAGGAATAGGTAAATATACTGACCATGGTGTGGTGGGTTCACCTTGGCCAGTCACTGAGTCACTCCTCCTCTTCAGTGGGACAGGGGAGAAAATACAATGCCAAGGCATGGCTGTCAAGAAAAGTGAGGGAGACTGGTCACCAGTTACCATCATAGTAAAAAGCAGACTTGGCTGAGGGAAAATTATTTTAATTTCATGGCAATTAAAGCAGATTTGTGTAGTGAGAAGCAAAGAAAAAATAAAACAAGATGTTCTACTGTCCTCTTCCCCTTTCTTCCCAAGTTCAGCTTCAGTTCTTCATTCCTGACTCATCTACCTCAGTCCCCACCCCAAGTGGGACAGCAGGATGGGGATGGGAGGTTGTAGTCAGTCCATAGCACATCCTCTCTGCTATTCCTTTTCCTTCCTGCAGCTTGTGTCCTGCACTTCTGGCAGTGCAGAATCTTTATTTTTTCATATGTTCCTGTTGCTCTTTGCTTTGGGCCTTATATTTTAATTGCTTTGTAAAAGAACCTGAAATCCAACAATGGATAAGATATTGTATTAGGCCATTTAACAGCTGGAAGTTATGCTATTGGCATTGAAACTATAACAATTTGAATATAGCTGAATTGCCTCTTTCTACCTGTTTTCAATTGTAAAGGCAATAGTGCATTAGACTTTCTCCCTAGTTTAATCTACTTTGTGCTTTGTTCTTTTAATTTTCTTGCAAATTAAAAATGATAACATAGCCAAACAATTCTCTAAAGGTCCCTCATCTCATTTTGAAGTAAAATTAAATATTTACCCCAGAAATGTTTTACATGTGAATATTTAAATATAGTTTATTATTCTTGATGTAGAATTTTTTCGATGTGGAGTTTTTGCTGTTTATTTTTTGAGGTTTTTTTTTGTTTGTTTGCATGTGTGTGTTTGTTTGTATGTTTTGTAAAGCAATCAAATCTGGAATTGATTTGGTTTCTTTCATTATGTATTTTTCATTGAAAATGTCACCAAAAATTTCACTTCTGTGTTAGGCATGGTGTTTGCTCTTCTGAATAAAAATTTAATTGACTTATTAGCATTACATCATAGTACAGATACTTCCAGGAAGTGATGTTCATTGATGAGACTGGCAAATACGAACCTACTACCGCCTATATATTGCCTTTTTTGCAAATAAGAGTTATCCCAAAAAGCATAAGTTCTATTCCAAATAGAAATTGAACATTATTTCCATAAAACTTTTTCCATCATCACTGAAGCAGATGGAAATAAGAATAGCTTGGTGGTTTTGTCTCTCATCAAGAGCTGAGTCCCATGACATGCAGGGAAATGTGCTCAGAGCAGCTCCAAAATCGTTGACTGGAGTGCTGGCAGTGGGTTCCAGTAGGAACTGAGGAAAAATGGAAATTTCTTCGGTGCTTGTAGCCAGTGCTGCCAGCTAATGCTGTGTGTGACAGCACTGGCAGCCTGGTTCAGTGTGGAGGGCCAGTTCTCCAGAGAAATTGGACACAACTGTGCTTAGCCATGGCTAAAGTTACCTGAATTACACAGACTACACTGGCAAATCAGTCTCCATCTTGATCAAGTATTTGGGGTTTAAAAAGACATGCCCTATCATTGTCCATCAAATCACATTTCTCCATGAAACTTTAGCTTCTTGGCTCCTGGAACAGAACTGATGAAACCTTAGATGTGGTCTGATTAATGGTTTTACTATTTGCTTCTGCCCTTCCTGCCTGAATCTGTGGCTGTGTCTTGTGTTATCTATCCAAGATTATAAAATCTTGGGATTTTATTATCTCTATGCCTGGCAGGGCTTCCCTCTCCACCTCCAGCTCCCAAAGCTTCATTCTGCTCCTTTATTCCCTTTGGTCAAAAATTCTTTCATTGTTATCCCTCTAGAAGTTGGCCTCTTGTAGTATTTTATTTTTAAAGTGTACTGCTTAGTAATTTATCTCAAATGAGAGCAAGAAGAGTCTGTTATGTGGTAATATACAATGTATTGTGGTATGTACAGAGAATGTCTCTAAGCTGTATACTTGGATAAAATAACCCTTCTTCGGGTCAGTTTTGTGCATAACATTTCTCCTGGGAAGTTACTTTGGATAAATCAAGAAACTATGGTTTTGATCTGTAAAATTTAAGTGAAAGATGGGAATATAAATGCCTAGTAGACAAAACTAAAGAGAAAATCAGTAATAACAGTAGTTTGGCAATAAAAGTATTGACTAATTTAAAATAATAATAATAATAAAAACTAATGAAAAGGATTTGTGAGGTGCCAAAACTGAGGTTATCTATCATAATTCTGCTATAAATCCATACCAAATTAGCAAAATCTCTCTCATGCCAGATATCTTTAAATAATCTTGCCTTTTCGTGCACATACATTCCTTACTGCTCCTCAGAGAATTTATTTATTGATGGGGGCTTTGTAAAGGCAAGAAAATTAGATTATCTGTTCTGTTAAATACATTTCCATATTATTGTTGTTTCATTGTACTGCTTAAAGTCGGAACTTTATTTTGTGTACATTTTTAAGACACATTCCTTTCAAGCAAAAGTTTGGAAAAATAACCATTTTTTAATTCTGACAGTCTAGACTATTCAGTATGACCTAAGGAGAAATGTTTTTTGGAAACCAATCTTTATGCTTAGTGTTTCCTATTGTGTTTTCCTTTCAGCTGAGAAAGGATGCACTAAGATAGTTTCTTTGGGTTTAGGAAACAGATGATAGCATGCAAAGCCCCATGTTTATATGCACTGTGGTGTTTTGACCTTTATTTGATGGTGTTTTTTGAAAACTTCAGAGCAGGTCAGTGGAGGGGTGTACTCAGTGTTGGAGGTCAGCAAGTGAAAATAGAAGAGGGTCATCTGCCCCTTATTGTGTATTTGAGGGGTGAGGGTTTGTAGATATTTGTTTGAAATTTTCTTAGCTGGTCTTCAAAGGAGCTAAAAAAAAAAAAAAGACAACATTATCTAATCAAAGCTGCTCAGTCAACTAATGACGTCAAGTAGTAACCTTAACCTTCACTTTCTCACCATATTTCCTTTGGACTATAAGTTATTTAATGCAGCTAAAAATCACCTCATCCATCATAGCAATGTAGCCTTTTTCTGTGCTTCATTATGTAGTGGGTTTATCAGCACTGGGCAAGGAAATGAGAGGAAGAATAATTCCTTCTTTAATTGAATTTGCAGATTGGACTGTGGGTGGGAGAGGGGGAGCAATGGGCTGTGCTGGCACCAGGCCAGAACCCCACGTCGTCAGCTCCCTGTGAACAAACAGTGCCTTCATCACTGCATGGACCAGGTGCCAGGGTATGGAATAAACGTGTTCAGTACTGTAGTTGTGTCTAACATGAATTTCGAGCTACAACAGGAATTTAGAATAGAAAGATGACCTGCATGTGGTCACACTCTGTGCTGACTTGACTGCAGTGTCTGAGAAAGATGCATTGCGTGCTGAGAGTGGGTGTCAGGTGTTATCATGGGGAAATAAAAGTACTTATTACCTTGTGGTGTGATTAGTTCATATGACCTTGATGTTAGAAAGAATAATTTTGCCTTCTGGTATCATTTTCAACAGCATGACACTTCTTCCTGCTGTTTCCAGTAAAAGTAATGAGGCTACTTAGGATATTCAGAGGTGACCTGATGTGCACATAGATAATTAGAGCAGGTTCCACTCTCAATTCAATATCTCAATATTGTAGAAAATAATGTGGTGTTGCTTTTGTGAAAGGGAAGCTGGTAGTTGTCAAATACATAAAAATTAGCAGTTAAATTGCAGTTGGCAAGTCCTTGCAGTAACAACATTTATTTTTTTTGTTTTTCTTGTTGCTTATGCCAGTCTAGAATATGAGAATCATAGATTTGTTTTTTCCTCAGAATATGGCGGCATGGGTTTGGACTTCTCCTATAATATTGCAGTGGCAGAAGAGCTGGGAAATATCCGTTGTGGAGGTATTACTATGGCTATTGGAGTGCAAGCTGGCATGGCTACACCTGCTCTTACAAGGTAATTTTCAGAAAGCTTGGTTTAGCCTAAAACCCAATTGTCATGAGTAGAGAAAACCAATACTGTGTAGATTCACTTCAGTAATGCCTGAGGAAAAAACCTACTCTCTACTTCTCTCAGACAGTTTGCTTTAGGGGAGAAAATACTTCTTTTTTTTTTTAATGCTAGCGTTGCATTAATTATATGTCAAAACATAAACCTTGTTGAGTAGTAGATGATATGTTTACAAACACAGAATTTAGGTGCCACAACCAATTACAAAAAAATCTAATTCCAGAATCCAATTTGTTCATGTTTGTCTTTTTTTCTTATACCCCAGTGCAGTAATACTAAGGATGCATTTAGTTGTAATGATTAGGATCAGTTTAATTTACTTTATAATTTACTTGCTCTTTTTCCAGCTTTGCAAGGTGCCAGTCCTAAACTTGTAGCACATATATCATGCTTCCTAAATATGCCCATTCTAGACAATTAATCATTTTTCTTTTTCTCAACAGCTACGTCAGTGTTCCCACTTTGATTCACTTACTATCACTCAGGCTCCTGCGTTTTCTTAATCTGATTTTTTGGGGTGTTTCCTCCCTCAATAAAAGTGACAGTTACCAACTTCTTCATGTAGTAGTTTTGCAGACATTCTGTGTCATAACAGCAGTTCCTAAAACTCAAGTGAGGCAGCGAGCTGATCCAGCAGTTTGCCCCTGGAATATGGACACACTTAAAATTCTGGAAGATGAGGGTGGGAATTAAATTCTAATAATTATGTTGAAATCAGGAATTTCTCTGCATGAAACAGATATACAAGAAGGGAAATTTTACTCAGAAGAGCATTTTTGGGATTTTTTGGTAATTTTCCGGGGGTTCTTGACTTTTTTCCCATTCTGAATGAAAATGCCTGTAAATCTACTGTAGAGTCTGGAATATAAGTTGTATTCCCTTGACATCTGTTTATCCTACTGTATGTGTGACTTTGGAGGTCTCATCTGCAACAAATTTTTCTTAAAGTTTTCTTCTCCTTTGTGTAATGCACCAAAAGCTTGCTAAATTCATGGAGTTCAGTATGTGTGTTGCAACAGTGGCTTAGCTATAGTCCAACTGAGAATAAGAATAGTATTTTAAAAGACTTCCGACAGTACTACCTTGCCCCTGTGACAGCCTTTTATTCAGGGGTTAAAAGAAAATCTGTGGCTAAAAGAAAATGGAATTTTGTTCCATTGCAGTTTTTTGGCCTTCTGTTACTCTGTTCTGCTGTAGTAAAACAGTGAAGTTATACGTATTTGTGCTAGTAAAATCCCACAGCGGAAGCTCTTGAAAAATAAAAGTGAAATTGTAGTTAATTTGATTAAATCTTTAATTGAATTTGTATTTGCATTATTGAATTTTTCCTCCACTGCTGAGCTAATTCCACTGGCTATTTATATAGTATAATGCCCCCCACACAAATGTAAAAGTGAAACTTGGTGATGACAAGAGAGAGCTGGTTGCTACAGGAAATTTTGCCTGTGTGCATCTTTACCTCATGCTGTGTAGTGGGAGGGCCGACTGTTTGTCCTGGATCATGCGTTCAAATGGCATCCATGTCCTGGGTGGTTTCTTTAAAAGTATCTGTGTACTGTGGGGATTCTAAATATGCTCGTAGAGATAAGGCACATTTTGCATTTTGGCTGTGCATTGTTGCACAAATAAAACAATAATGTGGGATTCAACCATCAACTCCTAAAAAAGCCTCTGTAGCTCCTTGTTGGCTTTTATAACTTTGGGCTTTGTTCAGCATTCATCCAGCACATACTGAGTGTACCTACAAACATGAATGTGATTCCTGTGATTGCCAGAATCCCTTAAATGAAGAGTAGGACTCTAAATTTAAGAACTAAATACAAAATGCTTTGTCAGCAGTGATCTTTGATGGTACAGAACCTAACTTCCTGCCAGGTCTTTCAAATGCATTCAGATATAATACTTCCCTTGCTTGCTTACAAATAGAGTGGAAAAAGCAGCTCCTAGCTGAGGCAGTGTCCCAGAGCTTATAGACAAACCTGTGGGGTGTCAGATCTGTAGTGATACCAGATCAGTTTAGAGCTGCCCATCTCAGCAGTCGGCAGTGAACTTTACTTTTTTTTTTTCCTGTTGTTTATAAACAAATAGTAAGGATAATGATGATTATTTAATGGGAAGAGGGTGCTTTTCTATGTCATCACTGATTCTTTCTCCACCCTCATTAACAGCATAGCTTGGAATTAATACAAAAAAAAATAGTTTTACTATCTGATTTGTTTGCCCTAAAGGAGAAGCTGCGGCTGACGGTTAGAACATATAAACAGAACTGTGTGGATCACAAAAGTGTTACATCTGTGTTTTACCATGGTTTTACTTTTTTACCCTCTAATTACAAGATTGTATTACACTGGAATTTTTGTCTTTGTTTTCATTACATTCCACCAATGTTAGTCATAAAGTATGGAGCAGGAAAGGATGGTCGTGAAATCAGTGAGTCAGAATCTCGTACTTGGGACTTTTGTATTGCACAGGATCAACAAGATTCATTGACTGTAGACCTGTATGTGTGTATGGATACCCAAATGCATAGAGACATATTTTGTAATGATGATAAGGCAGCACAGTTAATCACATGGGAAACTATCCCCTGAGGCATGGCCCCAACCAGAAAGCAGACATGGTCGAGTCTGTCTCCAGCCAGAGCATGATCTTGAAAACAGAGTTTTCTAACTCTGGAGCTGTTAAACTGGGAAGAAGTAGATGTTGCATTTGTGCAAACCTGAGATTTTTCTGGGATGCCTTTAAGATGCGTAGAATTTTACAGAAGTTGCATATTTCTAATACAAAAGCTAGCAGCTGAGCAAGAAGCTACCTGTCTCCTGCAAGGCACAGAGGCTCACCATCTCCTGAAGATATGTATCCCAACCTTTTTTTGATTGCAAAATAACATCTTCTGTAACCACATTTTTGGAAAGAGCTGAATTGTTTTCTGGAACTCAAAACAAAGAAAGAAGTCAAACCAAAAATATTATTCTAAGCAAAGTTCTTGCTGTGAAAATCCTCTGTTGAAATGCTAAAGGTTAGCATAGTTTCAAGCATCAGAAGGCATTGCCAAAAATCACCATTATCTGCTTTCACAATCTGATTTTTCATGTTGTTGGTTGGGTTCTTTGGGTTCTTGTTTTTTTTTTTTTTTTGACAAATGAATGTGCAACTATCCATACTTGATCATGCCCCGAGGAAAATCAAAAAAAACCAAAGTATGATGTCTAACAGACATGGGAACTTTGTTCCAGTATGCTAGAGGAAAGTGTAGGCACTCTAAAATTGCTTCTTGTATTCATTTGGGATTGCTGCTGTGATTTTCAGCAGAGACAGGACTAGGAGTTGAGCTCCTTGTGCCCACCAAGTGGAAGTGTCTGCCGGATCCCAGTCTGTTCACAAATTGATAACTGTGTGTGTAGCACAAAATTTGTAACTAATTTCTGAATAAAATTTACCTGCATAAGGTTTTAATATCCTGTGTTTTTCACTATATTGTTGCAGGTTTGGTTCTCATGAATTGAAAAAACAGTTCCTCGTACCAACTATAGCTGGTGATTTTGTGGCTTGCTTGGGAATCAGTGAAGCTGGAGCTGGGTCAGATGTTGCAAGTAAGTTAACCTAGCAAACTGCCAGTTTTAGACAGCCTGATGTTTTAATGGAAAGAATCTGGTCTTCCTGACCCTTCACTTTACTTCCATCCTTTGTAAGAAACAAAAGCAATTAAAGTCTGATGTGGTGAGGGCAAAAAGTAACATTCCAGTAACATAACACACACTTCTCATGCATCCAAAAGCAATCAATTTTAACCTATTTTTCAGGTGAATCAGTGGAGTAACCTTGTATAACACAGAACACAACAGATTAATGTGGCTTTTATGCTGGCCTCAGTTTTCTGCTAGTGTTGTCCTGCTCCGTCCAGGCTCACCACTGGCAGGAGCACTCCAGCACCTCACCAGCTGCACAGCCACCGTCAGTCATGCAACCCTAGATGTACATGAGAGGGAACATAACCTGTTCAGCTGTAGCAGAACTTGGGCTACCTTGACAGAGACCTCTCCACTAAATGGGGCAAACTACAGAGCCACTGTTGTGAAAATGATGGCATCACTTTCACAATGATTTCCTCTTGTTCATCCTTACCTCACCTCAGCCACTTCTGCTGTTCCTGCAAAGCAAAAAATCTCTCAACTGGTGATTACTTTATTTAGAGCTATTGAAGAATTTGCAATGTCAAATCTATTATCTTTATGATTTAGTTACTTTGCATGCAACTGTTTTTCTTGGTTCAGTGCAAGTATATGTTTAGAAACCAGGACAAATGAAACTCTTATTCTGAAGTGCCTGAGGCAGTAGAAAATTTGAAAAAATAAATCAAACAGATACGACAGAAAAAGAAAAGATGTCTCCTTTGATGATAAATTGTGGACTTCACAGAAAAGGGAATGAGAACTGGCCACTTTTAGAGGTTTAGTTGTTGGACAGAATATGGCTAAGTTGAACACACTGTGTTCTTACAAGTTACTGAGACATCTTCCTGCAGACAAAATTGCCAAGTATGACAGATATTTTTTATCTGAGAAGTCCTATCTTCATTTCCATGACCAAACTCCTGTTGTTTTTTCAAGGCAAAAAGATAAATATACAGTGCTTGAGCAAGAGTGTAGCAGGTAGATTTCAAGAACAGTAATGTGGATAATGAAATAATAGGACTAAATATTTCTGAATAATTTATTGCTGTTTTCCTTTCTAGGTTAATTGAATTTATTCATAAGAAAAATTTTAGTAGACTTGTTTATTAAATAGTACTTATTAATAATACTTAATAATTATACATAATAAATATAAAATATTAAATTTCAATGTTATTTAAACTAACATTATTGCTTGTTATAATTTAAATATTATTAAGATGTAAATAATAAATCTTATAATAGTACTTAATTATTTCTTTATTAAAGTAATTATAAATTTGGATTTTGTTAATGGAAGAAATACAACATCATTTATCTTAATAAATGCTTCTCTAATTTAATTAGATGATTATTGGAAAATTCTAAATTGGAATTTAATTTTTTGATGCAGTGTTCCCGATAATAAGTAACATAAATATTCCTTCAGCAGGATCTTGTTTATCATCTGGTTAAAGGAGTATGATACACTTAGATTAATGCAGTTAAAAACCAATTTGGAATCAAAGAGAATTATCTAATGAACTTACACTGCAGCTTGGAGGCACACTGCAGGATGAAATGAAAATACTTTTTCCCCTGCCCTGGAAGATTTGCTCCCTGATATAAATGCCAAATCCAGCTTACAGTGCTGCTGAAGGGCAATTAAATGGACAACTTAGGCATGAGCAACAGGAGCTCGTGTTCTGAGTTGCACAATCTCCAGATGGCCCCGCTGAAAAGTAGACGGAGCTGTGTGAAACTGCACTTGGTGCTTTCTTATGTTGCTCATGCTCTTGGGATGTTTGCCTCCCTATGGGAAGTGAAGGGACATAGTAGCTGTTCACATGTGAAGGTTGGAGACGTGCTTCTGCCATGTGAGCCAGTGTATTTTAAACAGGCACAGAGTAAGAATGACACAGAGTAAGGTATCTCTAACATTTTTTCCTGCAGTTCCAATATTACTGAAGATGATATGAACACAGAAGACAAAAACAATGTTTACATGAGAACTGAAATGTGCCTCAAACTAATTTATTCAGAATTCAACAGAACAAAAAGGACTGTGTATATTAGTCTAATAAAAATTCATGTCAGTTTGAAGAAACACCTGTCTGCTTTCAAGTGTAGTTGTTCTATATTGTCCATAGTAGTGACTCAAAAACTAGCAAAGAGTTGGTTTGAGAAGAAAAACAGAACAGTACAGATGGTACAGAAAGTATCTTTAATTTCAGGATTCTGGTACTACAAAGCATAAACACTTGTGTCAGTTTGAATGATACTGTCTCATTCTATCTCACTCTGATTCCACAATTTATAGAATGTAGTCTGTGGGGATACATAAGAACACATCATGGAAAACAAGTCCTCTTTCTTCAAGTTATCTCCAGGTATCTGCAGCTAGTAACGCTCTTCACATCTACCTCTTTAACAGAAATATCTTGCTCCATTTTGTCTCAGTGGAATCCAGCCTTTCTGCTTTTCTGGACTGAGGTAGTCTTTTCTGAGCATAAACCCCCAGAACTTCACATGGTGTCTATAATGGAAACAAATGTCTCTAACCCTAGTAGAAGTATTATTCTCCAATACATGATGTTACACCACACCTTGCAGACTTGTGAATCCTGTGATTAAGTGTGGATCATCTTCATAAGCAGTTTGCTATTGAAACATCGCAGGATTTAGCAATCACTTTTACTGCTTTGTGTCTGAGTACTGGTACATGCCATGTTGAATTTGAAAACTCGAGATAGTTCCTTTCTTGCTGGGCCATACTTCAGTTGTCTCTGTTGGTGATGTCTCCAAGTTTGTGTCACAAACAAATTTAACTAGTGTATTCCTATCCTTTTAAAGATCATTAATGCAAATATTCAGTAGGTTTTGTCCAGAGGCTAATATCCAAGGAGAGGCTTAATTAACACTCTCCCTGCACATCAGAACTTCCTCCTTTAATGTAACCTGATGCAATTTCTGCTTTGCCAAGTTCCTTATGCACACTTCCACTTTTGTCTTAATTCTTATCATTTCAAATTTTAACTCATACTCTACAAATTTTAACTACTCCAGTAGTTTCAATTTCACTTGCTTGAGTCCAATAGGATTTTTCTTTAGAAAATCCGATTTCATAATAAATCAGGTTAGGTTTAAATAAGATAACATGGGTAAATAGAATTCCCTTTTCTCCCCAAATGTATTTTGAGGCTGTGCAGATTGCCAAAATCAGCAACCTTGTTTTCAGTAATTCCAGTTTCTGTACAGTCTTTGTTGTAGGTGTTTTGCTTTGTCAACCATATTGTGAATCTGCCTGTATCTTCTGTGAAATATTTCTTTTTTTGAAGTGTCCTCTATATGCCTCATTTTCTTCCCATCCTCTTCTCATTTCTGTGGCTGAAACAGTTTTGTTTGTCACCACAATCTTCTTTGATTTTGTTGGTTTTCATCTGCAAGATATACCTTAGTTCAGCCTGTGTCAGTACTTATCTTTCGATCTCCAAATTGTAGCTTACTTTCATGACTAATCTTGTTAATTTCCTGCAAGTCATTTCCTGGTTTTTGAAGTGATTATTCATTCAGTTAGACTTGAGGTATTTCTTTCAAGTTTTGGGGTTTTTTTTCCTATGCGGATGAGGATAATTTCAGATATATGTTCTTCATATTTTACTTTAGGGATGTGTGTTGCCTATCTTTGACTGAAATACTGACCTTAAAAGTTGAAGCCAACCTTACCTTTAGTGAAATCTATGTAGATGCATGGCTGGACTCAAGTGCAGTGGAGAAGAAAATTGAGGCTCAAGTACGTGTGGTTGGAACAGTGATGTGACCAGCCCTGGCTGCTTATATGGCACCAGCTGTATCATGCGCCTCTGGTGGTGCCTTGTGCTCTTTCCTAGAAGGGCTCCCCAGAGCATGCTGTGTAAGAGGTTAGTGGTGTGGGCCTGCAGAAATTAGTTATGGAGCACCCACTGAAGTAACCTTTTCCCAGAGCTATGCACTATCAGGGAAAATAGTTAAATGTTCCAAATTATCTTCATAGAGTCCGTTCCTGAGTCCACTTGACCACAGTAAATTGCTAAGTAGGTTTTCAAAACCTGCTATATTTTAAACATAAAACTTACATATTGATTTGATCATCTTTCTTCTAATTAAAGAGAAACAATTCTTCACAAGATCATTTAAAATAGTTGTTTCTCAAGTATTTGAAGCAAACTGTGAACAATTGAATCTGGAGTACTTGAACATTCTCATTAGTAAGGCATTTGTTCTTTAATCTGTATTTGGGTGGTTAGGCCCCTGTGACGCCATGCCTGCAAGAACTATTTACATTTGTGGTAACATCACAGTGCTCATTGTTCCTTTGAAAACCTTGTATGGGATTTCTATCTAATCTTTTCAGTAGCTGTTCCATAACAAAGGGATGTGTGATGCAAATCACTGTGTACGCTCCCATCCTTGTCACACCATTTCAGTATGGTCATATTTCTTATTCCAGCTCTTGTGTGTCCTTCCTTTATTATTTAGTCTCCATGTATATGAGTGTCCAATGTCTGTGTCCATGGCACATTATGAGTGGCCAGTACTTTAGATTACTTAAGCTTCTTGGCATTTGTTATTATACAGATGTCATATCAAGTCCCTTGGACAGATTTGCCACAGTCCTTTCATTGGTGAATTCCTCTGTGCCTGCTGGCTTTAGCCACATGATCTCTTTCCCTTGCTGTCCATCATTATCAGCTAGTACGTTCCTCTAGCCATAGCTATATCCCATACTTCCTTATTTTACACCTTACACAATTTTTTCCCATCATTTTTCTCTTGTGCTTTCATTAACAAGACTAATTTTCAGCCATGCTGACTTCAGTCCCAGTTTATATCCTAAATGAAGATCAGATACTTGGGTTTGCTTTTGGATTATGTTTAGCGCCCTAGGGAAGGATGTGCACATGCAGGCTGAGGTGATTGTGTATGAAAGTGTAACCAGACAACTTAAACATACCTGCCCACTCGGTGTCTGACTCCCACCTTCCAAGTCTATGATCCCCCTTCAGTGATGGTCTCTTATGGATTTCATAGTCTTCATGGATTTACAGGTGCTATGAGGAGTTTGATAGGGTTCTCTTATACCATCACCTACTTATAGCTGGATCTCTGTTGGAGAGTCTTCATCAACTGGGGTTCTTGTTGAAGAAGTTAAATTGCAGGGAAAAGAAGGCAGCCCTTTGGAAACTGCTGGAGGATAAATAATAACTAATGATTCTCTCTGGCTGTCTGTTGCAGCTGGGGCTGCTTGCAGCATGATGTGAACCATAGCAGATGAAAGTAAGATTTTTTTTTTGCCAGGATGTATAAATAGCAAGTCTTTAGAACTCCTTCATGGCCAGACACTCATTGCATTCAGACTTGGTCTTTAATAGTTTACCAGCTTTGAACATATTGCAGCACTGTGACCAAGAGCATACAGGAAGTGCATGTTGGTTTATGTTTATGCATTCACAGGTACTGAGGCTTGTGTTTGTTTAAGTCATGACTCTGGAATTAGTGGCCTCCTCAAGACTAAGGTACACAGTAAGAGAAACTTTAATAGATCACCTCACAGTGAAATGCTTCTGTCCCAAGTTTCTGACCACCACATTAGGAAGTTTTCTGCTCTCATCCACTGGGGATGAAGACTCCATCTAAAGGAAGGTGGGAGAAGTGGTCCTGTTTCCCTGATTTGTCTTCCAAGAGTTGTCCAGACTGGTTTGCCTTATGGCCTGTAAGGGTTATAGGACAGGGGGGTATGAGGGAGAACCAAATAGTTTTCTGTCTGAGAGCAAGGGAGTGACCCTGCCAGTCATACCTGGGCCAGTGTACCCCTCCTTCACAAGAATAACCCTTCCTTTCCTGTGTTTTGAAATAGATATCAAGACAACGGCTGTGAGAAAGGGCAATGAATATGTCATAAATGGTGGTAAGATGTGGATTACGTCTGGGAGCCAGGCAGACTGGATGTGCCTCCTGGCAAACACCAGTGAAGGACCTCCCCATCAAAATAAATCTCTCATATGTCTGCCAATGAGTCTACCTGGTAATAACACAGAACTCTTTGTCTTCTCATTTGATTTTATTGGTGTTTTTTGTATGCCTAATTCAAGAAGGGAAGGTGTTTAACCAAAAATATATTTAGAGAAGTTTTTCAGATACATTTTCGTGGCAATGATTCATAACCATATGAAAGTAAAAAGATAAAGGGTTTAGAGATTTCAAACTTGGGAAATACCTCTCAAAACAAGCCTGGTGGGCTTGCTGAAGAGAATTGCCAGCAGATTCAGAGTGTTTCATGACTCTGCTGTGCAAAGGGACGCTTTCACCAGGGCACTACTACCAGTTAAATTATAAAAATAGTCTAAGAGTTAAATGTGGGCTGTGAAAGATTAAAATATCCTGGAAGTAGGGATTTGGTTTTGAATAAGTCTAGCAATTCAGATGAAGACATGAAAGAAATACATTCTGAGCTAAGGGTACCAGTTTCAGTGGTACAGTCCACACAGTGGCTGTTCCTGAGTAATCTGCAGATCTTGCAGAATGCACAAGTCCTGTATCCATAAAGAACATCATCCGGAGAGGATGCAGTTAAGATTGTGCTGGTGGGGATCTTTTGTAGTTTTGACACCTATTCAAAAGTTTTTAAACCTTTTCAGTTTTCACTCATTTTAGTATTTTAAAATATGCAACATATTAATTTATGCACTATAAAATATATCGTATATTTAATTTTAAAAATTAATGTTTATTTTATGCAAAGAAACAGTTTAATACAATTTATTATGTTTAGAATAGTGTATATTTATGCATTTGTATATAAAATATTTATGCTCAGGGCTCTTTTGTTCATTTAATTCTGAGTATTTTACACATGAAATATGTGCCATTATTGGCATTTCACATGTAGGAACACTAGCATAGCAGTGAAGTGAAGGTCTGTATGTTCACTTAATGGATTAGACTGAGAACAAAACCCAGGTCCCCAGTGTTGCAAAAGAGGACAATGAGATCTTAAGGGAGTGAATTTCAGCGTGGAATAAGTCGAGCAAGTGAGTTGCCTTGGGAATTGTGAGCTTCTACTACCTCTGCTCATGCAAGAGAGGCTTTGAATGGGAGCTCATGGAAGACAGACCTGAGCTGCTTCACTAGTTGTGAACTTCTTCCTCATTCAGAAGTGATGAGCAAACATGCAACTTAGAGCCGGAATTTCTCTGAATTTCCAGGTAAATTCACTTATCAGCCATCTGCTTATTAATGAACGAAGCCCTTCTTGTGATTTTTCATGAAAGGGTCAGAATACAAATGCAGTACTACTTCTCTGAGATCAATCTTTATAAAACAACAAAGCAGCTGACCCACAGTTGGTGGTAGATAAAACATATAGAAGTTGACTTAGAGGTTTTCAGCTACTTTGCTTACTCCAAAAAGACATGAGTTGTCATAGCTCTAGGAGAGGGGAGATGTTAGATGTAGCACCCTACACACATACCTTCTTTACCTGCATTAAAAATATTTAGAGTAGAAAAATTGCCTGAGAGACCTTAAGCTGATCTGCAGAAGTGTAGAAGTCTTCCTAGGAACAAAATCTGCACTCCTCAAAATGCATGTGTATTAATTCTTCTGTGATAATATGCATATTTACCTCCAAAGGGGTCACAGTACCAAGATTGGGGACCTTTTGAAATGAAGTATTGAGGCTGTTGATTGTGCCCAGTGGGTGAGTCATATCAGAAGTGAGATTTTTCAGGAAGCCCCATCTGGTTAGATACATCCTAAGGATGTCTGTCAGCTAAAGATTGTGCTCCATGGAGGGCGGCAGACCAAGGCTGTACGGGAAGTGTCTGGAGGACATCACCGAATGATGCACTCTCAAACGTCTGTGGATGTATGTGTGTCAAAGCTCAAAAACAACTGCAATTGAGAGCAAATGAGTTATGTCTGACTCACCTCTGCAGGCATCAGCCTATATGGCTGGGTAAGGAAGGCTCTGTGGTGTATTTTTGCTAAAAATCTAAGTTGTTTTGTTTTTATATAGTGTGGTGGGAAAAAAAGGGAGAGAAAAAGATTTCAAGTCCGAAAGTGAATTATTAATTTCAACAATTGGTTGTTTATTGGATAGACAAAGCAGAATTTGCTTCTTCTAATTTTAGGTAAATGTGCTCTCTGATCTGGGTTGAAGCAAATCATGGTCTCAATTTGACAGACAGTGTTGCATACATCTCTCATAAAGCAAATTTGGATAACAGCACCATGGATCCACAATAGATGTCCATATTAGGTGAATACTCCTCATACAATAACAGTGTCTAAAAAAAGCAGCTGATTTTTTCATATAATTAAGAGAATCTAACAAGTTGCAATATGTCTGTTTGTATATAAACAAATGGCTGCAGCCCTGATCTGATCACTATTTGTCCTCTGGCTTGTCCTCTGAGTCCTCAGATAGCTCTAAGGGAGATTGCAAGGGGGAATTAATAAAGAGAAGAGCAACCAGGAAAAGAGGAAGAGGATGTTTCTTGGATTTCAATTTAAAATGTGTCTGTTTTCCATTTGTAATGGCACTAAATGGTGTCAGGAGAGAGAAACTGCCTTTCTCTCAAGATAGAATATAGGAAATAAAAGAGATTGTCAGAAGGCTGGAGGAATGAGAAAAAATGAAAAATCCAAGACACTTGGGAAGATCTGCCCAGGCAGAGAAATATCAATCCATCTCAGTGATACTGGTGCAAGTAGCTCAAATGGCTCTGTTAGAGTGATTTTAGTAAGTCAGGTGCTTGGCCTTTTTAAATTGAGATTTGTGACTTATTGAGTGTGATTTATTTAATACAGATGAACACCAGGAGTTGTCTGGGCCCATAATTTCTACTGCTGCTGGTAATTTTTCATTTGGAGTACCCCTTAGGAAGAGAAGGAAGATAATTAAATAAAGGGAGTTTTTGATGCCCCCATAGTGACCAAAGAGATGATTATGTCTGATTGTCTTCCACCATGTAAAAGCATGTACTAGCCTCAGAAGGGGCATGACATGAGACTGATGCAGCTTGGTCTCCTTGTGGGTGAGAAACGTGAATTAAGAGCAAGCAAAACTGGTAGGGCATGACAAAGGGGGATGGTGCCGGACCCAGGAAAACTGAACACACAACCCGACCTGGAAGAATTACAGGAAGAAATCATTTGCACATTTAGCTCCTCTAAGCAAGCCTGTAAGAGCTTTCTTCAATAGTTGTTGCTGTCTGTGGATCTGGGAAGTAAACAACAGGATTGATTTAGCAATATAATGAACTGGCAGCGGTTGTGCTTTCTTGAGGAGACTCCTTTTAAACCACCTACTAACAAGAGCAGTAAGTGCATCTTCGTATGGGTGAGGAGCAATGATTGCATAAAGCCGGTTGGCTTTAGACCCTACATGATTTCTGCCGCCCTCAAAGAAACCAAATAGCAATATTCCAATGGGAAACGATGTTCCAGATTTCATCTTGGCTTGTAAATTGCTCAGTGTGTGGTTACTTAGCGTTGTTTTTAACATGGAAACAAACCACAAATGCTTTTTTGGCTGACTGAGTACAAATTGATGGATAATTTTCAATTAAAGAGTCAAGGAATTTTATACAGCTGTCCTGATTTTATTCCTGCATTGATCATATATCAAAGCAAGTCTTCCTAATACATAATCTGTTTACAGATTGGTTGGTGGAGAAAAATATCTTGAGTGGAACTTGTGGAAGTGTATGTGAACCTTGTTCTCAGAGCAGTCTTGGCATTTGTAAATACTGTCAGTATTTCATCTCTGTGAAGAGGTGAAAATTTTCCATAATCTTATTTAGTGCAGCCAGAGAGAATAAATTTGAAGGAAATGGCTGCCAATTTCTTCTGCCTGCAAAACCAAAGTAATTTTCATATGGCTGAAGGCCTCCTGTGAGTAAAAGTTGAGACATCTGCATTAGTTCAGAAAGAGATGTTCTCTGAAAGCTGTGAAGGATAGCGAGATACGAACAAGTACAGAGGGACCACAACAATCTGTGTGGTGACCAACCAACTTCTACTGAGCCATGCCAGGGAGTAGTAGAGGATTGAAAAATAATAAAGAGGAAAATAACAACAGAATACCTCCACATCACAAAGCTGGTGGGAATAACACCTACGTGAGTAGTGAAAAGCTTTTGTTTTCTGGCAGAGATACATATGCTGAGTTGGAGGACTGTTTTGCTACATATATAGACTTGTCAGATGTAATTAATGTGTTATGCACAAATCCTTATGCCTGGTTGCTGTCCTCCTTTTCCTTTTGAAACATTCTTGAATTTCACCCTGAATATTTGGATCAGCTCCAGATCAACAGGGAGATAAAAGCTGAAGACAGGAGAATTGCTACGGGAAAACAGTGGGTGCCTGTTAAACTCTCGTGGCACAGTGGTAAGCCATGCTTGCAACTCAACAACAGCAAGAAAGAACTTGTAAGCCATGAAAAAAACAAACAATGGGAAGCAGTCCTGCCCAGTGTGACAAGGTAGCTGAACCCTTACATGGCCAGACCTGAATGAACCAGGTTCATCTTCAACAGACCAGTGCATGCGGGGTCAGTCAGTGCTGTCTTTGGGGAAGCAAACCCTCTTCACAAACATACACGTGAAAGCTCAGAGTGATCACCGTACCAGAAAAAAATCAGCTTAGGCTAGGAAGGGGAGGATAAATGGAATGAAGGAGGGAAGGAAGAGGATTTCCAGGAGGAGAAATACTCGTAGCTGCCGCTTAAAACATAGCTCTGTTTTTGTCCTTACTGAATATTTGTGTACTGTTTCATAGCAGTGCAGGTACTTGGCAAATATTGCCAAATTGAATTTCAGCATTTTATTATAATTCTGGACAAAAATCAAACATAAGCAAACAAATATTGCATTGTTTGAAGACCTGTGTGGAGTAAGATTATTATGACTATTATTTGGGCATATAACGAAAAGTGGGACTTGTACATTTGAAGTTTCTGATTTGCTGGTTTAATAAAGTGGAAAAAACTTTAAAAATAGGATTTGGGCCATTTTACTCCAGAATACTGTTATGTTTTTCCTAAAGGTAGGTTTCACTGTTGTCTTGGAACATATTCACGTCTGCAGACTTTTCGTTCTGAAAACATTGTACTTGTTCATAGTGCTTCTATTTTTTTGTGGTCTTTCTCATATGCTTTTTCTCTCCAGGCATTCATGTTGCTAAAAAGATAGACAAACTGGGTATGAGGTCATCGGACACAGCTCAGATCTTTTTTGAAGATGTTAGGGTCCCCTGCAAGAACCTCATCGGTGAGGAAGGAAAGGGTTTTACATACCAGATGTTGCAATTCCAAGAAGAGCGGCTGTGGGCAGTAGCCACTGGTAAGTCATTGCTGGCGCTTCTGCAGCTGGGCAGGGACACGGGTCACTCTTCGCATGACTAACAGCACTTTCCTTGTAAGTTGCAGTGATATTTAGGATCTGTTTTTGAAATCCATCATAGCCTGGATACAGATGACATTCCCTTTCTGTGGAAAACCTGAAGCAGAAAATATTTTGTGAGCCATTGCAGAGGCTTTTTTTGCCTTGTTTCTTTTCTTGGTACTTCTCTGCTGATAAGAAATATGGCATCATATTATGTCTATTACAAATTTAGTGCAAAGGCTATCAAAGTACTGGCATGGTGACTTTTCCTGTAGTACAGTGAGTTATGATGCTTATCATGGATTTTAGAAAATTAACTTACTGGCTGCATAAAGAAGTGGCACTTGCAGGATGTCAGAGCTTTGGACATAAGTGGTACAGCACCACATTCCTTTCCCAGAAGTTACGTTTTCACAGTGTTTCTGTTACTCAGAACTCAGGCTGTACTCAAATCCATGTATTTGAGTTATATGGATTCTGGATATTCCAGGAAACAGATCCAAGTCTGGATCGTCTATTTTCAGCTTGCAAACTTTCTCCCTACCCCCCAGAGTTTTCTTCTTCAGTTAAATACAATGTGGTTCACTGTAAGAAGATTGATCCTCTTTAGATTCCAGGGTTGTCTAAATAATGTCACTGTATTTATGCTCTTGTTCATTCCCTGTCTGTCACTGTGTGTGGCTGGGGAATTGAGCATTCTAAGAAGTGGTGTTCTAATTCAGTGAACAAATAAAAAATACTCACTGTTATAGGTTCATCCCAGACCAAATATTTTGGAGTTCAAATGCCTTTAATAAAAATCGGGGTTTGAGACAAAGTTCTTAGTTCAGCCTGAGATAAATAGTATATGTGAGAGTGGTTTTAGCAAAGGACAGGAGGTTACACTTGCCAAGGATGTCACTGCAGACTCAGGCAAGCAGGAGTTGTGATCCTACCACTAGTTCTACTTCAATTGAGGTGCATACAGACTGCAAGGATGTGCATTGTGCATTTTTATGCTCAGTTTGAAGTCTAAATTAAACAAACCATTAGAAGCTCTGTGCTGCAGTGAGACTCCCCAGGCAACATTAGTCATGCCCCAGGCAAAAGTGACGCACACTGACAGCATCAATACACAAAGCCTGGCAGGTTAGATCACTCCTGCTAAAACCACGGGCAGCTTGGTGCTGTCCAGTCTTGCACAACTGCCTGGCTGTCGGTGTGCTCTGCCAGGAACAGGAACACCAGGTTTCACTTCTTTTTTTGTCCAAAACAATGCAGCAGGAACAGGTGAACCCTTGCCCTGGATGAGCAGCCTGGGAAGGGCATCTCTCCTCACCTGCTCTGGCCAGGCAGGGACCATGAGGGAGGAAGAGTCTATAAGCTTACCGAGGAGAGAGAGCTGCCTTCTGCAGTGGCTACTGTTTAAACCTTGCTGGACCCCTTGGGTTTGGTTTTTTTTTGACTATCTGATATAAAATGCACAAAAGGACTGGCAGCAGGAACAAGACCCATGGTTTGGGCCAAGCTGCTAACTTCAGAGATCACCAATTGTGGTGGTAAACAAGAAAAAGATTAACCAGTGTTCAGAAGGGAGCTTGGTATTTGATTTGTGCAGTTTGTTGTACCACAGCATCTAGGGGTGTTACCTTCCAGTCCTGCAAATGGTTTCACATATGTTCGACCATGGCTGCTCTGCTGAAAGCTCAGATGTGCAAAACAGTGTAAGTGCCTTCAGTAGTTTTGTGATTAGGTCTGCATGATTAATCCTGGTCTTCACTTTTGCCCCTCAGTAGGACATTTCTGTTCCTTCCCAGTTCATGACTGTGGCATTGAAAATCATCAGTCTGCTTTTAAATGCTTTAGGAACCAGTCCTGGCATCCTCACTTTCCCTGCCTCCTTTAACTTGGAAATGGCAGTTGGCTGCTATTCTTGTCTGATTTTCTTTTCTGGGTGTTACTTTGTTGTGTTTGGGGTTTTTTGTTCTGTTTCTCTTTGTTTGGTGGGGATTTATTTTTAGTTTCAAGTATCACATGCTCTAGACTCCTTTTTGTTTAATTATCTTCTTTGTGGCCAGTATATTTCTTTTAGTTTTTATATTATTTATATTATTTCTTTTTTATTTTTATATTACCTTTTTTTTTTCTTTTTAAAATCTGTTTTCGGTCAAACAAGTTTAAAATACAAATGGAAAACTAACTTCCTAGAATTTCAAAATTTGGTCCCAGGTGTGGTCTCTTCTTCTGAGTGACACATTATCAAAGGTATTGGTCAAAGTCACTGTGTTTCTTGCTTCACGGAAAGAAAAAAGGTGCCCCATGTCTCCCATGTTGTGACACTTGGTATACACTGTCCCTTCGAGGACCTGTTGCACAAATCACAGGAAAGGAATGTTGCTATGGCAAAAAAAGCAAAGAGTAGTTTTGTGAATTGCTTAACTCAGAGAAAAAGAGGGAGTTCAGTATGCATGTGAGAGCAGAATGGCACTTTCCTAAAGACTTCTGCACTTTGCTCCTGCAACTTCAGTTTTATGAGCACCATTGAGTCATGGCCAGTAAGCGTGATGACAGATAGTTTTGCATGCGCAAGACACGTTCTTAAGAATCAGATTGCTCAGCTTAGAGTTCACGGTATGTTTCATTAGAGAGTGATCAGTCACAACCTAAGAAAAATATGTTAATTTCCTTTTCTTTTGAGAGGAAATATAGCAACAAGACAAAGTGTCTTTACAGTGAGCCGAAATTTCAAGTAGAACAATATAAGTTGGATGGAGATATGAGGAAAAGATTATTCTGCATTTGGCAACTTCAAGTGCTTTCACAATTCTCAGCTGTGTGGTAGGCCACACATTCCTTAGGCTGCCCTAGAGTGACATTTCCTGCATTTGCTGTCAGTTGAAACCCATGGGGCTAAGTTTTTCTGAGGATGTGGGGAACACTGTATAAAAAAAGGAAACAAATACACAGAAAAAAAAAATGGAGGTTTCCTATTATGAATGACATTTCTGTGAATTCATATGACTGGCAAAGTGTTGTGTGATGTTATCTTGCTGAACACGGCTGTTGGCTGTCATGTTATTCGTGATGTGCTGCATTTTGGTGCTGTTTGCTGCACAGCCAAGGTTTACCATGTTAGACCTGTGCTCAGGGCTCTGAATACCTCTCATCAGCATCACAGAGTGGTTTGGGAAGGGACCCTTAAAGTTTATCACATCCAACCCCTCCACCATGGCAGGGACACCTTTCACTAAACTTGGGTTGCTCAAAGCCCCATCCATGCTGGCCTTGAACATGTCCAGGGAATGGACATATCATGGGGCACCCACAACTTCTCTGGGCAGCATGTTCCAGTGTCTCACCACTCTCATAAGGAATTCCTTAAAATCGTAGAATGATAGAATGTTTTGGGTTGGAAGGGACCCTAAAGATCATGTAGTTCCAATTCCAAAATGTTCTTCCTTAAGTTCAATCTAAATCCACATTCTTTCAATTTTAAACCCCATCACTCTTACCTGTCCTCATGGGAGAGGTGCTCCAGCCCTTTAATCTTCTTCAGGACCCTCCTCTGGACCTGCTCCAACAGATCAGTGTCTGTTTTGTATTGTGGACTCCAGAGCTGGATGCCATACTCCAGATGGGGTCTCGGGAGAACAGGGTAGAGGGACAGAATCACAACCCTTGACCCGATGGCCTCTTTTGAAGCAGCCCAGGACAGTCCTTAGATTTCCTCTATTTGTTTCTGTGTGCAAATGATAGTTCTGAAATAAGAAGGGCAGTAATGGCAGCTAAGGAAACAGGAGGATGGATCAGCAGGGGCAGGAAGGAGGCAGAATAGGAGAGGTGGACACTCTCTAATTTTACAAATGAATTTAACAAAAGAGCAGTTTTCCCAGAACCCCAGTCTGAGCCATGTTGTGTGGTGGCAGCCTGAGCAGAGTTTGGCCAAAGTCCCTTCATGATCTTTAGACCTTTTGCAAGCAGGGCCTAATCAGTTTCTGTCCTGTTTCTTCCCACCTGATCTTGCTTCTGTCTCCTCTTTGCTGTTTCCCACCCCATCTTTCCCTGGTGCTGGATGCTGGGAACCACACAAGCAGTGCCGGAGCACCTTGCTCTGACAGGCCAGCACAACATTAATCCCTTGTCTTTATCCCTTCCACCTCCCTTCTGCTTTCCTAGCACTGGCATATACTGTTTAGTTTCCCACCCAATAGCTTAGACTTGGCTCTATTCTTCCCAGATTTCAGTCTGAGGGAATGGGACAAGTGATGCCTGTATACTCCTTGCTCTTTATGTTTCTCAAGCTGGAGACCATAGATATACAATAAAACAGCTGCCGGTGTTATATATGCTACAGTGTTTTGTGACATTATCCTTTGGAAGGAGGGTATTTCTATTCAAGAGATGTTCCCGAAAACAGAAATTTATTTTCTTGCCCAGAAAGCCAGCATTTGGGTGACAACACAATGTGTTAACACAGAAGATATGAGGACATTACTGTATATGCTTTTCTGAAAAATAAGCATTGAGGTTAGTTGTATGAGAAAGGAGGGGGAAATATTTGGGTAATGAGAGAAGCTGATCACCCTGTGGAATGTGGAGACATCATGTGAAAAACGGTGCTCTGTGGAAGTGATGGTGAATAATCATGGCAGGGAGAACTGGTGGGATGCAGAGTCTACACAGGAGAGCAGTACAGAGATTTAAATAGCAGTGATCTTGAAAACAAAGCAAAAAGCTAAATGGAACCATACCAGGCTCCTGCAAGGGACTGACATGTGAGTAACTGGCAGGTAGGGAAAGGAATTTCACAGTAGTCCAAGGCTTGGGTTTATTTTGCCTTTCACATTCAGAGTTTTGTGGTTTAGAGTCTAAATGCAAATGGATGTGGATATGCATATTTTGAAAAGAGAAACTGTGACCCTTCTCATACAGATAGATTTGTGAAATCATGCCCTGCTGCTTGTCATAGAAACGTGGGTCCACATTTGCCAAACAAAATTCTCCACACATTCTGTACCTGCTGTTACCCCAGCTACACTGCAAGAGGCTGATAGCGTAGTTATTCACTTAAAGGCTGGTTTGCCTTGGAAAAGAAACTTCTCCTTTTTTTTTTTTTTTCATGTTTAAAATGGGATATGTCTCAGTTTGCACAAAAAGAAGCAGCAAACTAGTTCTGCTTTAAAGCTTCATCTGCTACCTCTCTCACCTGTTTTACAGCAGTGCCATATTTTCATTCTGTTTCCATTAGGAGAGTTATTTAATGTTTTTCGAAGTCAATGTGAATTTTTTCTTCTCTGTGCTGGGATCTGATCACAGAATGCAGATGTAGTAAGCAGTCTATTTGTGTTCCTTGATCTCAGAATAGGTTTCTGCCTTCTCCCTGAAGGCTTCCTTCAATTTACATTTCTACAGTATTCCTCACCAAGCACACCTCACTGTCTGCCTTCAGATTTTTTTCCCAGGATTTTAACAAACTTTCAGGACATAGGTACCATGAAAAGTAGGAGTTGCCACAAGCTTTTGCTAGGGCCCCAAAGGAGACACTAAGCATAAAGTTTACCTCATCATGTTGGTACTGCTTTCTATGACTCTCCCTCTTTCCTACCCACTTCCCTTCCCTCTCCTCCAGGTTTCGGCAGTTTGGGGCTCAAGTGAGATAGATGTCTTCAAGGTACAAGGAGGCACCAGACTCTGCTCAGAATTAAAGCTTCACCCCAAACTGAGTGTACAGAACAATTTGCTTTAAAAAAACTGATGTGTTGGCTGTATAATGTGAAAAAGACTTTCAACAAGAAGCTAAACAGATCTGGCTAAAATGATGTCTCATTCCGTGCTTTGTTTCTTCCAGTCCTGACACCAATGGAAACTATTATACGAGAAACTATTGACTACACCCGGCAGCGAAAGGTGTTTGGCCAGCCTGTCCTGCACAACCAAACCGTGCACTTCCGCCTGGCCGAGCTGGCGACCGAAGTGGAGCTCCTGCGCTCGCTGCTGCACCGCGCTGTGGGTGAGCTCCCACATCTGCTTCCCAGATGTGCTTCCCTGCGTGCAAAGAACCCTGTCAGGATAAAGGAACACAGGGAGGTGACTGCCAGAGTGACTGCTTTATTATCTCTTCTTTTTTTTTTTTATTAGCTCTCTATGTAGAAGGCAACGATGTGACAAAATTTGCTTCTATGGCTAAACTAAAGGCAGGCCGTCTGACCCGTGAAGTGACTGATAGCTGTCTTCAGTTTTGGGGAGGAATGGGATTCACCAGTGAAGTTCTCGTGAGCAGGTTTTACAGGTAAGGGAGTGATGAAAATACAGAGTGGCTTTAACTGAACTTTATCCTCTTAAATGTCCTGTTAAGCAATCACCTACTTGAAAAGAGCACCAACCAGCTCCTCACCAGTGTGAATGGTCTTGTTCCACTTCATAGCATATCACTGAAGTGGGTTGTGGATGCATGGACACCTTGTGCAATTAACTTTGGGTAGACATGTGTCAGAAATTACTATTCTTTTGCCAAATCTTGTCTTTGGATTACAGTTGTGAAGTTTGAACTACCCACAGGTTAGTTTAAAAGTCAAATGAAAGAGGAAAACTCAGTATTTTCCCTGATAGTCCTCTGGTATCTGCCACAGAGTAGGAAAAGGGCGGGGGGGAAATTGAGAGCTACCAACCAGTGACTTTTTTTTCTCCTTTCTTTTTCTTTGCTTGTAATCTTGATTACAAGAACAGAAGTAAAACCAGAAGTTTTCTTCTAAAATTAATGAAAATCAGCTTTATCTTTTTCCCCGGATATGTGTGAAACTGGAGTTCCCCACATGGCTTCTGCAGTAGTCTGTATTGATAGAACTCTCCTCCTGCTTAGTCACACTAGATACCATGTGAGACATATGAGAGATGTAAGTGCTTCCAGAAAGTCATTAGGTCATTAAAATGGTACAGAGGCCTTCTTGCAAATTAATTGAAGTCCCTTCAAATTTTAGTCTCTATGTACTTAGAGCAAAATTCTCCTTTACGGAAACCGTTTTCTTTGTATCTGGCCTCAATGTCTTATATTTTGTAGAAGGACCGAAATTGACCTTGGAATATCTTGCAGTAACAGCTTTCTGTTCAGCCCTTCCATAGACAATACCTAATCCAAAGTTAGCCATATTAGTGGTTCAGTTAGTTGAAAGTTTTGGTAAATGTGTCTGTGTAAAGTGAGAGCAGAACACTTGAGAAAATCTGCAAAAAGCTTGTTTCTTCTCTGGTAGGTTGAGCTGCTTTTTCTATTTTTAGTAGCATTTTATGAACAAGAATGCCATTGCAGTAAGTCAAGGAATCCTCAATATTTTTGACAAGTGGACTCCTGAAATTTTCTTACAAGGATACTGTCACCCTGATGTTTTCAGTCTTCTCTTCTGTTTCACAGTTTCATGTTTTTGGTTCTTTCTCATGCTCTGATCTGTAAACACAGCCAATGTTATTGTAGTTTCAAGGTAGTTTACATTCCTGTTCTTAGAGATATGGACAGCTGATGGACAGTTGTCTTGACCAATGGGATGGGGAGAGGTGTCAACCTTCTCCCCCAATCCCTGGCCTTTGTAGATATACTATATATGGAGTCAGACGTTCAAATAAAGTAGAGTTTTTAGTTCATGCCTTCTGATCACAGTGTGAGTGTGTGTTCGTGTGTGTGTGACGAACTGCATCAGGATACAGACTGCTTTATGATGGTGGTTTTAAGCCAGCTGTCAACATGATGGTTTTCCTTAGTTATTTTTTTCACAGCCTTATTTTAAAAACTAATGGTCACTGGTGATGGAGATGTTAAGAGCTACCGCAGTAGGCACTCTGAATAAAATGAATCCCTGTTTTGCAGCACTTACTGTAAATGTTGTAGTCTGTACAGAATAATGTGTACGTACTTTTACATAGCTTTAGGATTTCCCAGCCTAGTATAATAGCGCTAACTGTGAGCAGGGCTTTGCTGTGTGGATTCCAGAGCAGTTTCCAAATATACCAGCACAGTCACATTTTTCCTTAGAAGAAGTCCAGAGTGTTTCCTGTTGGTGTACCCAGTCAGCTGGCTAAAGAAATGGATCTTTCTACCACCAAAACAAACACTGTTATAAATGAGGCTAAAGATAGTGTGATATTTATACTTGGAAATTTTCTATGAATCAGTAAAATTCTATCATTGAGTAACCAAAGGTCCAGGAAGGGACAAGGAGAGTTTAGCTAAATAAACAATTACACCTTCAAGTCAGAATCTTGTTAATCTGTTACAATAAGCAAAGCAGCAACTTCCCTAAAGCCATTCTTTTTAGTACAGCAATCTGAGTAACCACTCACGTCACTGTGATGTTTGTCCAGTAGCAGCAGTGTAATTGCACAGCAGGACATCTAGTCCTAATCTACAAACATTTTTGCAGTGTAATCTTTATGAAGTTCCCAAAGAAATGTTGGTTAGTCTTCGGCACATCAGGCTGTTACTCCTCAAAGAACACACAGCACAACGCATGGTTAGTGCATGAAGTCTCTGCATTTTAGTTATTAGTGTCAGTTAGCGATCATAAACAGAAGCGGCACAAAACTGTTTGCCAAGTTACTTTATTCATATCTGTCATTTAATCATTAACATTTTAAACTTTGTAGAACAACTGGCATTTCTTAAGTGCCTATTCTCTAGAAGGCATGAAGAGAGCTGCTTCACCATGTAGGTGTCTATACTGGGTTGATTTTTTATAGATGTAAATATCTCACTTATACAGATTCTAAGAAGGAGAATAGGTTTAAAAAAAAAAAAAGCTTAGAGCCCAAATATCAAAAGGTTTCATAGAAAAATGCCAGCCAATATAAAACCCATAAAGAATGGACTTTCCAAACTGTACCCTAATAGCAGGATTCTGGAGAAGGAAAGCACTAGCCTGGAGTCATGCTAGTTTATTTTTCTCTCCCCTGTCTGAAAGGCCTTAAAGACATCATGACTTGGCAAAAATCAATTATTGGACAAACCCATCATGTATATGAAAAACCCAGGTTATGAGAGATCAGAGGAAAGAAACCTTTTAGTATCAAGTTTATTGCAAGTTTTCAGATTTCATGAGTTTTAAAAAATTTCAGGTAGTGATCCATATATTTTAATAATATTTGCATGCACTTCAGTTGTTATAGGAAGAACTTACGTGGTGTTCTTAAAAGAGTTTGGTTTGTTGGGGTTTTTTTTAATTAAGATCGTTACTAAATGCTAAACACCATGTCTAACTGCTTCCAGTTCTTACAAGTTTTATTCTTGGGGAGAATGCTATCATTTCTTTACTTGCTATATTATGAAAGACTCGAGAAAGCAGTAGTGAAAAATATTGACCAATCATGTGAAATAGAAGTATAAGTAGAATTGCCAATGCATAGCTGCAGAAGAAACCCATTTTCATTTTTCTCCTCAACTGATGCGTAGTAATTGCAATACGAAGGTCTATTTGTAATTGAGGATAGTTGAAAAAAGAAACTTCTGTATAATTTTAAGTGGATTTTTTTCATAAGTAATGTATTTCCATCTAGATTTTTTCCTTCGCATATTCAGAAAGTTCAAACACTTCATTCAGTTTCATTTTTTGTCATTGTTTATAGTCTTGCATGCTTTACAAAATATGTCTAAACTTGAGTGAGTGCAGACAATTGGGAGAGTTTAATCACTTTTTTTCATTATAGCAATTTATAGTTGTACCAAACAAAATGAAACCTATCCAGTTCTGCTGACAAAATCTATTTGCTTTGAAGTCTGTAGCTAACTGCTGAGACAAGACTTAATACCAATTCCTGTCATCTGTGAAACGAAATCAGTTTCCACCTCTTTCTGCAGAGGCTTTGAGACAGATGCCTGTCTACCACTTTGTTTGACTTTTCTGAGTACCTTGAGAAGGAATTTAGGAGATGAAGCACATGACATCTACCTTTAAGACAGCAAATCAAAGCCGGTAACTGTACAGTGATGACTTCAAAGCACAGCTATGCTCTACTCTCTGCTTTATGCTCAGAGCAGGCCAAGGTGATGTCCATTCCCTCATCTTAGCCTTCAGAATGCTCCTGAGGTGCCCCTGAGGGGGAAGGGATGGGGTCGTGGGAACTAGCGGGCACAGCTGTGCCTGGTCAGAGGCCCGCTGCCCTCCGTGGCACCAGTTCAAACTCTTCTCTCTAGAACAAAGCCTCCTTCAGATTCTGCTTAGTTTGGACAGCTTAGATTAAAGGTAATCTAGCCGAACCTTAAAATGGAAGAAGTCACAAAATATTAGGCTTGAGGGTTCATCAGAACATTTTTGGAGAAAATTCTTGCCAGTAATAAAACCTTAAAATAGTTAAAACCTAAAAATCATTGGTTATGAGAAAAAAAGGGGTGAAGTTTTTGTAATCAAGTGCAGTTTGTGCTGAAAAGAAGCAGTGCATAAATGGCCTGGGAAGCAGTGCTACTCCAAGCCATGCAAACCTTGGTAAGGATTTAACGATGGCTTCCAGGGAAGCAGAGAGCAGCATCTCTGAGGGACCGCTGCCATAAAGCCAGGCTATTAGGGGAAACCTGGGCTTAAGTCACCAAAACTCACTTTCTTCCCCATGTTTGACTGGCACTGATCACTGACAGAAAAGGGAAAGAAAATTTCTTAGGTTATTTTGGCAGGAGCTGGAAGTTTTGTGCAGTCACTTGCATCATAGTGCAGCAGGTTCCTCTCAGATTGTTTGGGAACAGAAGGGGCTTCAATCCAACTCCATATGGTTTTCCAGAGAAAAATTAAGTGTAGAGAGCTCCCAGAGCAGGGTTAGCTTCTCACCTGTAGGTAATAAATGGTACTAGAAGGCACAACTGCAAACACGATCAGATTTTACCAGCTTGAAGCTACAGAAAGATTAGTGTGCCATGAGCTGCATATAGCACATTACAGGATCTTAAACTTTGCTTGTGTTGTGAATGGGTACCTGCTTTATGGTTAGGAAAATCACACATGAAAGGTCAGAGGGGTCAGATTTTGTTATCTCATAACCTTCAAATTAGGGTAGTCCAAGATTTAAGGGAGCTTGTTTTTTCTCCTTCAAGCAGTGCTTGACACATTTCTGAAGGCTGTATGATACGGCTTCTATGGAGCTGGGAAACACAGTTTGACAACACGGAGGGCTTTTTTTTTCCTGTTGCTACCCAACTAGAAGGTATTGATAACCTGGATTGATTTTGGTGGGTGGGAATGGCTCCTGACCCCCGCTCCTACATGTGGTTTTTTTAACTTGACATTGAAGAATTTTCTGCTTTTATTCATTAAAACATGGATTAATTTTTACCATTTGTATCTCTTGATTTGGTTGACGGAAGTCTTACAATCTACAGTAAGTCTTTCAGACACATGGGATTTCCTGAATGTAAGGAAATTCTTCACAGGGAATATTTTACAGGGATAGAACACCAATAGTTGCATTTCTCTCCTTCCTCAGGTTAACTCCCACTCTCTAAAGAAAACAGCATTCAGTGACATTCAACAAGTAGCTAGAGGTTTGGTCCCTCAAAATGACACCTTGACAAACTGCCTGGTGTGCTGCAGGCTGGTTCCTCATGGTCCTTGGTCAGGGGGAGGCCACCACAGGCTCACCTCAGCAGGGCTGCAGGTAGTTCAGGATGTGCTGCTCCGTCATGTGGCAACAAAAAGGTGATACAGAAATCAAAAGCAAATGTTACTGTGCCAGATCAAAAGCCTTTACAGCAGCAGCCTAACAATGTCCCTTGCAAAGGCAATTAAATTCCAATATTTACATATATTGAAATATTTTTGTGCTGTATTAATGATGCATTCTAAAAATAAACTGTCAAACCGTAAGCATACATTAAATAACTAATACACAAGCTGACTTTACTATGTCCTTTTCCCCAGCTTCCTTACAGAGTTTCTGGCAGCATAGTTAATCCCACAGTTTTGTTTTCTTATGATGAAAGCAAGTTTCTTTCCCAGAAGAGGGCTGCTAGATTAAAATCATTTGAGTCTTTTGTCATCTTAATCTACTTAAATTAGGGGAAAACCTTCTGTCCTGTCTCCTGAGGAGAGATCAGCATTAGTCACCTGGTTGCAGACCCTATAAGAAATATTCCTTATCTCACGCAAAGAGACAAAACTATAATTATCAGCAAAGTCTTAAAATTACACAGAAGCACAAAACATATGAAAGGTGTTCTGGTTTTTTAAGATGTGTCTTTATATGCAAGAGCCTGACTTGTCTGTCACATACACCACCAAAGACAGACCTTACCCCTGCCTATTTGTAACTTCATAAAAACAAACCCCCTGTGTCCAGGATTCCTGCTGCAGAGAATTTCCATTGACATCGCAGAGGAGTTCTGAGGATTAGTTACTTGCTGTTGCAACAGTGAAAATGCCAAATGCTGAGCTCTGGCAGGTGCTTTCTGCAGCTTGACAAAGCAAAGCCAAAGCTTGACAGCAGTAAGAACTAGCAACCTACCACCGTTCCAGGTCTGCTGCCTTCAGCAATGCCCAGAGGAAGGTGGGGAATCTTCAGGTGACTAGAGTTTAGAATTGTTCTGGTAGTTTTACTGGTGGTGTTTTTTTCTTTTCCTCCAAGGAGTGTGTGTAGAATTGCTCGAGGCTGCAGTAGTTAGCACTCTGGCTAGCACAGAACTTAGGCAATACTCTAAGGGATGACTTAGGATGGTAGTGGCAAGTTTTAAGTGAGTGTGATTAGAAATACCAAATCATGAGTAAATATTCTTGAAGCAGCCATTAATTTTTTAAAGCACAGAAGCACTACACATTATATAAAACCATACTAGAATGCTACACAACACCACTTGTAATATTATACAATGTAACATGAAGGTACTATATAATACTAATAAAGCTTTTACCAGATCTTGCATAGCCATCAGGAAAACCTGGATTGGTTAAAAACCATGAATGGAAATTTTACCCTTTCTGTGCCATTCTCCAGTACCTCATGTGCTGGTTGACTCTTTTACCACAGTTAGGCAAATTTAAGTGCTGCAATGCTTTTTGCTGCTGGCCCTGGAAAAGCTCCCTCCCCTCCTACAGGTCAACTGCAGGCTCAGGCACCTGCAGGTTAGGGACAGGAGCAGCAGGGGCGCTTGTGGGAAGCATCACAGCCCACCTGCCCAGGAGCCATTTGATGAGGTGCTCTGCAGGCATGTGGCGTTCCTATGCAATGTGTAATTGTGGGGAAGCTGTCCAGCAGGGCACCATCAGAACAGCATGCAAATGTTTAAATCCACTCTTGGTATTTCTGCAGGGACTTGAGACTGATGTCAATAGGAGGTGGCACAGACGAAACCATGCTTTCCGTCATATCCAAATACATGGATATACTTCCAAGAAAGTGACGCATCTCCACTCTTCCTTGAAAATGAAGAAAGCAAGAGCGTGGCTTGTGCTGCACACTGAAGCTGACAAGCAGCCAATACGCTTCAAGAGGAAAACAGATCAGTAATTTTGTCATCAAAATGCACATCAAGGTCTTTCACCATTACCACTCTGTTTTCCAGTGTCAAATTTTTGTTGATATGAAGCACTCTGAAAGCCTGCAGCCTCCTCCATTCTGTTTTTTCAGTGGGTTACTTAAGTGTTCCCATGCTAAGCACACAGAAAAAAATGTGTTGTTTAATCAAGCTTTAGCTACACTTTAGAGCATCTAAGCTGACAATAATGAAACAGAACTTCCATATAAGTGGAAGCTATGTAGCTTAATCTCACTGCAGTATAGCTTTGCTTTCAAGAGGAACAATTATGTCACAAATGATTCCCTGCCATAATCAAACTCCAGAACAGTGCCTTTCCTCTCAATTACCTTCCCTATCTTTCACTTTTAGCAAGCAATCATCAAAATGAGCTCTGTCATCTTAGCCAAATCCATATCAATTTGTACTCCACTCTGTCATGGACTTTTGGTGATGGGAGTAGTGTTAAAGGTGATGGGAGTAGTGTTAAATTTTTTGTGTTCGCAGAATTCTACAAACAACTGTTGAAGTGTATGTGAGCTTGCAGAGGCCTGAACTTCATGTACTGTGCATAATTAAGAAAAATATTAAAAATAAACACATTAATATCAAAATTGTGCATAACTACTTGAAGTCTTCCTAAAACAGCCATTTCAGCTGGAAGAGGCAGCCTGTATTATTGATTAAAAAAATAAAAACTGCCCCTTAAATACAACACCATTTCCAAAAAAATTCACTGGTCTTCTACAGTAGAAAAAAAATGTATATAAACAACACTAGCTAGGATAATATTACAGGACACTTTATTTGTAAGTTCATAATTGGTTATTAATGGTGACACATAATACAGTATTTCTAGAAAAGTTTTTCAAAAATTGTAGATACCATTTCAGTTAAGGAAACTTAATTTTTTTTGAATGTTAAACTCAGCAATGAATAGCCTCTATGATTAGAAACCACTTGGTGAGCAAAAGCTAAGTCTTCAAAATAAAGTACATTAATGTGACTGCACCTCCGACAAATGCATCATAATATACTTTAATATAAAATTCAAAATATCTGCCATTGTATTTCAGACATCATGCATTGTAGATTGAGGGACTATCATTAATTGAAAAGTAAACATACTAATGGTAAAAGTTCAAGTGATTCATTAGAATAAATTGAGTTTTAAATATTTTAAATATAAAGAAAACATTTGTACTGTGTCCATACTGGTTGGTCCCAATGATGAAAGGCATTTGCTTAAAAGAGTAGATGTGTAAACATGACCTATCACGTTTAAATTATAAAATAAAAATCCAGTTTTAAGTAACTTCTTGCCAAAACACGCAGTTTAAGCTTCTTAAACGTTATCAGATCAAACCACATAAGTAATTTTTGGGGGTACCACTATTACATTTGCTAGCTTCAGGCCAGCCTTTTAAAAATCCACAGGTAATATCTATTTAGAAAGATACACATATTATTTGTGCTCTTGCAACAGAAATTATTATATGCCTGAAACTGGAGCTCTAATTTAGAGCATGGCCCAGAATGAAAAGCAGAATGAAAAAGAAAGCCTTGAAATTCTGCAATTACCTAATTTTCAAATAACCATTGTTCTTTGAATTTTTTCAATCAATTCTAAAAACTATTTTTCCCTAAAAAAACCATCTCGCTACGCTAGCAGTTTCTGCATATTTACAAATAATCCCCCCAAAACAGGGGATGATGGAAAAACTCTGATACATTAAGAAAACTATATATAACTTCGCATTAATTGTTAATGCAATTTACAACAATTTCACTGTGTTTTATCCACAAAATGTGCCACTTTAAATCAATGTCTTCATTACTTGAGACTACAGTTGAAATTAATCAATGTAAACCAGAGGTAACATGCATCACCTCAGTTTAATAATCCAGTATATTACAAAAAAAACAAATAACGAAAAGAGCATCATGTAGCATAATAGCTTTGTCTGGCTTCCCCTGGAAAGTGTTCTCAGTCTGCCCATAGTTGCACCTAGAAGTCCACCCGTAGAGTCAAAATCATTCTCCTACATTGAAAAAAAAACCCAACAACAACAACAAAAAAAAGCAAACAAAAGAACAAAAAACATGTTACTCTGAGAAAAGAAATACCATTATAGCTCACTAAATGCAATTGTCCCTGTTCTTTCAAAATTTCTGAAACTAAAATTATTTTAGAGGCGAAAATTAACCAGGAAGTACTTTCACCCAGTGCTATTTTTACCCCAAGCCAAAGCAAAGTGTAAGCAAAAAAAGGCATTTCTGACTCCCTTATTTTTTGCTTCCTTCTTCTATCCTTGAATACAATTAAACAGAGAAGTGCCTTTTTAATAATACTAGATATCTGCTAACTGAAAAATGAAAACCTATACTCATATCTGAAGCATAAGGATCTTGATTATGCCTTAAGAATAATGTATTTGCATGTCTTATCTTTTTGAACAGAAATACTGATACTGCTGACAAATCAGTCACATGTTACAGTCAACAATAAGCTGTCAACATTTTAACACCAATGTTCATACTAAAAGACAGGATGCTTTACATTATTAACTTCTAATCCTGACCCACTTTTAAAGAAAACTAGTTATTCAATACTTACCATTTCTGATAACATTTTATTCTGGTTTTTAACTTCTGTTCCAATTTCAATGGAAAGCTACAAAAAACCAAAACCAAAAAGTATGAAAGACGAGTAATCAGTGAATACATAGATTAGAGAACCCAGTCAAAAATACATGACATGACTAGCATTTCCCCAGTGAAAGCAATACCTGATATTTTCAAAAAACAACATGCACAGCAGCTGACTAGATGGGCCTAAAGAGTCACAGAAAGTACTCAATGCTCCTCTTCCCATTTTCCAGATAATGTCTTACTTGAATTATTGCATGGACTTTTAAAAAACTCATGATCTAGTCAAGTCTGAAGTAGCAATTACCCATTTCCTGGAACAACTGTTAAAACTGCGGGCACACATCAGAGAGAACCATGAGCATTGCTTTGACTCAAAGTGTTGCTGGAGTTGACACTTGCAACCTGCAAAACAACATCTCTTGCCAGGCTGCTGCTGTACTATAAATGGGACCTCCTTCAGTGAACTTGTGTAGCCCTCCTCTGCTTTGTGTCACAGAACAGAGGGGCACTGCAGGACAAGGTGGAAAGCTGCACAGGCCAGGGACAGCCAGTCCTGAGACAGTGACCAGGGCCAGCAACGGCCTGGCCAGAACCCTGAGACAGGTCCCAAGTCAAACCAGAAAATGAAGTCAGGTTAGGGCTGGAATCGGAGGAATGAGACCAGGCACAGCTGGAGCTGCAACACAGCTGCAACATCACAAGGGTGGGAGCCAGCCCGAAGAGCCTTGGTTGGCTTAAAGCAGCTCTGGAGTTAAGCAGGGGAGAACTGCATTGAGCCTCTTAGCAGCTATTCCTCTGTTATCAGCATGCTGGCCTTGAACAACCTGCTCAACTCCTGGGATGGAGGGAAATGTACTCCAGGCCCCCATGCTTTGGAGTAGCCAAAACCCATTTGTTTTCACATGTCAAAACTTGAATCTCACTATCTCGTACTGATGCACTTCAGTCAAGAGTAAAACTGATTTTACATGAGGCTTCTGGGAAGATTACATGAAGGCTATTCCATATGCCAAGATTATCCCTTTGCACTGAAAGATGCAACTCCAGAAGGAGCTCCTTAGGGCACCATGAAATGCTCTGTTGACATACATGGATTTTGAAATGTAACATACCACTACAGGAGACAAGAAATGAAATTTGATAACAAAGGTCAAAGCTTTTTTTTTTTTGTTTTACCCCTTCACTTGCTCCAAATTCTTATTCTAAACTTGTTTAATTTCTCTTTGAGATTAAACCAATTTTAAGCAACTGTATTAGCAGTAAGACTTCAAGTGTGTTGAGGCCTAAAAAACTCACTGGAATGTGCTTTATAAAACTTTAAGCTTTTAAGAACGAGAAATCTACACAACTTTAATCTCAGAGCTGTCTTTCAGTTAGACTTGTTTGAAAGAAGTCCTCAATCTGAAAGGAATCAGAATCATCAGAACACCAAACTTTTCCTTCAGAGAATATCAGAATGCTATTCCTAAGAGCTGTTTTCACATTACATATTTTTTTGACTGCAACTGCCATTCCCCGTTCCCCTGCACACTGAGGGTTAAGAAATAGAGAAAACTGGGAGTGAAGTTGAGCCTAGGAAAAAGGGAAAGATAGTGGCAAGGCATTTTAAGTCTTTTATTTCTCATTACCTTACTGATTTGACTATCAATAAATTCATTTCCCCAAGACGAGTTTGTTTTGTTCATGATGGTAATTGGTTAGTGATCTCTCCCTGCCCTTATCTGGATGCACGAACCTTTTATTGTACTTTTTCCTCCCCTGTCCATCCACCTAAGGAGTGATAGAGCAGCTTTGGTGGTCACCTGACATCCAACCAGGTTAACACATCACAGTTTTAAATTTCTGTCTTAAACTAAGTCTGCTGCTTCCCTGATTCGTGTAATTGCATTGAATGACTGTGGCGATACCCCTGTAGTTAAATACGTACCGATTTAATGGCACTGACTTTTGTACGCAGGCTTTCTGTTAGCCTGTCATTCTCTTCTTCATAAACACTGTAGCCACTGTTGGCATAGCCATAGCTCCCTGCAGCTGCTCCATCACCTGTAAACACGGCAGGCAGTAGTCAGAGACACACAACACCACCAGAGCAAGTGTTCTGCACATTCCTGGAACAGGGACTCAACCTTTTTCTAAATGCATAAGTTACCCTTCAAGATGCAAATAAGAGAAACTGAGGAATGGCTCCGATTTTTTCCTTGATAGTGGTTTCAGATGAGCTCTATGGAAATCAATCCAGGCACTTCATGGAGATGTAAACGAAACATTGAGGCCATTACATGTGGTAAATCAAACTGAAAATAGGGAAGTTGAGACCGTTCTCTGACAAAGAAAAATATCACTTGATCACATGTTTAAAGGGGAAACTATACTATGCTCACACTATGAGTTTCTTTATAAACAAGACCTTAGAGCAGAAGCCAGGCCTCTGAGCAGAGCACTTGCTGTTTCAGTCACCATTCTGCAGTTCTATTCTCACTCCTGCCTTTGTTTTTAGGTGATGGAGCTTCAGGACTGTCATCCAGACAACTGAGGCAGCCCAGTATGAGGGGCAGAAGGGAGTGAAAGCTGCTCAGCCCCACACATTCACTTCCTCCAACCTGTAATAAAGATCTTCTACAGACAGCAGTTGGGACAGCAACCCGGGCACAGAAGAATTGAAGTCATGGCCACTCAAGACAAAAATCAGTCTTAGACCTCCAATCTAAGAATTGGAGACATAAAGACTTAGAAAGTCAACTGGAAAAGAACTATTACAAGCTTTATGATAAAGATCCCACTAGATTAATTCAATTAATAATCCAGGTATAACGTTAATAAATATTTTTTAAAATATAAGTAAATACTTTCTTGCCTAGTCAGAATGGCACACTAAATCGAATGTCTTTTAAATATACTTTAAAGACTTTTGTGTTTGGGTGGATTTTTTGTTTTTGAGGAAAAAAGGAGAGAATAGACACCAACCACATTCACATTGACAGCTCTGCCTCAGAAAGCTTCATTGTATGCCTGACATACATAAGATTATTATTTTAAAATGGAGCATTACAATGCTATTTTGATTTTTTTATATTTACCCATTAGGCCATCCTTTAGATCTAAGAATTGAAGATTTTTGCATTTGTACTTGTAAACTGTTACTCTGAGCTAGACAGATCTCCAGCAAGACCGATCACAGAATCTTCTGAGTCAGAAGGGACCTACAAGGATCATCCAAGTCCAGCTGCTGGCACTGCACAGGACCATCCTCACGAGTCACACCAAGTGTCTGACAGTGTTGTCCAAACGCTTCTGGAACTCTGCCAGGCTGGTGCTGTGACCACTTCCCTGGGGAGCCCGTTCCAGTGCCCAACCACCCTCTGGGTGAAGGACCTTTTCCTAATATCCAACCTCAACTTCCTCTGACACAACTTTAGGCCACTCCCTTGGGTCCTTTCACTGGTCACCAAAGAGATCAGTGCCTGCCCCTCCTCTTCCCCTCACAAGGAAGTTGTAGACTGCAATGAAATGTGTGTTTTTATTTCATCACAGTGAGTCAAGAAGCCTTTTTACCCTGACCTAAAATTAAAAGTACAAATGCCTAACACAGAAATGTAACTAAAATGTTATGATTCATAGAGCCCGGGTTGTTCTCACTTTGTTCTTTGTCTGATTTTACAAGTGCATCTAACTACAGTGCTTCCTACCAAGTGACAGATGATTTTGATTCTAAGTTAATATACCATACAGCTTCATGCCAAAACACCAAAACTCTTAAATGGTCTCTTAAATGGACTGTGACAATGCAGACGTGAACAAGTGCCCCAAAGCTCTTCAACAGGCACAGCTGCTTCTTTTTATGCCTTAGGAAGCACAAGGAAGAAGCCTGGCTGCAACTATTCATGGGAAGCACCGAAACCTCAGCGTGGCAGTTCTATGGGCTGTCCTGCTACCCTGCTCACTGACATGGAACAGGGACATGCCCAAGCATAACTGCAGGCTAAGAGAGGTACCAGGTGGCTGGTGACAACTGCAGAGGTGTTGGTACCCAGCTTCTATTTCTGTCCTATTAAATAAAAATAGTTCTGAAGTGACAGCTGAAATGTCAGGGTAAAGCAGAAAATTTTACCGCAGCTGATAAAAGACATTTCAGTGTTCTGCTTTCCCTTCCAGAAGATTTTTTTTAAAAGCAGTTTCAGGATGATCCTTAAGGCATTGTTTGCCAGAGACAGCCTAAAAGCAGGCATGCTCTTTCTTCAGAACTCCTTGCATAAACATCCATCACCTCTTCAAAAACACCACACAGCTGTGTGGCCTTCACTCCAACCAGGAGGGAGCTGTCAGTCTGACAAAGGAAAGGACTGAAAACCTAAGCACTACCAACTGCCACTTTTTAATGATAAATATCCTAACACCTCTCTTGATTCACTAAGAAGTGTTCCCAAGACTTGTTTTATTTCATGAAAATACTACTGCACAATACAAATCTGAAGTGCGGGAGAAAATCCAGGGTAGTGTCAGACACACCTGGTTTAGCCCTAAATACTTCCCAGGAGGAAGCCCCAGAACTCAGTCATACATTTCACAGGTGTAAACATCTCCTAAGCTTTGCAGCGCCGTCACAGCACCCACACGGTTGTAGAACATGACGTGGGAGTTCAAAGTTTCCTTCTAGTCATCAGCATGACCGCTGGCTGAAAAATGAGGCCTGAGCTGCTCAAAACACTCACCAGGAACTCTGCAAGGATTTCTCAATTTGCACCAGTTTATATCTGTAATAAATTTACAACAGTTGGGATTCTTGGTTTTTTACTCCCTAAACAGGGCACGAAAACATAGAGAAGTACATTAAAAAACAAACTATGAATTTGAAAAGGACTTGACAGAAGGGCAACAAATCTGGCTATCCATGGGAACACGGCTCAAACTAACATTTAGAACAATTAAACAATACCACAACCAAATGGGGCAAAACTATTTACAAGAGCATGGAGTGACTAGACAAGGGGAATGGGTTCAAACTGAAAGACAGTAGGTTTAAATGCAATATTAGAAAAGAATGCTTTACTACGAGGGTGGTGAGGCACTGGAACAGGCTGCCCNCACGCCAGCGCCGCGCACGGCCCGCTGGGTGCGCGCCCGGGCCGCGCGGGGGCTGCTGGGGGCTGTAGTCCCGGCCCCGGGGCGGGAACCGGCCGCCGAAACCGGGAAAATCGAGTGCTGAGAGGAGCTTTTCACTCCTTTTGTCGCCACCGTTCTTTTAGAAGTAACAGGCATGCCGCTGCAGCGTACAGAAACTTAGACTGGAAACTTGAAGATTGCATTATTATTGAATAATTTAAGTTTTGTTCTCGAAGATAATTTCTCCTTTGTTATTTAACCCCTTGCAATGTTTTAGCACGTATGGGTTTTGTCTGCTTATATGAAAGATGTGACTCACTCTGCACCAGTGAATTGAATTTATTTGTCAGGATGATACCAGAAGGATTCATCAGTACTCCAATGTAAGGCAAACACCTCTGAGTCCATTCAGAGTTTGCTATTTCGGGTGTGGTGTCCACTGGACTAAAGAAACTGAGCTGCCTTTCCAGCTACAACTGGCTGACTTTTTATTGATTGCTATGGCGTTTGTGTTCTGCTAAGAACTAGGACCCTCAGTACTGGACCAGCACCTGCTTGCACGTACAAGGTACATAAACACAGACCACAGCTCCTTCTTCAGTGAGCTTGCAGTACCAGGAGTCTTCACTTAAGCAGGTAGAGTTGTAGAAGGAAGAATAAAATAGTTCTGGTCAATAAGAAGGCCCATGGCATCCTGCTGGCATCCTGCTGACCTCCTGTGTAATTGCTGTAAGACACCCCAAGTCTCCTTTTGCAGTGAATAAACCCATAAGTAATTGCAGCATTTATTTTCTCTCCATTTGTGGAAGTGCATTTGAGACATAAGTTCAGGACAGACATTGAGAAGCTTCTGATTTATTTACTTCTCTGTCACCTCTGGGTATCTATGTCTCAAACAATATTACAAAGAGTAAAGTTAGTTAATACAGAAAATGACTCTATTTAATTTTTGATCATTCAAGCCATTTATCCAAAATTTCAAGTACAGCATCATTTTCACATCTAAAACAGAAGAGAAGGTCAAGGAGAAGAAATGAGCTGCAGAGCTGTCCCCTGTAGTGCTCACTGTGAAGCTAATCTCTGCGGGATTCTGTCTGGAGCTCAGCAATTCTTACAGAGATTTGCTAGCTGCCATTATTGATAACCCTAGACTTGATTTACAGCAGTTCAGGGAAACGCATCAGTTGTTTCAAAGAAAGGAAAAGTGCTATCAACGGATTGAAGCTCAAAGATGTAGCCCTTTGAGGTAAAACCATCTGAAGTTCACAGACATTTCTTACCTTGCTGGGGCAAAGAGGTTTCTCAAAGGATTACACACTAAGAGGAGCAAAATGTAGATGTTGCAAAATTTACAGAAAATGAACAGATTCTGAGAAATCCTTCTTCCTGAGTGCTTCAGATTTGAACTAGGGCTCTATTAGGAGCAATGTTCTCATCATCACAATTTTTGAAGAAGAGCTAGTGTGGCAGTCAATACTCTAATCAGAGAGTTAAAACAGAAGTTTTAGGAGGCAATACGAAATACCTTTTTATAACAGCTGGCCTGACTCTTTCCCTTTGTTAGATATAATTTTATTTACATTTTTGTTTTCATACACCATCTAAGAAAATTATTGCATTTGGTGACATCGCTATATGAAAACCTTTGTCTTTACAGTATTTACATAATATATGACACCTTTTTCTTTCCCACATGGACTCATCTTCCATTTTTCACTAAACATGGATTTATACATAACTAGGTAAAATGTATCCTCTCAAAAAGGATTGTAGTTATAATTCACGTTAAGGGGTTAATTTTTCATTTTTACTTACATTTTCTGTAAAATAAAATCCCAATTAACCACATATAAGATGTTCACAACTCATAGTGTATAGATAGATGATCTCCTTATTATGTGAAATAACATCTTGAGTCTGTATGCAGCTTATAAATATCACATTTAATTCTACAGTTTCTTACAGAAAAGCATGAAAATGATACTGACATGATTAATGTTTTAAATCCATTTTAGTCATACTGAATTTATGGGTTTTTTCATTCACTGGAAGTACCTCATAGGAAAGTTAATTCTGTAGATCTCCTGGCACTACAAAAAGGAAATCACTATTCCATCTCACAGTGGGGGCCGGACACAGAGGTCAACTGGTAGTCATTAATATTCGCTATGTTTATGTCGTATTTCCATGGAACAGCTTGTATTCATGTTAATGATTTCACCAAACAAGTCCATGAAATAAATACAGTTTTTGTGCTGATGGGATTAGCTGCACTGCTGTTGGCTTTCTGGCCCATTTCCTGGCAGCTCCCTGCATGGAGACCGTGCTCTGAACTCCTCAGCCTTGCAAATCAGCTGTGCATGGGTAGCAAGCAGGTGTGGCTGCAGCTGTTCTGTAACATCTGCAGTTCTTCCTCCCAGGAAGCCTAGATGAGTAGTCAGCAAGTGGTTTTAAATGAGTGACTCATCAGTCTTGTTTACCAGTGACAACATGCAGGAAGGGAAAGCACATTAAAAAAAAAAAAAAAAAAAAAAAAAAGGAAGCCTGCAAGCTTACCTGTCTTGCAATGCTTTTACAATCTTTTAATAGTAACCTGCTACAGGTGTGTTATTGTCAGAGACCCTGCTGAGGCAATGTGCATGTCAGTCTCCTTTCCCCAAAATATTAGTGAACAATTTACTGTTTAAAAAAACCCAAATGTGTTGTCTTTTAAAAGAGCATTCCACATGATAAGACCAACTGTCCTATCACTGACACCATTTTAACTGACTCTTTGCTGACTTCTACTCATACTCTTTACTGACTTAAATTAAACTAGATGCATACATTTATATAACAAACAGCCAATAGATTTTATTAGTGGATTGCTCCATGACTCCACTGCAGAAGGAATAAAAAGGAAAAAATAAAACCCACAGGGAATCTGATTCAAACATCTTGTAAAAACAGTCTTCCAATTCACAACTGAAAACCCACAACTCTTACTAACATGATGTAATAATGACATGATTTTAATCAAATTGTTAAATAAGTAACAAGAACTTCAGTGTTTTTACATGTTTAAAAAACAAGTTTTTACAGTCTTCATTATTAACTTGCTACTTAAAACTACTATAGATTGTGAAAACAGCCTGACTAGTCACAGGCATCATTAGCAAGTTGAAAAGCAGATATCCCATGATATAATGTTTAGTATCAAAGCAGTAAGTTTCAATTGTTAAGCAGTAAGTTTCAATTATTAAAAAATCCACTAGCTAATTAAATCTTGATCAACTGTGCAATTAAATAACAGCTGACATTTCTAAATAAAACTAAAACATTATTGACAGAGAAGCAGCACAAGACAACAGACTCTTTTAATTAGCTTCAATATCTACAAAAAGGAGTAAGATCAGCTTCTTTCATCAGTATCCTTGTCAGTTAATATATTGGTTTGTTCTGAGACTATTTAGCAAATGAGAACTCTCAAAATGCTCCTGCTCCAACAAACCCAGTCAAATAGTTTAGGACTTTACTCCCATGTTGTTAAGCTGACAAAACTGATGGTGGGTTTAGTATGTCATCAGCCTTGATCTTCCTGATTGTATTCTCCAAATAATGCCGTCAAGAAAACCAAGTACTGTGTAAAACCACACCTTCTGTAAGACTTTAAACAGCTGAAGGAGGCTGCTGAGCATTGCCACCCAGATTGTCAAGTAAAGAATTAACCATCCCGGTTACCAGAGGAATAGTGCGTGCAGTCATCATTCAAATTCTTTAATGATGAGACCATCATTAAATCACTGCAAATACCAACAGAACTTTAGTGTCACCCATCATGATGATTTATTAAATACTGCCAAAGAGAACCATGGCTGTTTCTGGTCTTAAGGCTGTTCCATCATAGCTGGCAACTTCCTTCTGGAATATGGATTCATTTAATCTCATTTTGTATTCTAACTAATTTTTTTATGATGTTATTTTAATAAGACATCTATCAAGTATCTACCAAAATAGCCTTTAATTGTTTTTATGAGATAACCAAGAAGATATCTACCTGGACAAAATTCTGACAACTCCTGCAATCTTTTATAAAGCCATGTTGATGGGAATCAGAGGAGCTTCCTTGAATATATGTCATCATATTTATCCCTGCCTAGTCATCCTAAGCCTTTCCATACACAGATTCAAAGGATCATTAACACTTTGTAGCTATAAAGACATCCTATCTCATAGGTTTGCATATGTGTATGATTACAGGTTGAAAAAACACATAAACCTATGATAAGATTTTACAACTCAGTAAATACGCTTAGAGCAAAATTTCCGGTTTGTATTTATATGAAGTTGTGGCGGAACACATTCCACACTATTTTCTTGTTCCTGATTCCAGTATCATCTCCATTTTACAGTCACAGTAGAGGTCCCTCAGGAAGCTTGGCTTGTCAGACACACATCAGCAGTGAAGAACCACCTGGGGGAAAGAGAAACAATATCTGTAGGTGCATCAGCAGAAACTGTCTAGTGAGAAAGCATGGTCTTTTTCACCTTTGCAACACCTTTTCAATTTGTTAACAGTGAAGGCATCTTTCTTCTCACTTTGATGATAGAAGTTGTATTTGGGAAGTATTGAGCCTTATATTAGCTCATGCACAATATTTTTTAATTATAATCATTATTTACTTCATTTCAAAATACTGTGATTATTCTTATTCTCTCCTTCAGTTGCTTTTAAGTATTGTAAACTGCTGTGGCTCTGGTTTGATTCTGCAGTGAACACACACAGAAATAAATATCTGCTGTATTTTTATAAATTTCTTGTCTGTGCTGTTAAATTACATCAAAATAGAGAAGAGAGGTTATGGACACAACTGCTGCCTCCTTCCTAAATTTCATTATGTAGGGCTACAATCAAAATTTACTGAAGTCATGGAAAATTTTTGTATTGACTTTAGATTAGGCTATAATTTTTTATTAAAAAACCACCTCTGCTGATTCTTTGTCTTCCAAGTAGTGTATGCTGTGTAATCTATGAATAATTCCAGTCATGATTTCTTTCTCTAATATTAAGGTACCATTTCTGATGTCAGCTTTGCCTGGGTAATAATATCAGCTGAGTGAGTGATAAGAATTCAGAGACATGGCAGCAGCCTGAGCATTAATAACTGTAATGTCTAAAGAGGAGGACTAATACATTTAAAATAAAAAGTGGAAGTCAAAGTAATTTTTCATTTCAGTAGAAAAAATGTATGGGATGAATGGAGCACACTGTCCCAGTCCTCCGTAAGATGCAATTAAATAGTAATTTGATGATTTGTGTTATGTTTATTTTTACCTTTCAAATATATGGGAAAGGCTTTCACCGGTTAAAGCTGAGAATTCAATAAAAACAGAGACTTTGAGCGCAGTGAGTTTCAGTGAAGGGAGCGCTAGTTTTCGGACTTGCAGAGCATTTTCCTACAGGGTAGTTTTCAAGACAAATGGAGTAGACATCATTCTTGTTTCTTTGTCCAGCAAGGCAAACGTGAGAATGTGAATCAAGATTCCTGGATATTGGAGCCAGCTTTGTTCTACCTTTGTGCTTGGCCACTAAAGAACTACTTAAGAAGAAAAAAGCAATCATGTACTTCCTTCCTAAGAGACCTCTCTTTAGTTTTCTCATGAGTCAACAAATCATGTACAAACCAATTTATTTGATGACTAATTAGAGAAGCTAATGCCTAAACATAAATCTGCAAAAGCTCTTGCAAGCCACCTGTTTTCCAGAAGGACCATTATAAGCAAATTGCCCATTCAAAGCACCTTTATAAAGCTAATTTTCTTAGACTGTTGCATGGAAGCAGCTGGGTTAATTACCTATGCTGGACAGAGCACAGTGCTAATGGGACGGTGTAACTTCCTGTCCCCTGGTGGCTCATTCTGAGTTTTCTTGTGTGTTTCTGCACAGTATTACACTGGGCCACAAGAACACATATTTAATTCCTCTATTTATATTGTTTGCTTGATGCAGGATAGCAAACTGGAAGAAAGTGTAACATTGTTGTCTGCAAAGATGCCTCAATGCACTTCTAAGAAAAAGCTGGTTTTACCTACTAAAAATCTGAGTACAATATCTAACTTTTAATGAAACTAATAACAAAATTGCATCATTTTTATGGCATGTGATCAAAGACTGACATAACTATAGTGTAGAAAGAATCACTATGTTTTAGAGTTAAAAAGTGTAGGTTCTCTTCATGGTTTTCTGTAAATGTAGCTAAAATCAAAATAAGGTTATATTTTATGCTACACCACGAAGTAAGATTCCATCTCGTGCATTCACCAACAGAAATAATATTTACTTGAAAATAACTTGAAAAGTCATCATCACTTGTGTGGTCAAAAAGGACACGATTTATGAGTCCAAATTAAATTATATTCTACACATTTATGCCACCACACGCAAACCATCTACATTGACACAAACTGTACTCGGAAACCCACACTTGGACAATAACCACTGTCCTCTGTCACTTTAGGGACTACATTAGGCAAAAGGTCTGGAGATAGGGTTAAAGGTTTCTATCCCATTTAACCCCAGTTCAAGTGCACAAAACCTGCATCCTATTGTGGTTGGCTTGAGGTCCACCAGCCCATGTTCAGTGGTGGGTTGCTCCTTGGTTCAATGTCCACCAGCTGGTGCTTCATATTGGATTTAGTCCTGGCTTACAGCTCTAAGTCTGCTGGAGTGCTCCTCTGTCTTTTACTCTCAGTGCTGGCTTTGGCCTTCTGGAACTCTATTCCCAGCTGTTTGACTTTGTGACAAATTTAAGCAGGTCTCTTGAATACTTTTTCCTTCCCTTTTATGCTTTGCTAAGAAGATCTTATTCAGTTTGTCCCTCTTAGTCAACACTGTTTGGTATCCCTGCTGCTCAGATAATCCTTGAATAATCTGTAGTTCTTCATAGCTGAGTAAGTATGGGTTGGCATTTTTGAATCCTTTTACCTAGAATCCAGCTATTTAACTGAACCCTCTTATCCAAATCTCTTCTCTGAAATCCTGAATCAAGGGTAAGAGTCAGGCTGTTGGTTTCTAGAGAATATCTTTTCCTGGAAGGGTTCAGGAAGGATGGAGAGGACACTAGACAAAACAAACTCTACTCAGAGTGATGTTTCTGAGTTGAATCCAAATGCTGATTACTTGTACTTCTGTTGGAAATTCATGGAGCTAAAACACAAATGTTAGTTTACCAGAGCAATGCTGAATGTCCATATACTCCACTGGTATAAAAGAAAATGTAGACAGCATATCTGAATTTCATATTCATGAATCTTTATTTATAAAGATAATTTTTCTTTATCCTAGATTACTAGGATAACCTAATTCATTAAAATAAAAGTTGTTATTCAATATGACTGTCTTTTAAGTTATGTATTCCATATAAGTGTGAATGCTATGCTTTAGGAATTACTAAAGGAGGTATACCAGTACCCCAGTAAGAATTCTTGTTTCCTACACAGGAACACGGTCATGGATCTGGCTTCAAAATCTCCTCTGATCGCTTCCTGCTCAGTGGTGTCAGCAGGATAAACTTTAGACCACATTCCTCCTTCATAGGCCAGTATAGATCACAGACCACAGTAAAAGTAGGGATGATTCTGGCCTCATGATCATGTTTTACAAGCTGCAGTTTTCTGTATCTTGACAAATCATGACCAACTCTAATGTGACTGACTGTATATTAATCACAGAATATCCTGAGTTAAAAGGCTTCTACAAAGCCAGCGCCAAGGATTACACCACATGCCTGAGAACACTGTCCAAATGCATTGTCCAAATTGCTTCAGGAAAAAAAAAAAAAAAAGGGTTCTTAAGAAATCAGTAACAGAAAGAAGGCTGGAAAAACCAGCAAAACCAGACAGCAAAGAAGGTGTGTTGATGCACCTGGTTCTTGTGCCTGGCATTTGCTTGGCACATAGAGGTCTGCTTGTGCTGTGCCTGATGTCAGACTGGAGGACTGGAGCCACTGCTGATGTGCAGTGGGTTTGATGTTGGTGTAACGTATCCTGCGTGTGCCATGTGTGTGCAAGTCACCGTGCGTGTGCACATGGCACCAAATCCACCTCCCTCAGATATGACTCATGGTCTTCACTCATCGTAGGAAACTCAAACTATCCTGGGCCAAATCTCAGAGAAACTCTTGGTGACCTGCCAGGAGAGCAGGTCTGGCTCTAATTCTAGGTTTCTGCCTCCTAACATGCTGGTAAATGAGAAGTGAGACTCAGTCTGTGCTCACATGCTGCTGCTGGAAAAGGGGCAATATTTCCTCATTTCTCTTGCAGCACAAAGTGCAAGTGATAGCTCAGAAAATGTTCCTAGAAAGTGATATGCAGGATAAAGAGGGAGGATGATTGTATTCTAAACTTTGAAAATAAATTCCGGGATGGAGCCAAAAACATCTCTGTTCCTCTTTTTCCCTGTCACTAAAAGGTTGATTTCTTGCCAAGGATGTTAAGAGGTTTGTTTAATCATTTTTACTAATTTGCTCTAATGCCTTGCAATGTGGCTTAGGAAAGAAAAGCGTTATTCATAGTCAGTGGAAGAATGATATCCACTATTTGTGTTGCAGTAGAAACGAATGACCTGATTTATCATGTAGATTACATAGGGAGACATGATTCCTTCCTCAGAGTCAGTGGGAGAGGAATGATCCTTTTTTGCATTACAATAGAGTCAGACGATATGGTTCATCTTTTATGTTTTATTGAAAGGCACGACAGCTCCCCTAGATGCCTTGGAACTCTTATGACTCCTGTAGTATGTTATCCTACTGTGAGCATTAAATTTATGCCACATTTTAGCAACAAGGAAGCCATTTGAAGGAAAAATATATAGATGTGCAAACTGAATAGAAATACATGACACATAACATAATACATAACATAATTATTAAAGATATATATTTTATTTATGTCTATAATAAAGTAGATTTTTTCTTTTTCTAGAAATAATGTACATTTGATAAAAGAAGCTATATGCTTTGTTTTGATGTTGTTGCACTGGAATTTCCAATTTTATGAAAAAAACACTGAATATGCAGACAAGTTTGCAAAATCATGTTCACACACATCATAAAACAGCTATATACAAAGACCTTTCATGTGGGGCTCTTCAAGGTCATGTTTTATTATGGAATAGACACAAATTCTGTGTGCACTTGCTGGTAATAAGAATCTATTCTTAGGAATTGCATAATTTATGGAGAAAAAGCTCGCTTTAGGAATTATAAAGAAATATTTGATAACAACCACTCTTTAACAGATTCATAAGAATTTTTGAAAATTTAGATGAAGACAGTTAAAAATAAGCACATTTGTTCTATTGCATACTCTGAATTGATTTTTTCAAAGTTTTCTCTTGACCTTCCCAGCATCCCCCACCCAGTGATTGTTACAGAGAGGAAATTCATATCTCCCTCACGGCACTGCCAGCAGGAAGGGAAGCAGCCAGCAGCATTCAGAAGGATCCCTGAACCCTGATGTGCTCACAGGTGCACGGGTTTCTGCAGGAGGAGAACTGAAGACAGAAGAGCTGCACATTTCTCTGCTGTTTCAGGTTAAGCTTCTTCAGCATCAGCTGAAGTTATCAGGTGCCCATGGAGAGGGGCCTTGGGAACTGCCTAAAGTGTAGTTTACTCCAAGCTTTCCTGTGAGCAATAAAGTCAATGAAATCATTCTCTTCATCTGCTGCTTTTTTTTTTTATTATTATTTTTTTTGTGTGTGAGTGTGGGTGTGTGGGGGGGAAGGTGTAGCCTAAAAAGCTTAAGAACTTGCAAAACATCTTTCCCTCCGCTGGTGTGTTATTAGGGTTTTTTTCACTAGTCAGGTGTCTGCAGGACACTTGTGGGAATTCAACACCAATAAGGCTAGAAGCCTTTTCAAATTCAACAGCAGTTAGCTAGGGCTTGTGTTCAAATGGATTCAGGACAGAATGCAGTGTCACTAGGAGACTCCTAGGATCAGACTCCTCTCCTGGAAAAGCAATGGGGAAGAAGGGAGAGACACCTCCTTAGAATGGAAGAAAATATGTGGAGGGGTAGAAATTACTTAAAGCCCTGTGCATGGTCAGTACAAATGCAAAAGCAGGGAAGTTATGCTGTGTAGGAGATGTGTTGAGGGAGCGGAGGTATTCAACAGTCCCTACCCAGCAGAATTCTCAAAAGATGTTGAATCCTGCTGGACACTCACACGTAAGGGATGTGAATATTGTTGTGTATTGGTTTGGCATGAATGGTAAAAACCAATTAGTGATCTGCTTTAAAACTGACAGCCAGGTTGGCCAATTGGATACAAGTGTACACCTCTGGGACACATGGCTTAAATACAGGTGGGATTTTGGGAAGGTCCTCTTTGAGTTGCAGGCTTGCCATGAGGTAACATCGAGGGAGGGGGCAGCAGCAGGGCCTGGCTCAGGCCCCACC
>WBMY01000379.1:76270-215408 GCA_013397315.1 Donacobius atricapilla | reverse complement strand
TCTCTCTCAAAGACTGAATGAAAGACTATTTTATGAGTGGTACTGACTTAAGAATTCTGATTTTCTGTCTCTTTACACTGCTTCGTAGAAAAGTAAACTGTTGGTAAGGGGGAGGGGAGTGCTTTTAAAAAGGTTTCATGTGTTTTTTTGTTTGCCCTTTAGTGTGTGTTAATAAATCTGTTTCTATCTTTAAGTTGAGCCTGTTTTGCCTTTCTTCTAATCCTATTCCATAGCAGAAAGATAGACCACTACACTAAATTTAATAAAACAAATTCGGTGAATGTGAAACCACTACATTTTTGGTGTTTCTGCCCAGTTGAGAACTTAAACCCATTACATGTAGGCACCTGAAAATGAGAGTATGTTCCTTTAGGAGTGACTTTTGCTGAGAGGGTTGTTACATCTTAACAACGTAACACCAGATGAGTTGGTACATCTTAACTTTGATGTTCTTTGGTGAACTGTTTCCTACAAAACTGGATTTCAGGCACCTCTTATATGAACTTTGATAGTAATCAATTATAGCCAAGGCTTTTAATATAGTCCAACTCACTGCCTTCAATCATTTCAGAGCTTTTTTTTTTTTCCCCTACAACTCTTGAGAATATTACCTTGAAGTCAAATAAAACTGTTTGCACACACTGTGAACAATCAGCAAAATAATTAAACCTCTTTCTAGGAGACCGTAATGCACCAACAGTTAAGATTTCATTTAATGGAATACTAACAAGGATTTTAAATGACATTTAATGAATTTGAAAAGGTTATTTTCTTTCCACAGCTGAATTATTAGTAGGTTTGTACTGAGTTGCAAGGTATCATTATTACTTTTACAGTAATAGTAAATGCCTTTCTAACCTCAATTAGCAAGAGATCAGAAGTCACGCACTGAGTCTTCCACTGAAATGCAATTGTCAGCTATGTAAATGACTTTATAAATGTGTCCTAAAAATGGAAATGGTTTATGCAAATTAACCTGAACCAGAGTGTGCAAGATTGGAAGTGTAAGTAATAACTCAGTGGTGTTGGGAAGCATTGAAAAGCATGACTTGGAGAATCAGCTGAGTTCTACCGGAGGCAGGAAAGCAGACCTTGCTAACATTTTCAGGAGTGCCAAGGATGGAGAAGGATATCTGTCTTGCTCACCCTCTTTCCTTGTATTTTTTTTCATTCTCAGAGTTTTTCCTCTCATGAAAAATAATCATAATCTTAAATATACCCCCACCAACTGGAAAAACTCTACTACAAATGGAAATAGATTTAAAATTAAGACATTAATGTTTCATGCTCCTTGGTGGTAGCTGGCTCTTACAAAGATTTGGAAAGAAATATAAAAATCTTTGAAACCTTTCACTTTGAATTATTTGAAAGCTGGTAGACCAGCAAAAAGAAATGAAAATCTTTTTCCTTCCTTCAAAAGACCGGAATATTTGCTAATATTTGCTATTTTATCTATTATATTAAAGACGTTTCATGAGCATCTGCTCTTAATTTGCTCTAGTCATTGATTAGTAATTTCTCACATACTGTCATGTGAGATGTTTCTACTTTATGTCTTTCAGTAGGTTTAACTCAGTAAAATCTGCAATTGCTGCTCCTTGGACAGCTTTTATTTAGCCTCTGTTCATACAGCTTGGGTGGAATTTCTGACCCATAAGGTATTGTATTAAGAACTATTATTGACCTTAAAGAGCACAGAATTTTTATCCTAGAATGAAAACAAATAGCTGAAAGGGGATCCAAAAGAGGACAAGAAAGGTGTCGGATGTGAAGCAGAGTAAGGTGTTAGGTTTTAGCTTGTACATACCTAATAGTATAGATGGAAAGATTCACCGTCCTCAATTCTAACAGACATGTTTCTCTTCTGTGAGGAATAGTGACTCTGTCCTAGATGCTTTCTTGAAAGATTTACTCATTCTTTTAAACTATTAATTCAGAAAAGCTGAGAACTTTGTTAAATGAATTATAGTTTCTATCAAGATACATAAAACAGCTAACTGTAGCTGTTTTAGAAGTTGACAATTACAGTAGCCTTGTTAGGCCAGTGCTGCTTAATAGTTATTATTTCATAAAATATGTTTATCTTCTAACTTTTTTGTTAGCATTTTAAAGAAGTTGTCAGTTCACTGTTAAAATATGTCATGTCGATGCATTCCTTATCTTCAATATGAAAAGTTCACAGATAACCTGAGATATTACATCATGTACTACCAATTATTTGTAACGTTAAATTTCCCTAAGTATTGAAAACTGGAAGGGACCCCTGGAGGTCAACTGGTCCAGCCCCATGCTCAAAGAGACTCACAGCCAGAAGGCTGCCAGGACAGTGTCCAGAAGGGTTTTGAATATCTCCAAGGATGGGGATAATGTGTTATCTTGTGTCTCTTAATGACTCTTACAAGCACTCTGAAAGCAGGCTTAGCATTTTTGAGAAAGCCTCAAGGACACTTTTGACAACTTCAGAACTGTGAAATACACAGTGATTACACTGCTGTACTGAGGGGTTACCTGAGAGTCTGGGTTGAGATTCCTGGAATCTCAAGTGAACACACTGGAATGGTTCCGTTATGTCTTAAGTTAATATTTGCCTCCTACTGTGTTTCATATGTTTCACTGGGAGAAGTCTGCTGAAGAATTTCATAAGCAGTTATAGTTTTTACTTGAGTTTTCAATTGTATTTCCAGTCCAGCCTTTTTATCGAACACACAGTAGTTTGCTGACAGAATTCACTGCTTCATTTCAAATGCTCTACTTACCACATGGTTTCTGCTGGATGCTTTATCTATTTTTTAGAACACTTAATCTGAGATACCAAACAGCTTTCTTAATACTGAGTATGTGTTGGTCAATATGGCAACAAATAGAAAGCTTGCACACATCTATTACTCCAGACAAATCTGGCAATCAAAAACTTATTTATCAGCAATTTCTGGTAGCATTAAGGAATAACACTGATTGTAGGGCAGAGCATTTCTTCAATGTGAAGAAATAAATAGCCCTAAATATACAATTCTATTGTATATAGCTTATTTTCTGCTTTTCTTTCCAACTGTGTCAGTTGGGTTTGACATTTAATAGAGGCACATTGAGAGGGAAATCAGGTTGTTAGGCTCTTTGTTTCTTAGCATAGAACTACAGCACCTTTTCTTTCATTTGACAAATTTTGACCTTTTATACTGTGTGTATAGTATCCTACCAGGGAGATGACTGTTACATCTCCCATAAACATTTGTTTAATTGCCATCTCCTAACTCACAAAGATCCATGGACCACAAAGATCCACATGGTTAGTGGAAGTGTTAGAAGTAAAAAACTTGCTGAAAACTTACAATCACTTTTTCACAGGCCTCCTTTGAAATAAACTGGCAGAACTGGTGCAGTGCCCCAGTCCAAAGGTTAGGGGTAAGGTGGAGTATCCTGTGGTTGTGTCAGCACTGACCATCTAATTTAACTCATTAAGGGCTATGTTCTCAGTTAGTTATGAGTATGCTGGTCTGAATTTGCACAAGTGTAATCTCATGAGCTATCACACACAATTAGAAAGTGATAGCTAAGTGCTGCAGAATGACTCACATAAAGCAGGAGATGGCAATTCTGGACCCAGCAGCAGCAGCGAGGGTACAACAATGCACAGGAACCACAGAGGAGGCTCTGGGAACAGTTTCTGTGCTCAGAAAAAAAGGGTTGCTTGTATTCCCACAGCTGTGACTAATACATTCAAGCAGTCTGCAAACCAAAATATGCGTGGCTGTGTGTCCAGCAAGTGAAAAGTGCTTCTGGAGCTGTTGTCAGGTCACTTACAAAAAAACTAATGGATATAACTTAGTTTGACAAATACATTTAAAATGAGGAAAAAGCCCCAAACTGGTACTTGCATAAGTAATAATTGAATTTATTAATCGTGTTTTGAAGTAGTTTTATGAATGATTAAGACAGAATTAACAAAAACCATGAAAAATCTCTTTCAGGTCAGTATTCCATAAGGAAAAGGCAAAAATAATTGTTTAAGAAAACAATAATAATTGTTTATGAGCACCTCAAAGGTGATACATTTACCTACGGACAGTTGAAAGGATGTGGAACTACAGGTGTACTACGGAGTCCTAAAAAACTACAGACAGAAGTAATAATAAACCTAGATTGTAGTACCCTAGACAGAGGAGTAAAAATGTTAGTCTTTTCATCTATGCTGACTAAAGATTTTTTTACTGGTACTAGATCAAAAAGGAAATCCATTGTTTCCTCTGTTAATATTTAATATCTCATTATTTTACACATCAGAAGTATGCATAGATGTGTTGTTAGAGTCCACGAAATATTGGGGGGTTCATGTTAATTTACATTTTGTGGCTTTTTAGTGTCTGTTCAGTGTTTGTCCAATAAATTCAGGAATCATAATTTTTGTATCTGCTTGGGGCCCAGGCTGCAAATCTGAGGTTTACAGAACTATTGCAGTATGCTTCTTGGTGCCAGGCTTCCACATGCAAGGACAATTAATCTGTACTGAAATATCATCGCTTCTTCAGTAGTTTGAAAATATTAGCTAATATATGAGCTCACAAAAAGGTTCTTTCCTCTCACTTTTTTCTTAGCAATTCTTTACGATTTTGACAAAGTTTTTGCTCATGGTCTATATGTATCATTTTTGATATTCTGACTTTTAATAAACTGAATTAAACATAGGGAGTAATCATTAGGAAGACAACAAATTTCCATTGTGAAGAAGTGAGTTGCTGGAAGGGTGAAATCTTAGTCACACTGAAGAAATCTTCTAGATGTAGAAGTCCCCTTGTACATAGTCTTCATTCCAGTTTGGGGTATGCTAGCAACTCACTGTGATGAGTTGGGCTGTCTTGAATGTCTCAGGGCTTGAGAGCTCATTTGAAAAAAAAAAAAAAATAGATGCTTTGAAGAGTATACATAACAATACCTCAAAGTTTGAATGCAAAAAAATCCTCATTAGGATCAAGAACACTGTATCTTCTCACAAAGTCAGAAATATACTCCACAAAAGCAATACATATTTCTGTCAGACACAAAAAAAAGAATAACATTTACTAATCTGGTTGAATACACCACTTTTTTCCACTTCCTTTTAACCAAATAATATATTTCAAATTTGACAGCTCTCTATATTATGATCTTGAACACCTTCCAAAATCTTTGGGCACATAATAAATTTTAAGACAAATCTGACTCAGAAGGTTTTTTCTCTGATAAATGTTGGTACCTTTGGTTAGGAAAGTTCTAAAGGGATGACATCTGTGAAGACAAATGTGAAAGTAGCTTTAACAATCATTCTTCATGTAACTATGTTAAAAAAATCTGCTGTTTAAGCTACCATATGGGTAGCCTTCACTTTCAAAAGAAATGTCTTATTTTTGGAAACAGAGAGGCACTGGTAAACCTTATAGAGATAGTGCTTTTGTGTTCTAGCAGATGACTGATTCTAAATGAATAGTACTATTATAGAAACATCCTCAACTAGCTTTGAAATGTTGTAGAAATACCAGATGGTAATAGGAGCTGATTTTTTATTTTTAAAGAAAAAAAACCCGTTGTTATTTAATTCAACTGAGAAACCATTAAAATACATTCCAGCTTTTGGGAGTTTGGGTTTTTGTCTATGTATGTGTTTTATGAATCCACAAAATAGTCTGTGCTTTTCCTTTGAGTATAATGGTGTATGGTCATGATTACTGGGCTTATTTACTTTCTCATCAATGTGCTTATGATTTCCAAGGTGGGGTTATTAGCAAGTCATTAGGAGCTAACAGCAGGTAAATTAAATGCATGTAAAGAGGCACATGATTCTCCATTTACTTAGAATGGTTGCTCTAGAGAGGAAAAAAACAAGGCTTGAAGAACTCACAAGAAGTAATGTTGTGTAAGTCTAGGAGTGCTACGTTTACTATGTTACCAGACTTCTGTTTGGGTTCCTCACCAGCTCTGTGATTTGGTCCCTTCCAGCCTTACCCGGCTGGTGATCACAGGCATGTGATTATCTGGTGACTGTGTTGTGATTGTCCTTCTTTCGCCACAGGAATCTGTGAGAAGTGGTTATTCTCCTGACTGTCTCCATGCATCTAAAACCTAGCTGGTTGTGGGTGGTAGTTTCCAGGGCTGGAGGTGAAGCCTTAACCCGGTTTTATTTTGGTTTTCTTCCTATATTTTTTCTCCTCCTGGATGTACTGCTTCCCTCTCTATTAGCAGAAAACAGTATGGGATATAGGACAAATGAGTTGTTGTCAAATTTCGTAACTTGCAGTCTGAACTAGATTCAGCTGACTACTAGCTGATGTCAATTCCGACTCTAGGGTCTGTTGTAAACAAAAAACTGTATAAAATCTGGACTCACACTTTCAGTGTTCACAAAGTTCTGTTGTAGCCTGAACTGAAGAGTGGTTTACAGCCTTATAGCCTGATTAATGTCTGCAGTATGTCCCAGTACTGTGCTGATGGAATATTATCAACAGTATCTGGTATGAGTGCTATGGATGCATTAAGTTTAGGCCTGTAATGTACAAATCACTTGTTCAGGCCCATTTAAAATGTCACAGGGAAAAAACAGAATAAAATTCAGAAACAGAGAGTTTTCATCTGTTACCAAATAAGCTGAATATTCTGTGATTAGAGAAGAAAGACTACCCTCAAACTATCTATTTTTTTCTGTACTGCTAAGCATAATTTGTGCATTCTTTAATAAAAGTGAAAGACGTTTATTTTGTATGCTTTCATATCTTAAGATTCCAGTAGAAAAAAACCAAACAAACAAACCAAAAAACCAACAGTAAAGGTGAATACTGAGTATAGCATGAAGAGTTCAACTGGAAGCTTGCTAATGAGGCTTAATTCAGGACATTCTGTTAGCTGCCTTATCATAAAGCCCTTCTCTGTTCTTTTTAGCTGACAATCTTCCTTTGTTGACCTCAGCTGCATATTAATAAAAAATAAAATGTGGCTTAGAAATGTACACCCCATGATAATTCAGGCATGCAGAAGTGTGCCTGTGGTGAGACATACATGCCCTCAGCAAGCAAAGACGAGATCTAATTTAATTTGCTGTAATCAACAATGGCTGTGAATCCACTGTGGTTTGGGACCCAATTAGACGATTGTTAATTGCTTAATGTGTTAAGGAAAAGTTCGTGATACATAAGAGAATCTTCTGTTGCTGATTCCAAAACCCATGAGTAATCCTCAAAATTAGCAGTGGGACTATGGCTGACTCAGCATTTCCACTGTGACATTAAAGGAAGCAGAACAAACCATGTCTTAAGGAGGGAAATTTTCCTTTTTAATTCCTTTTCTCATTTTGGAGGCAGAGATGCATAAAGGTTTCCAGAACTAAGAGGCAGGAAAAAAATTAGTTGGGATCAAAAAACCTGTTGCCTTATGCTTGACCTTTTCACCTTTTTTCTAAGTAAGTTGTAATTATAGTCTGACTTACAGAAGAAACAACTGTTTGAAACGTAAAATAGCTGAATTCTAGTTTACAGAAATGTCAAAAAAAAAAAAACAACTATGTATTTGATGAGCTCAAAACATCTCTTTCAATGTTTTCATTATTTCACTAGAATTAAATACCTTTAGCAAAGTGCATCAGCTTTCATGGGTGCATTTTTGATTTTAAAAATACTTAGAGTTGGAAATAAATACATTGCTTTTTTAAGATCTCAAAGCGTGTTAGAGTATGTTCTACATGTGAAAGACCATGTGTATTCTTTTGCTACAGAGCTTATAACAAACCACTATGTTATTTTCAAATCCAGAGGATCACATGATGTTCAAACTGGACTACTTGAAATCAGCATTTACTTAGATCAGCTCATTTATGTACTCTGCTGAAAATTAATTGTTGTGGGTTTTGTGCCAGTATTGGACAGTATGGTCGGTTGACGACTTTGCAGAGCTGGTAAATGGAATGGGTTTTTTTTCTGAAGAATGGTATGTAAAACCTACTGAGTTCATATGAATGAAGCAATGTTTTGCATCTCCATAGTAATTTTTAGTAGTACCTATCTCAATTGTTTGTGTAAACAATTTTGCTGTTTCTTCCACTGTAATTTCTTCTCAGCACACATCAATGGAAAATATAATTTAAGAGTTCCTACTTCCAAAGATACTAATTTTCATAATATTTGGCGTTCACATATTATGTCAAATATGGAAAAGTCTCACCATGAAGAGTTCTACAGTTAATGCAGTCACAGCTGCAATTCACTGTTCAGTCCAGTCATTATCAGAAACTACAAGCCCAAATTCAAGACTACCCATAGGCCCCTGTGAGAGCAGAACTTCATAATCTTTTACTTACCTACTTCTTATTAACACTATTGTAGACAATCCTGAACTTGAGCAAATAACTTCTTGCTTGTTTATCAGCATAGGCTGTGATACAACCCGTTTCTTTCAGTGCTTCCCCCTTCTACACTGAAGCATGGATTGCTGTAAGTCATTATCTGGGTTTTCTAGAATTCTAAAGGCATTATCTGGGTTTGCTTGAAACCTATATGAAGAAATGATTTTTCATTATGTGCACCACTCTGTAACAAATGCAACCTCAACCAAAAGTGTTAGATTGATTGTGCGCTCAGCAGCTGTTTCATCTGAACTGCACTTTCCCAGAGATCACTCTCAGGTTCATTTTAACACCTATAAGACAAAGAAGAGAGAAGTTCAAGAAATGAAGCAGTTCAAATGTCAAAACCTATTTTGGCAAGTCAGTTGTAACTGATTATTTGCAGAGTTCATGATCACACTGTGGCCAGCAGTGGAAAAAAGCTACTGAGATTAATAGTTTCCTCCAAACTACTCAAGATAAACAATTAGAGTGTCTCTGGGAAACAGTCCCTTGTGGCTGTCTGTTTCAATAAGCTTTCAAAACAATGGTGCAAGTCTATTTCACCAGAAAGTCCTCAATTTTACTGCCTATTGAGAGAAATCCAATAACATCAGGATAAGGCACCCTTGAGCTTCATTGATGGCTGACAAAGCTGTTAGTGTCTATTTAGAGTAGAGACACCTGGACTATTTTGGTTTTTAAATGCAAAGCACTGAAAGCGTAGCTAACAGATTAAGATGCTCAGCATCTTGGCAAGGTGGGCCCATTAGGAGTGTGCAGAATCACTAATGGCTTACTTTGAGTCAGTAAACACCATTTTAAGGTAAAATTACTTTTTTCAGTCAACATTATCTAGATATGTGTTCTATTGGTTGCAAAGTATGGGACTTGAAGAGAAGGTCCTGGTAGTCACAAAACTTGATTCTCCAAAAAAGTATAAAAATACTCCAGATCTAATAGATCAATCAAAAGCCAAAATGGGGATGGGCAACAGGGCAGATCAGTGCAGTCGTGCAGCAAAATAAATACTCCATAAAGAAAATTCATACTGAGTACAAAAGCGGTGCTCTGTTTCCTCACCAAATTCTTAAAATTAGGTGTTCACTGTCCATGAAAGTCATTCCAGTATTTCTAATTCTAGAACTAATGACGTAAGCAAGGCTAGCAGAGGCTACTTAAGGAGCAGGCTATGCTCCTTAGCTGCTCTAAGCAAAACTACCAATTCCCATTGTCGAGTGGCTAAGAGCAGCATGAGCTGTGGACCCTGTGCAAATGCAATGGATTCTCATGTGGAAGTTATCCTAGAAGGATATCAAGTGTCATTCTGCTGGTGGCTAAAATTATGTCCAACTTGCCTTGCTCTACTGGTTCAAGTCTTTCTTGAATTTAAATAGCTATTTTATTTCTAGCTGCACTATAGAGCAACAAAAGAGTTGTGATGCCAAATTTAAAGACTAACTGAAGCAGTTTTTTTATACTGGAGCACTCTTATATTTGTAAATTCAGCAAAACATATTAAATAGACAGCTGTAGTCCAAAATCCCCTCTACTGTACTTAAGTCACATCCTGGAGAAGTTGTTTCTTAGTTGTCATAGAATGATGAGCAGTGACACATTTCACTACACCCGGTTGCCCAGAGCCCCATCAAAACTGTCCTTGAACTCTTTCAGGGATGGGGGATCCCAAACTTCCCTGGACAACCTTTTCCCAGGTATTACCACCCTCACAGTGAGGAATTTCTTCCTAATATCTTTTCTAAATCTACCTTCTCTAAGTTTAAAGTCATTCCTGCTTGTGAATTACCACTACGTGCTCTCGTAGTAAGTTCCTAATCAGTTAATAATAAAGTCATGATCCTTCACCCCTTCAGTTATGTGCTACAGGTGACAGAAAATTGGGGGGGAGGGGGTTGCTGGTTGGGTGGGTTGGTTGGTTTGCTTTGCTTTGGGGTTTCTTTATGCTTTCTGACATGTACCAGCTGAGGCATCTTAGAAATTATAAGCCATTCAGAGTATTAAGGGAAATCATTCAAAAGAAAATTGGTATTTTGATCTTATGCCTCTTAGAAAATAGTGAATGTTTGTTTACGATTCCTAGCAGAAATTTAGGCAAATAAATATCTGAAATGCTCCACAAATAAGAGCAAAGATAACAGGATCTCAGTTGCATGTAGGCAAATTATTTCTGTGTGTAATGACTGCCTAAACAAATAGGCACTTGAGCATGCAAGTGATAATTATGTCTTGTTATCTAGCAAACCATGTATCTTGCATGAGTAGGTGCATTTTGTGTAGGAATATATTTGTGTAACCTCTGTAAAGGGCCTTTCCTCAATCTTTCAGCTCATGGGAGAAGGTTGATTCACCTCATGTTATTGGTGCTTGGTACTTTCTGCAGCTTTTGCCCATCAGATTCAATTTGCCTGTTTTTGATAATGAAGTTCCCATTTTTCAATACATTCAGTAGCAGCCTTTCTAAAGAGTTGGGTTTTTTTTTTTTCAGTTTTTATTAGGAAGCAGAGAAAAGGCAAGAGGAAGAATCAGAGGTGCAGGCTCTACAAAGCACTGAGGAGTCCCTGTAAGGACCTTCTGTCTCAGAGCAGCATTACCCTCTTGGGTCTGCATGTACATTGTAGTCCTGCTTTAATAAATGCTCTTCTCCAGCCTACTATTGGTTGTGAGCGATGAGTGCTTCAATGTATATTTTACTTGAAGAGCTCTTGGTGTAGCATTCCATTACATGTGGACTGCTTAAATGCCCTGGAATAATACTAGTCCATGGATTGTATCCTCTGCACACAGTAAAGTATATGTTCTTAGTCATGAAACAGATCAAAATTGATCTGTACTGAACTTCTCTTGTTTGAAGAAAAAAGACTGATAATCTTGATTTTAATGCTTCTCAAGACATAGTTGTAAATTAAATCAAGTCAAGTAACAAGCCCTCAAATAAGTCATAACACATACAGAGCAGGAGAAAAGTGGGGAATGGGCAGGTATGGTGCCCACCTGTTCCATAAAGGAACACGTGATTCTCCTGTTGCATAAAGGAACATCTGATGGTGAGCAGTAGGTGCGAACTCCCACACTTTTAAACCTTTTCTTTCATACTAGGCCAAATCTACTACATTCAAAGAGTAGAATTAACTGAGGTATGTTGTCATACTTCAGCTTTGTGGAGAAGGACCTGGAAGTCCTGGTGAACAAGAAGCTGTCCATGATCCAGCAGCACCCTTGTAGCCAAGGAGGCCAATGGTATCCTGGTGTTCACTAAGAAAAGCATTAGCAACAGGTTGAGGAAGGTGATCTTGCCCCTCTACTCTGCCCTGGCGTGGCCGCACCTGGAGTGCTGTGAGCAGTTCGGGGCTCCTCAGTAGAAAGGGGACACTGAGCTCCTGGAACAAGTTTTGCAGCAGGCAACAAAGATGATTAAGGGACAGCATCTTTCCATTTTGAGGAAAGGCTGAGGGAAGTGAGTCTGTTCAGCCTTGACAAGAGACAACTGACACCTCATTCTTGTCTATTTGTATTGGAAGGGAAGGTGTCAAGAGGATAGACCAGGCTCTTCTCTGGTGCCAGGCCAGAGGACAAGAGGCAACAGGCAGAAACCGAGGCACAGGAAGTTCCACCTGAACATGAGAAAGAACTTCTTTACTGTTCAGGTGACTGTGCACTGGAACAGATTGTCCAGAGAGATTGTGGAGTCCCTCACTGGAGATATTCAAGAGTCGTCTATACGCAATCTTGTGCCATGTGCTCTAGGATGACCCTGCTAGAGCAGAGAGATTGAACCATAAGCTTACTGCAATCACTTCCAGCCTTACCCATTCCATGACACTGTGGTTCTGTGGTGAGTAATGAACTCTTCTGTCCTTAAAGGAAAGTCTGCTGTAGTTTGAAAGCTGAAAGCTGCATCTCACATTAAATTATTACAGATTAATGAAGCATCTAATTTTAGACTCAAACAAGTCAGGTACGTCCTGAAACTGTTCAGTAGTCTGTTGATATTTCCCTGTATAGACCTATATCCCTCTCCCTGCCTCTCTCTCATTTAGTGATATTTGCACTTTTCTTTGTGTTAAATCCTGTTCTTGTAAGCTTCCTAAGAAAGCTCTGGGTCCAGTGTGCCTTTGGTGGTGTACTGCCCTGTTCTCACAATACTTCCTGTAATTCAACATAACTTCTAGAAGAGAGCATCACAAAGCATGAGCATTTATCCAGAAACTGTACTTGAATATTAATGCATCCACATCTGTCTTCAGTTGCAATGTTCCAGTAGAAGTTGAAGTGAAGGAAATGAGTAAGCACAAAAGGAATTCTTCTATATTGCAGAGAAATTCTCTTTAATTTGAAGCTGACTGTGGCTTGGTGCCAGTACATTGAGCTGTTTTGCACTGCAATGAAGTATAAAGGAGGATCTCAGCTGTATGAAATTGCTCTGGCCTCTTCCACTGCATCATTCCAGGAAAACTGAATTTGGAAGGAAACTAGCTAGTCAGTACAAAGACACATGGAGTCTGTCCTCTGCCATGTGTCAGAGCATTTCAAGACGTGCTTCTCCAAGAAGGAACAGCTGTTCTCACTGCAGTAACCATTTCTTTCCAGAACACATCTGCAGAGAAAGGAAATGCAGGCCTATGAATCTGGTTCTATTAAATGTTTCATCTTCCCAGGTGCTTCACAGTACAGCCGACAGAGTGAACTGCCTCAGAATAAAGAAAATCTTACAATGCTTATTATTTTACATCTATCCAGAGAAACCTCCTGGTGATATGCATGTTGGATGTGTTTAACAGGAGCAGTTAATATTTACATTCTCAGGAATATTTTCAAGAGTATTTATCTTAAAGAACTGCTACATTAAATGATTATGTAATGGCTAAAAAGGTAATTGACAGCTATATTTTAATTAGGAATCTGTTAACTTCATGTTTCAACATAAGTGTAGTAATCATTACATTACAGTTTTCCCTCTTTATATAGCATCTAAGAAGCGTGATCGAAAAACCTACTATTTGTAACCACCACCAACTTGGTCTTTGTAGGTGATTCAGGCTTAATTATGTGTCTGAAGGGCATTGGTGACTTGAATCACTCCTAGCTTAGTAAATTAATTTCTGAGCTATTTTGGAGATTCTAGGAAAGTTAGTTTTGGGGGCCTGATGCTGAGGAGTATCTGATGTCACTTGGGATGTGGGGGAGGAGGAATAGTTTGAAAGGAGCTCCCATTGGCTCTGAAGCAGGATAACTTCCAGATACCTTTCTGTCTTTGACAGGACAGGTTCCTCTGTTGCCTACTTTATCTAATGATTCTAAAATTCTGGGATCTCTGAAATGCAATTTTTGTCCATTCACAATGGTAAGAAACCATATTAGACTTGGTAGAAGTTTTTTTATATGGATACTTGAAATAAGTATAAGCCTTCTTTGACTTTGAGATATGATTTCTGACAGCTTACAATAAATCTCAGAGAAGTGAATGATTATATTCTTGCAGTGGTCTCTTACTATTTATCTTAGGAAACATGAGTTTGTAATTTTGAACCATAAAGCCTTTGCTTTATCCATCCAGATTCTGTGCAGCTCTAGGAAACACAAAAATATTGGCCTTTCTGTGGTGCCAAGATATAAAAGTATTGAACTGGAAAGCTGAAATAGCATGGATTTAACAGAGAGAAACATCTGAATTGAACTTGTTCATATTTTAGACACTACATTTGACTTGTTACTGTGCCTTATTTTAAACATGCTTCCACATATTTGTTTTAAACATGTTTAAAACAAGTGATGTTTGTATTTCCCCCTAGGGATTATTCAACTTCAAGTGAAGTTACCAGCACATAAATTGTAAGGATCATTTTTAACCCTTATATTAAGGCTGCCCGATGAAGCCTCCATCCAATGGAAAATATTTGCTTCTAACAATTCAAGATCAAATTCTAAATCATTGTAGCAGGCCTGGAATGAGTGTGCAGCTGGAATGTGAACATCACAGAAACATGCACAGTGAAATGTCTGGAGGTGGCAGAGGGAGCCAGGAGGCTGCTGCTGGCTTCTCAGCAGCCCACTTTGCATTCAGCCATGCCAGAAACCTGGGGACTGCTCCCTCAATTTTCTGCTTGAAACTGCATGAGGACTTGAGACTAGAATTCCTCTCTCTTTCCCGAGGGCTTTTTGCTTTAATGCACCACAGCAATACCACTTGAATACCGGAGACTGGCACTTCATATTTTGCATCCTAGTAAAATGAATTGTTCCTGTGTTTGATTTCATTTCCTTGACTCCTAACCTCCAAGCAGAACAAGAAAAAGTTAATAGTGTTGACTATGTAGGAGGAAAAGGGGTATTTATGTGGGTGGAGAAAGTCTTGAAATGAGCCACTCTTCTGACAGAAAACAAGAAACACTTTTCAAAAATGTTCAGTAGTTTAATAAGCATTTACATATACTGCATCAAAATAAGTTTGTACCGTCGCCAAATATATCTTGAATATTAGATTTTTAATTTCCTTCAATGTTTATTGAGTTGAACTATCCCAAACAAACCTGTAACAATTTACCCACTGGAATATAATTTCCTTCTGCTGTGTTACGTTCTTTGTTTCATTTTGCAAAAGAAACATCTAGCTGGAGAGTGGGTGGAGGCAGACTGCAATGTATCTTCTAATATTTTGGCCAGTGATACATCTGCTGCGGATATAATTTGAGCACAGTAGAATTTAGAATTATGCCTATACTGAAACTTAATTACTTGTTTTCCTTGACATCAGTGCACTGTGTGGTATAATACGGAGTATAACTGTGCTGGTTTTCTGGATTTTATCTTCTTTGTCCTCCATTGCTTAGTTTCATTTGAAACATAGTTCTACTGCTGATAACGTGGACTGGAAGAAAAGCCTCCCACTTAGGCCTTTGTGAAGTGTGACATCAGCTTTTATTTGCAGTTCAGCTGAGGAGAAAAATCTACTTTTTAGTGGAAACTGAAGGTAGTGTCTGATTTTTCCTTGCTGTTAGTGGCACCATAAACTGTGTTAGTCTGGTCTTTATATAGCAAAGTTTTGAGTTTTCTGTTAGCTGACAGATGATGCTATCACCACCCCTTCAATGCTGGAACAAAACACATGCAATTCATCTGTAATGTAAAATCAAGATCAATAACACAGACTAACTTGGTTCAGTGTAGAGCTGATTAGAATTTTATGCCTTTTCTGTCTGAAAATGCTTAAATAGAAAATCTCACTAACAAAGCACTGGGGGTGAGGAAAAATTCTAGATTTGTCATTCTTTAAGCTGCAAAATGAGATGTCATCAGGTCTACAGATACAGTAGCCCATGCTAATACATGACGTGAGAAGACCACACCATGCTTTTATCTTCTTTCTCTTGTTAATAAAATGTCTGTATATATTTTCTCCACATGTTCAGCCTGCCTGTAAACAGTTACCCTTGGATCCTGGCCTATCTTGTGAAATATTGTCTTGTGGTGCTATTGCAAATATGGGTGTTATCCCAGTGAACAGTTATCCAAGATCCAATGGTTTAGCAGGTACAATCACCTTAAATCTTATGCATTCACTACTAGAGCTATAATCCCTTCACCATGATACATTTTTCCCTCTCATATTTAAAATGGAATAATCATATTATGAGTATTGTTTCCCTACTTAATTGGTTTAATTTAGTTAGTTTCTTATTAGCTCTGGATGAGGACCTTGCTGCAATAGTGACTCTGTTATGCTTCATTTAATTACATTTAATGCAACCTCTTTGTTTCCCCAGAGGCTAAATAAACCTGCAGCCACAGACTCAAAATGAGTACAGAGGGCTGCTTTCAGGCAGGTCTAGAAGAACTAGACTTAAAGCATGCATTGCATCTACTGTTTTGTTCTCTATCTCTCCACAGTACTGCATGACCCCCTAACCTGGCAGCAGGAAGCCAATCCAGTTTAATATGAAAAAAACAGCTCTTTCCCACTGGACAGCTAATAACTTGGTTTTGTGTGTGTTTTGGGTTTCCTACTTTCTTTATACCTGGTCTTTCTACATTCAAATGCTTATTTTAGCTGAAGACTTGAGTTTTGTTTGGAACCTCTGGCAAAGAGATGTGGTACTGAGCACCTCTACAGATCATGAGGCTATTCGGTTAAATCTCATTTCTACATTAAAATGCTGTAATTGTTAGTTTTCTGGCAACACTTACCAGGAGAGTCAAATTTATCCATTTTCTTTCCATTTTCCGTAAGCATGAGTTGCATTCTGCCATTCCAATGAGTTCCTATGTTTACCACCATTACTGTGGCTCCATTTCCCGTACAAAAAAGGGTAGTTTTCATGCCCTGGGAGATATCCTGCTGTTTCCTAGGATACTTTTCACAGAAGCTCAGAGATGCCTCTTTCTGCAAACCTAGTATTGCTTATTGCCCACAGGTAGGGTCATAAGGGCAGAGAGCAACTGGTTTGAACAGAAGGCCTAGGGAAAACAGTGTGAGGAGCAAAACTGCAGAATCTGATGCTGTGGAAATTTGTGCCCAATTCTCTTTGCATATCTGCTTTTTAAAGCATCGCCAGATCCTATATGCCTATTTTTACTACACAGGTACACACAAACACACACTACAACAAGAGTCCTAAAAGGCAAAGTATGTGTTCAAGTTTCACCGCTGGGCATGTTGCACCTGGAGATCACTGTGAATGAAGCTCCTCAGGAACAAAGCAATTATGAAGGGTGAACAAAATCAGCATTTCCTCAAAACCATGTGACCTCTGTAAGCAGAAGATATATGTGAAGGCTAACTGGGGATGTGACTGGAGGTAAAGAGAGAATACAGATCTGCCATTCCTGCTGGGACAGTTGCTCAGAGAAGGGTTGGCTTCCCTCTGCTTTGAGGAGTACTTGGCTTCCTATTGCATCTCACATGTCGCTGTCCTCTATTTTTGCAGGTGGCTTTCATTCAGTAGTAAAAGCCAACATAGGTTTAGGTGAGAATTGGGTTAAAACCCCATTTCATACAGAAGAATTACGTATTCCTCTGGATGTTTCTGTAGTGGTTCCAGGATCTTTTGCCTAAGCCTCAATTAGCATAGCCTTGTAATAGTACATTTCACCCAGAAATACCAAGGGTTTAATAAAAGTAGCTCTATGGTTGTCTTGTGATGTGCTCTAGGGATTTGTAATTAAAGCTCATTAAGAATTTTCCAATTAAATTATTTTCTATTGGGTTATGCATATTATGCAGCATTACGATGTTTCCTTTTCCTTTGCCCCAGGGGCCCAAGGAGGCTTCAGGGAGAAGGCTGTTATACGGTGTGGAGCCAGCCTTAGCATTCAAGACATAGCCCTTCCTCAAAGCAAAAAGTCTGCAGTGGCAGCCCAAGAGGATTTGAACAAAGCTGCCAAGGCTGCAAGTGTTCTTGGCTGCATGGAAGGTAGACTCCAGGAAAGAGAGGTCACTGCCATTTTGAATGGCTGAAATGAATCTTTTCAAGTCTCATTGTGTACTGACAGTTTGCAACAGTCATTCTGATGAAAAACTCTTATTTCTTCTTCTGGAATCTCACTTTTTTATTCCAGCCAACTCTCCTCTTTTCCTAATACACAGAGGAGTGGAGGCATTATCATATGTCTTTAGCTTTTCTGAAATCTCCCAGGAAACATAAGAAATAACCAGCAATAAAGACCAGCAGCTATTATCACTGCTTTCTGTTATGATAGGTGTGCAACTCCTGACACTGTCACTTTTAAAAGCCTATCTACCTTTTGCTGTGGGCTTAGAAAATGTATTTTAATAAACTGATATGATTAGTCAGTAATAATTCTTGAACTGGATTGCTTTGGACTAACAACCACTTTTCCACAGAACTTTCTCGTAGGAATAGGGACTTCTCATTTTCTAACAGATGACTTAGAAATACAAGAGTGAGTGTATGGAATCTTGCCATGCTCCTTCTTCAGAGGGACATCAGGAAATCCTTGCTTTCTTCAGGTTCAGTGGGGTCACTCCTGACCTTACGTCAGCTCTCAGAGTACGCTGTGCTACTCTGCTCTTGCTGAGTACTAATTATGGCAAATAATCCCGCAAATTTCCACTAGAAGCAAGGAACATTCATGCATTTGAAAGTCACTGCGCTTGGATGTGCTTCAATTATGCTCTATATTTGCATTTTTTAACATCAGCATCTCACTAGAATCTCAGTTTATAAATGTTAATCATCATAGTTTTTTTAAGACCTATGGCAAGCCAAAGTTACAGCTGACTATATTCAGATGTCTGGGAGCAGGTCCAATAATTATAAAGAATCAGAGTAGCAAGCTCTACTTATAGACACCAATCCAAAATAAATATAGAATATGAAAGATTTATGACTTTAAAAATTGCTGCTTTTAAAACTAGCTAGGGAAGCATAACCTAGTGCTCAAGTGATAAGGTAATTCATGAATATATTGCATGCTATATGGCTAAACTGAAGCCAGAACTTAGGAATTTTTTTTTTAAATCCTTCTTTTGGAAAGAGAAATTGCCTGAAAGAAATATTTAAAACAAGCAATATATTTTCTTTAATTCATTTTTAACTTAGGAACCAAGATGATTGTGACTGAATCCTCTTTTTCAATGTCTTTAAAGAAAATATTTTTATGTCATCCTGGGGAAACTTCTATTATCTTTTATCTGAGAGATTAAAAAAAAATTGAAAAGGCTTAAAAAGTGTAGGAAGTATTACACAGGTGTACGGAGGCAATAGTCAAAGGCATCCCAGTATAGCAATTGTGCTTAAAAATATGCTGAATTTAAGTGGTAGCTTAATTGGATCAGGATGAAAACTGGTGTATGGAGTGTTTGGAATGTACAAAGGAATTCCTAACCTCCTCATACTATTTGTACTGTAAGACAAAGTCACTGTCCAATTCTCAAAAAAACAAACATGGAAAAAGAAACATTGTCAGAACTTTCTGCTTTGAGAGATACAGAGCACAAAATGTTAGAAATCCTTCACCAGTAGGGATTTGGAATGCACATTTATTTTAGCTTTTCACAAAACTCTGGCAACTTCTCAAGAAGCTGCAGTGCAAGCAGGGCACGGTGAGTAAAACAAATCATAAGGACAAAGCCTGCCCAATATTATAAATAATTTAAAAGGTGGTGGAGTACATCATAATGTATTTAGGAAATTGGTATTGTTATTTTAATATACTTTGCAATAGTGACTACAGCATTGCTGCAGGAATATATTGTCATTAGACTGATGATTAAACATAAAATTAACTTAAAAAATTTGGCTGTTAAAGAGCAAGATACGTTAGAGGATGGAGCAGGAGATTGCCAGAATTACATTTACAGTCATCTTAAATGGCAGTTTATGCAAAGACAAACCTATTCAGTGTAAAAAGGTACATTGCGGTTTATTCACTGACTAGGTTCAGCAGAGATCTTTTCTAATAAAAGTTTATTCAGCTTAGATGTTTGGAAGACATCACTTTTTCAGGCTGTTGGGTCTTTGATATTTTCAATGTGCAGAACTGCATAGTAGTCATGGGTTTGTTCTTACAGCTTAAAGTACTTCCTTGTCTATTTTGCTTTCAACATTTCTAACAGCTGTTAAAGCCATCCAAGGGTTTTCTCTGCTTCTTCAGACACTGAGATCAGGATTTCCACCCTTGTCCCCCCCAGCACCCTTCAGGGTTTTTTTATTATGAAAGGTAATCAGAGTATTTTGAGTACCTTCCAGGGGAAAAAAAAAAGGATATTTATGAGAACTCAGCTGGAGCTGAGGATGTCATCTGAGCAAATAATGTAAGTGTGCATGGCTGTAGAGAAGGGAAAGGCACATGGCTTTGAATCAAACACTATTGTGTTAAGCACACATCAGCCACCAAGTTTCTTGAGCTCTGGATCTAGGAGTGGCTTTCATCTTGCTTAACTTCAGATATAACACTTTCCATCTAAGCTAATCATGCTAAGCTGGGTTTATAGTCAAGAAAGGCAATTAGGTAAACTCTTAGTACCTACTGTGAGAGGAGAAAATTTGAGCCTGACACTCCAAGGAGGAGGTTGGACTCTCTACTCCACTTCCTGAGGTCTTTTGGGCTCAGATTAATGTAGTCCAATGAATTACTGCCTCGTTTTTGCCACCAAGCACAATTAGGCCCACCCTCATGGCCAAGTTAAAGCTCTAATTAACAGGACATTGAAATAGCCAACTGTCCTGCCTTAGGCTGGTGTCCTCTGTCATTCTGTAAGATTATGCCTGAAAAGCCTGATGTCTAAAGGACAAGGTATTAGCAAAATAGTCCACCCTGCTGTGAGAGGTGTGACAAGGGAGAGGGATATTTAGGTCTCCCTGGTGTGTGCTGTGAGACTGATGAGGTGCACAGAAATAGTGCTCTGCCAGCTCGCTGAGGCATACCCACAGATCATGGCCTGAGCACGTCAACAGGATGTCAGGAGATTCATTGAACCAAGAATGAAGGCTCTGACAACAGTTAAATGTACGCTACAAGTGTATTTCTGTGCTCATGACTAAATTAAGCTCTGAAATACTCTCTTCCACTTTCCCCAAGACATCTTGGGCAGCTTTGTCATATGTCAATTATTATTTAATTCAGTTTTATTTTACTTTGCAGCCTATGAATGCTTTAGTTTATTACACAGCCTAGTGTAATGTCCTAAGTGTATTGTGACTACTTTGCCTCCATCTGTATCTGATAACAACTGCTATTCCATTTACTTTTCATTAGGAGGACAGTTTTTTCTTGTTATACAAGTGTTGGGCATTTGATGAGACAATTAAGAAAACTTGGAACAGAACATAATGAGAGGCATGATGGTCTTTAAGTTGTCTGCCACTCTTGGCATGTCAACTTAAAGCTTTGTTATATTATAAGGTCACAGCAGAGCACTGTAACCTTCCGTGTAACATCAGTCATAGGATTAATCAGCATTAACTCCTTGATATAATAGCACATCTGCTGGAAAAATATCCGACAGATTTGTTCTTGTTTAAGATTGAATGGTGTTCCCAGCAATTTATGACCATTTGTTTGGATTTAAGCCCAGATGGAAATTAGGCACCACACACAGTTCAATAATTAAAGTACAGTAACAATTGTAAATTATTATAATAATGAAAAAGGAAAAACAAGTGATGCACAATGCAAACACTCACCACCCACTGACAGATGCCAGACACCCCTTCTCAAATCCAGATCAACCACCCTTCCAAGCAACTCCCCCCAGTTTATATACTGGGCATGACTTTCTATGCTGTGGAATATCCCTTTGGTCGGCTAGGTGCTGGTCACCTGTCCCAGGTATGGTCCCTTCCAGTTTCTTTTGCACCCTTCCTCAGTGGTAGAGTATGAGATTAAAAAAAAAAAAAAAAAAAGGTCTTGACTTACCATAAATATGACAGCAAAAAATCAAAACATCAATGTGTTAACAACCCCATTCTTATTCTAAATCCAAAACAGCACTGTAACAGCTACTGAGAAGAAAGTAACTCTATTACAGGACTCTATTACAGTTTTTATTCCCTTCTCTATCAAAATAAATACATGAATAATTAGTTGAGAGGAAAAAGATTGTCCCTCTGAGAAGAGACTGAAAAGATGATCACCTTATGTAGGCTAATTTAAGTCCTGTGGGATGTGAAGACAGGTTGGTAAGAATGCATAAACATCTATATGGAAGGTAGAAGTATTTTAGTTTATTAGGGGTTAAATTTTGTTACAAATGTGGAAAACACTGTCAGGGTTAAGGAAGAATGGGAAGAACAATGCCACTGTTGCTACCTTATATCAAAGAACTTAAAGGATATGTAGATGACAGCTCTTTTAAAAAAAGGCTTCAGGACACCAAAAACAGACTATTCCATTTAGGAATAAGCTGTGAAAAGTACATGTCATACTTTATTACATTAGTAGCCTAACTCACTTCTTAGAGAGTACATATTCTGGGTTATTAATAACAGTAAGTTTAAGGTATGCTTCAGTCAAAAGCCGGATGTATTTTCAGAATTTCTATTTTAAGTCCCAGTTCTTGCTGTGCAGAAAAAAAAATCTGTTTAGGAAAACTGTTGGAAGACTTATTACAAAGGCTTGAATTAAAAAACAAAGTAAATAGAGAAGCAAGTATTTTGTGTCTTCAGATTACCAACTCTTCACTCCATGACTCCTGGAGAGAACCACACACTGAGTTATGTAAGCTGCTTTGAAGGCAGAAGTCACAGATGAAAACTTTTCAGTTTAATCAGCGAGGTGGAAGTCATGAAGGGCCTTGGAAGTCTGGAAGCAGGTTTTTTTGACTACAGTGGAAATGGAATAGTCTGTTTTTGGTGTCCTGAAGCCTTTTTTTAAAAGAGCTGTCATCTACATATCCTTTAAGTTCTTTGATATAAGGTAGCAACAGTGGCATTGTTCTTCCCATTCTTCCTTAACCCTGACAGTGTTTTCCACATTTGTAACAAAATTTAGCCCCTAATAAACTGAAATACTTTTTGGTATTTTAAATACCAAAATACTTTTAAATACCTTTTGGTTCCTAATGCGTCAGATTCACAACTGAATGTAGTTTGATTTCTCTTTGCAAATTACCAGAGCACAATTTTTGTATATATTTGTCACTGTCACAGCTTGGGGTCATTACATTGCAGTCCAGGACTAGTACATCCTCCATCTTGGAGGTCTGATTCTTCCCTTCATGGACACTTCTGGGTTGCCTTTGGAAGAACCAATGGTTTTCTCTTCCATTTACTTCTATCTCTGTTAGCCCTGATACTGGTGTGCTTTTTATACCTCTATTTCTCTAGAGAAAAAGGTCTTATGTATTCTACCTTGAATGGTACACTTTTATTCAAATAAACCCACACTCATTTCTAATCTTCACAATTTTCCAATTGCCAACACACTGAATACTTTTTCCCTTGTGTTTTCCTTCTTGTTGCTTTCATCTTCTACCAGAAATTTTTAAATAGCTTATCATTAGTATCCTCTTGATTGCCTGAGGTATGTTTTTTGTCTTGAGTGACATGGAAATAGCCTCACCTTCTAGAACTGATACTACATAAGAAGTCTAAATGGGGATTTTCCCAATTGTAGCAGACTGGTGTTTTCCTGACTGCTCCTACACCTGTTCTTTTTTAATTATGAGGAAAAAAAATAAAATAGTGTCCTCCAAGGTAATTCCTTTCACTTGAATTATTAAACCTTATGTTGAAAATTATGCAATTTATCCATCAGGCAGTGTTCTTTATGCTGTAGCCCACAAGATGAGAATCAGTGATGTTACATTTCACACTGCATTACTCAAAAGAGTGAAGTGTCTCTTGTGAATAGCTCAACCTTCACAATTTTGCAGCAGCACTTTTAATGACCAGCTGGGTTTTCTATTTCAGCTTTTCCAGGAAGTCTTTCCATTCTGAAGTTGTATTCCTGGCTTTATTTTTTCTGATGTCTGATTTTATGGTGAGCTCCCCTTTGTGCTCTGGCAGTGACTGCAGCTCTCTCCTGCTGCTCATTTCCTCAGCGTCCCATGGAGAGCTTCAGGCACAGTAGTTAAGTGTTGCAGGTCAGTAACTTCTTACTACAAGAATTCTGAATGTCAGATTGTGCCTCTAAGAGTAAATAGAAGCTGGTCCCTAGTGCTTCAGGAGAGTTAATTTTATGTTTTTCAGTCCCTTTCCTGTTTGTCTCCATTTGGGCTGAGAGGCTTCTGTTCAGAACAAGCTGAACCAGCCTCTTAGGTGAGACTTTGAGGATCAGTGTTTTCCCTTTAATTTGAGAAGTGTTCTTCCTTAACACAGTCCTCTGCTTGATTTTTACTGTTTGGGTTGTTGGGGTTTTTTTCTCCCTAACAAGTGTCATAGAATCAGAGCTTATGTATTTTTGCTGTCTATTCAGAACTCAATTTCAAATATCCATCTTATCCCACAATTCTACTGTTCCCTGCATGACAGCTTTCAGAAGGGATATTGCATGAGGATACATACATGAGGATGTACATGTCTTTTATACTTCCATCACGCTGCTTTTCAACGGCAAATTACTGATATAGTGAGGATGTTAGGCATTACTCATACCTATAATACCTATTACAAGAAATTTACAAAGATTATAGGTAATATAATAGGTAATACCTAGAGCATTTTTGATACCTATACCTGTTGCTGAACAGTTTCAGCATGACTGCTGAAGAAAAAGGTGCAAGATCAGTAGTAAGACACCTGGCATGATGCAAGCCAGGCTTATCAACAGCATTGTAGCCCTTATGAGATATCACTGATACAAGGCATTCTGGGCCAGAGATGGTAGTCTTTACTATGTGCTATACACAGCGGGGTCATGGTTTTATAGCTCATAGGTGCTACCTTAATGTAAGGAATAAATCAACAAGTTTATTTTTTTCTATGATGTTATCATTCATCAGCCTCTCATGGCAGAAGGTTCATAGTGCAATTTGTGTAGGTTGTCATCAAGAATCTTTGCCTCTGTGTGATGATGCATTTTTTTTTTTTTTTTGTCTTTTGTCAGTTCATAAATTTTAGGAATGGATGAAAAATTCTGTGATGAATAAAAAGGCTAATTGTACAACAGTTCCCAAAAAGCTTGTGAAAAGTACAGATAAAGTGTCTCATACAATTCTCAGATTGTCTTCTGAAAATTTCTTTCATCCTTAGGGAAGCCCTTTATATCACATATATAAAGCATTCTGATTTTTTAGAGCTATGTTAATTTTTCTTTGAGCCCTTAATTTTTTCTTGTTATGGTCTAGACCAGATTAGAGAGAACAGAAAAATATTTGATGATAGTCTTGCTCTAAAATCAGTCTGCTTCTAAAATATTCATAGGAACAACATGATGTAAGCATAAATACGCATGAACATTCCAATTTTTTAAAAAAAAAACCTATCCCAGAAATCTGATGAACTTCAGATTTTCATCTGATAAGTCAAAAACAGATAGTAGAAAACCTTTCATTCCATTTAGGCATAAATATAATACTCCAGTTTATTAGAATTAATAGTTGTGTCAGGAAAAACTGTGCCATGGACATAGATATAAGACGTGGATGAGGTTCAAGAGCCTCTCAAATGATTAAATTGCCTGTATATACCATTCAGAAATTAATTACACATTAAGAAAAATCTAGCTCTATATTTCAATGGGAAAAGGACTAAAAATTATTGAATAAAATGTCCATAGGTAGTAATCACATATACTCCGCTCTTAAAAATATTTTTTTCTTGGCTATTAGTTAAAATGAAAGTAGCAAGGCTATTTTTCATACAAAGACATGTAATGTATTAAAATGTCATGCAAAAGACGTACCTACATACATAATTTTGGGCTTGTTTTCAGCTCATTTTGGTACCCCATGTTGTCTGTGGGTGGCTGATTACAACCAAACTTCAAATGAGTTTCATAATTTTTGTGTCTATCAGGAAGTCTGTCAGGCGACTGGTGGGGCTGCAGACTCTGCCTTGAGTTCTATGTGGGGAATTCCTGTAGTAAAGAATTCTACTTCTCTTCTCAGCTTAATTTTTCATTTCTCTTCAGTGTCCTTGAGATTCTCAGAATGGCAGAAGGAGACGGACCCAAAAATGTTTCAGTAGGTAAGACAGAACAATCAAGCTGTAACTGTATAAAGAGACACCAAAGAAGCCCACCAATCCTTTATCCTAGTGAGATAACACCAAGTAGTATTCATTATGCTGCAAGGGCAATATGGTTCATTGGTCATTCATAAATACAAGAGATTTCAGACCAAAATCAATTACCACAAAAAAATTGTTAATATTCAAAGGGTTTAAATGTTTTGACAAGCTCTTATTTTCTGTGGTTTTTGTGTTGTTCAGAGGTTACAATTGATAACCATACCTTATAAAGTAACTTGATCTTGTTAGTAAGTTGTTTTCATTTCATTTTTTCATGTACCACTGAGCTAAATCAGTGTCCCTAGAAAAGCTTCCTCCTCTCAAAACCAGGGTGTGAAGGAGTGATATATTGTCTCCCCAACCAGTTTCTAATAATCTCTTCTGTTAGTTATGCAAAGATGAGTTCTCACAATAGTCACATAGTAGCAATTGATATCTGTCTTTCCACGGAAAGACTTTATTCCTTAATAAATCGATTTTTTTTTACTTTGAAACAACCAAGAAGAAAAAGTATGACAGGAAAATTTTAGGACCAGCTGAAACGCTTTTAAATTAAAAGAAATTAGATTTTTCTTCCTTGTTTTTTATGCAGTTTCATGAACATCATTAAGCTTTTATATCCATTGCAGATATTCTGAAGAGATCACAGCTATTTCCATGAATGCTGTAGATTTTGAGGACACTAAAACATCAGGTGCTCTGGAAATACTGAAGTTCTATTAATTGCAAAGAATGTCATTAGTTTTGTATCTGTGGTTCCTTATTCATTCAATGACAGAGATATCCAAACAATTATGATATTAAAATAATGAGGGAGTGGTGGGAGGAAGGGGAAAATAAGAACAGAAAAGAGAACAGGCAAGGATAATAACTCAAAATATGTATCTATGTTAAAAAATTACACAGTGCTCTCTCACTATAACATAATCAAGGAGATTTTCCTGCTTTTGGGAAAGGCTCTCTTTTCACAGATGCAATAATAATAAATACATTATATTTTCACTCAAAGAGGAAAAATATTTACAAGTATCTTTATCGCTCTTCTTAAGTGGCCTATTATTTGCAAGATTGGTTTACCAAATGTTCCAAGACTATGGAAAGTAGTAGAACCTGGTTAATAAGGAAATCATACTACCAAAGTAGGAAGTTATCTCTGGTGCTATGGAAAGCAGTCATTAGGAAAGGGAACCTCTGTGATAAATAGCATAGCTATGTCAGATAACATACATGTTGAGGTTGTCCAAAGGACCTCCAAGGGGTAGTGAAGGCAAAGCTGCTATGGGAACCCTTTATCCCATCATGGGACCTTTAGGTCAAAGTTCATTCAGAGCCCTTTCTTGCTCCTAGAGCTCTGAATTAAGGAGAACTGTGTCTGGAAAAAAATTAGCTTCCCAAGTACCAGAAGCCTAATGAAGCCTGGCTATGGCTGGTTCCTTGATGAAAGATCTGATGGAAACATTGGTCAGAAGCCCTTGGCTATGCCCAGTGCTCCTGTGGCATCCTTCCATAGAGCACAGGGTGCTGCAGTCAGAGGAGACTGGCCAGCAAAATAGCAGTCTTAATACCTAAAAGATGGTAGAGTGAATTTCCAAATAGTCATACAATGTCCTTTTGTCTGCTCCTTTTTATAAATTTTGTAGGCACCTAATTATCATTGAGATCTCTATCTCTTCTGATCAATATTGGGCAGCAAGCTCAACAAAACATTTATCTAATTTTAAAAAAGATACTACAGAATATAAGATTCTGGCTTTTAACTCTCTACAGTAAAATAAAACAGAAGTAAATATGATCTGTAGTCTCTCTTCAGCTTCTGCATACCTGACCAAGGCAGATAGTTTTATCAGCACGTTCACTGTGTATTTACTGGTCCTGTGTCACTGGTGCCTGAAGGCAGTCTCACTTCACTGTAACAGATGATAAAACTTCAATTTTCACTGGACGTGCCCAAACATATTTTTCCTTTCAAGGATAAATAGTTAATTTCTTCCAAAGCAATGAGTGTGAATGTGATTTTAGAAGTGCTGATACTGTCCTGAGTGATACAAAGAGTATCTCCTCCTCTGACAGGAGGAATTCTTTGCTGAATTCCTAGATAAATGCCAGGTTTTGGAAAGATCGGTAGCTGCACATTAATCAATATAGGTATGTACCTCTCCATGAGCTTGGATTTAGTACTCCCTTAAAATTCATTTTGCAAAACCCCTTGAACTAAAACTTCACTTTTTTCTTTCTGTATCACAGGTTGCTCTTGCAGACGACATCTGTGACGTTCAGATATGAGGTGAAAATAAATACCATTTGCACATATTCTTTGCCCTGTCCGTTGGGGACAGCGGGCACGCAGCTCCAGGCCTATTGCCAGCACAGTGAGGTGGCCAGTCTTGCAGAGATCAGTGGGATTGGCTGGCTCTCCAGCAGCGGCAGATGAATTTGGGTTGGGAGCTCTGCTGGTGGTTAAACCTGCGGCTGTAGCACAAGGACTGAAAATGAACACCCATCCTTTCATAAAGGGACTGGAAACAGCCAAAACTTCAGATATAAGTAACAGCAGAAGAAAGTACTAAAACTCCTGGGTTTTCTTTGATGCATAATTGCAGAAGAAGGACAAGAGGTAATGCAGTGGAAAGTAGAAGCAAAGCTTTTGCCAAAAAAATTCACTGCCATTATGAAGACCAGGATCTTTCAACACACTTGTATGCTGGTAAAGTCAGCTGTCCACTGATGCCTATTGTTCTTCTACCGCCTGTTTTTGCTCTTTTCCCCTTAACGCAATTGTTTTCTTAATCTCCTTTAGTCTAAAAAGGAAAGAAAAGAGCATTCAGCATAATAAGAGAGGGTCTGTGTTATCACCAGCATAGATAAAAAAGGTTGTGTGAGAGTCTCAGGCCCTCTCAGGCAATATGAATTTACCTCCATTTATTTAGACCAGGACAGACTCTTCACAGCTGTTAGTCTGTAGCAGCAATTCTATTAATTTCAATGGGGGTAAATTAGTTCTTAGCTGTGCTGAACAATCAAATACTTATCTCATTTTGCTTAGCATTTGTCTTTTGTGTGTTTCACTATGTACAATCCCTCTTATAGAAAACGGTGCTTGTAATAGTGCAACACAATCAAATTTTTCATATGCCATCTCTGATTACCAGAGCTTAGCAACCAGTCTGAAGGGTTTAGTTTGGGGACTTTTAGGAGATAAACAGCACAAGGTCAGATACCAGAAGGAATGAAACTGCAGGTTAAAAAGCTGTTGTGAAGAAACCTTTCCTGGAAATGTTTTTGTTGAAAATAGTCTCATACAAAAGTTAAGACTTAGGGACCTGATCTAGCCTGAAATGAACCTGAGATCCTGAAAGGACTTTCTGATGATATTATACAGTTATAATTATGCACATTTCTGAACATTTGATGGCAGGAAAAACCTCTGAAAACCCTTAAAATATTTAATATAAGATTTCTTATACAATGTCTGGATAAGAAATTTCTTTGGATGAGAAGCATTGACTTTTAAACCACACAAACCCAAACCCTCTTCACATCAAGTTTTAAGTCCGTTCTTTCAGAAACTGCAAGAATTGGAGCATGTCTGTCCAAATCACCAGTGCTTTCTGTGCTCCTTTGAGGCTCCATTTCAAATTACTTTTCTGGACCAGAGTGTGTGCCATGGGCAGAAGAGCCTCAACATCCTGCCCGTTTTTTTTTGTTTTGTTTTGTTGTTTTTTGGTTGGTTTTTTTTTTGTGTGTGTGTGTATGTGTATGTATCTGGCTTATACCACAGAACTTATTCTAAAACTGGAAAACCTTTTTAAGGTAAATTAAGAGCTATTACTAAGAGCTGTTATTAAAACCTATATTAAAAGCCAAACTGTAGCTGGACATATAGATGTGCTCAAAGCCCATAAAGCCAGCCAGCTTTTGGTCAGCACCAAAAGATACACAGTCAGCAGATTGAGGGGTGTGGTTCTGCTCCTCCACTCTGCTCTGCTGAGACCCCACCAGCAGTGCTGCATCCAGCTCTGGGATACCCAGCACAGGAAGGACATGGAGCTGTTGGAGCAAATCCAAAGGAGGGTCAGAAAGATGATCAGAAGGGTGAATCCCCTCTTCTATGAGGAAAGGTTGACAGGGTTGGGGTTGTTCAGTCTGGAGAAGGGAAGGCTGTAGGGTGAACTTCTTGGAGCCTTTTGGTACTTAAAGGGGGCTTATAAGGAAATGGGGACAAACATTTTAGCAGGGCCTGTTGCAAAAGGATAAGGCATAATTATTTTAAGCTTAAAAGGGTTAGACTAAATGTAAGGAGATATTTTTTTTAAAATGGGGTAGTGAAACCCTGGAATGGGTTTCCCAGAGAGAGGTTGGGTGCCTCATCTTGAAAACATTCAAAGCCATGTTTGATGAGGCTCTGATCAAAGTGATGTAGTTGAAGATGTCCCAGTACATTGCAAGGGTGTTGGACTAGGCAATATTTAAAGGTAATTTTCAACCTAAACTTTTTTATGGTTCTATGAAATGTCAGTGAACCACATCTATTTCTACAACAAAAATTTGATGACAGATTTTTTCGTCTTTTGCAAAAATTCTCACAGCTGTAATTCCTTTCACTTTTGAAGGAGCTGAGTGCAGTTCCCATTTGCATCATCAAATGCCTTACTGCTTTCATGATTCTAGCCTACCACATGCAATCAGCTATCACCATGGTGCAGTGATTGTGCAGCCAACCTGCTTCTAGGGAGCAGCGGAGTAACACAATAATTATCCTGAATGACAAAATAACTACCTTCCTATCTCTGTATTCAATGACATAGCATTAACTCTGGTCTCTTGTCACCCCTAAAAAGACAAATATTAGAAGTACCTGTGTTAAATAGATAATATTGACACTTCCCATAGCTTCATTAGTACAGGCAAATTGTCTATGTGGCGTAACAGTGTAGAGGTACCTAATCTGCTTCTAAATGAGACATATTAAATGCTACAAGGAACATGATGTTCAGCGCAACATTTGAGTAACATACATAGCTAAGCTGACTTTAGTGCTTGTAGTAGTCAAGCTGGCAGCTTGTTTAGGGGATTCCATGCAGTTCAGTGTAACAGGCAGGCAAACTTTTACTGCAGACAGAAAATGAATTTTTAACAAGAATCAGCCACATATGAAAGATGTTGTAAAAACAGGCCTTTTTAGTAGGCGCTGTATAAACAACTGAAAAACTTCTTAGGGAAACTGCTTTAAAAACTCCAATATGATGTCCAACAATTAAAAAGTGCCCAAGATGGAATATGTCACATCTTTAGCATAAGTCTGGTGAATTATTAGTGGTGGTGCTGACCTGCCTGACACAGACTTTGCCAAATGTGAACCTGGGTTCAAGGGCATATCATGGTTGCAATAGGGTGTGCTGAACCCACAGGGAACTACAGTCCCAGGGGTGGCCAGATCCTTCCCCACATGTCACACTATATGAATTTGGAATAAAATGAAGACTTTTAATTTAGTTTTTCATTCATGAAATTACAATTCCTTTGTATTCCATAGCTTTCTGCTATTCCGTTTCTCCTATTTTTTTCTAGTATCCATAGCTTCTAAATTTAAAGCAAAAGTGAATGAATATTAAACATTAGTTTCTTCTTGAATTTCACCTTATCTCAGCTCTCCCGCATGGAGCCACAGCATATTATAATTTGCATGAAGGAAAGAAAGAACTTCCCATTCCACATCTCCTTGTCATGACCAGGTTGCCAGGTCACCTGTGGGTTCATTTCTCTGGTTATATAGTTGGATGCTGTAAAACAGCTTTTAAAAACAATAATTTATTCATCTTTTCACATTTTGAGAAGTTTGCTGTCCTTTACTCTCTTTGCTCATCCAATCCCTTTCATTCAGTCAGTCCTTACAATATCACCTGCAAATGTGTTTGTATGCTGCCTTTACTTCTTTCTCATTTATTACTGAATACCCACATCCTCAGCATTCAGTTCATCCGACACAAATCATGTCATATCCTCTGGCATGTATTATTGGGTTTGTAGCAAATATTACTGTAGTGAAGTACTATTTTTGAAAGAATACAGAAGACTCAAATTATAACGCATTTCTGTGGCGTATCTGTGTTGATACAAGGTGAATGAAGACTCAGTCCAGAAAAGCACAGCGGTCACTTAACCTGAAAAAGACCTCTGCCTTCCCTCTATATTTAAAATTTCTATTTTTAGCTATACTGGTTTGTTTTGACACTAGTCACAGAAAAAAAGACCATTTTAAGCAAAGGAAAAGAATAAAATAAATTCTCCAAGATGCCTGATACGAATGTGTTAAGTTTCAGAACAGAAGTACAAAAATTTGAAAAAGTACATAGCAAAGGAGGTAGCTTGAGAAATTTCTTGCCATCAGTGCTATACTATTTTAATAGTCTAATAAAAGGAGATTTCTCAGCAGCTTAGCTGCAGTCCCAGAGGGCTGTTGTGATGTGTAGCTGCCTTGTAAACCTCATGCTGAGTGAGCCAGGAAATCAGCTGGCCCTTAAATAATGATATGACAAGATAGAGGGAATTAAACAGATACAAGGCAGCCAGGCTGAATTTTCTGCATTTTCACCTGGGTTCTTGAAGCAAGAATGGAAACTTTAAAAAGAATGGCAAAAATGCTGGCCAAAGTTTAATTATTTCATCTCAAAAACAACAGAAAACAGACTCTGGTTTGTTTTTTTAAATTTATGTAACAAAATTTCCAGACTGTACATATTAATCTAGTTATTACAAAATATTTCTGTTAACAGAGAAGCTGGGGACACAGCACCATGAAAATACAATGTGAATACTTTTAAATCAGGCTTATTCTAAGTGCTTGTTTTTCACACATATATAGGTTCTCACCTAGCTGCCTAGATCTATGAGTTAAGGATTTAAAGAGCCAAGATGCTAGCTGAGGTATAGAAGCAATTTATATTGATTAAGATTAAAGTTAGAAGCATAGAGATTAAGTAGAAAGTTAATAATTATTAGCTGCTTAAGCTAGAGTGTAGGTGATGCATTATTTGTTCATTTCAGCTGTGTTTGTAGAAGGAAATAAGAGAGATGGACCATTGTGATAGTAAATGAAAACCGTGACTGCAGCTGGACACAGAAACTAATTGGAACTAAGAAGGGGAGATTGGACTATGCCAAAAGGTCATGTAAACCTGCCAGCAAGAAAAAGGTATAAAGGTCACTGCAAGGAAGACTTTGACTTCATCCTTCAAGACCACTGACCCATTTCAGAGACCACCGACCCAATTTGAGAAAAGAATTGTGCAGGCTCAAAGGACTTCGGGCCCATTTTAATATGAAGCGGGAATGGAAGGTGCTGAGATTATGCATATGTATAAGCATATTTTGAGTAATACTTTTGTAAATAAATAGAGGGCTAGAACTTTGTGGCTTGCATGCATGCCTTTAGGAGGCTACTCCCGTGCCGCCCAGCATTGCAATTAAAAATACCACTTTCTAACTTTATCTAGTTAGAGGGTCTTTGTCCGTGAATTTATCAATTATATGCAAATCATCTATAGATAGAAGATGTAAAGAGTCTGCTTCAAAGTGACAAATACTGTTCGAAAGACTGCTTAAAAATGCAGGATTTAGTCCTGGAATCAGATATTTGGCATCTGAATGAGAGTCTTCAGGTCTTCTGTAGCCTGTCTTATACAAAATCATTAGGCTGTAAATTTCTAAAAGACTATAGTCTTAGCACATGAAATCTAATGAAAATGTCTTACTAGCCAAATCAATGTGTAGAGACAACTTGAATTTAAATTTCAAAAAGAATCCTTTCTAATTATTCAGCTTCATGAAAATGTACATTGACATTTAGAAGAATAAGTTATTTTTAATCAAGATCATATTTACTAATGGTGACAATAGCTTTTGGGGTTGCCTTCATTATGTGCAAGCTCATAACTTTTACGTGTAGAGACAAGAGTCTCAGGTATCTGTGTGTTACACAGATGTGGGTATGAAAAACTGTGCTGAAACTTGGAAATTCTTTTGGATTTCTAGTGCCGTAAATTAGACAATTCAGGAAAGAAAAAAATTAAAGCCTTAAACCTGTAAATATTTGCACAGTATGTGGTTTGGCCATTGATCAGAACAGCAGAGGTCAAAGGAAGAGCTGCAAGAATGCTGGTGGGTGTGTTGAGGACTGCACTTCTGTTGTGCTCTGGCTACTTTTATTCCCTCTCTCTGAACATCATTAGCAATATAACCTTCAAGACTGAATATTAGGGACTCAGCTGACAGGGTGTGGCTGGAGCATATACAAAACCCAAAGCCTTCAAACTCATAAATATGCATACTGGAAACACATCCAAAACAAAATAGAAGCTTAAATAGCTTGTAGCATCCAGCAACAAACCAGCATTTTGGTTAGCTGATACAAGCACAGAGTATATACACTCATTTCAGCTACTGCGTGACTGGTTTTGACAGTGAATGCTTGAGAAAATTGCAGCCCAATATGCATAGGTTTAACAGAAGTTTAAATACCATAATAAATACCATCATAAGCGTGCATTATTCATCTAGATCTAAACAGTGATTTAGAACTTCTTATAAAAGCAAATGTGCACAAAAATACTTTCATAATCTACTGAAATCTCCTAAGAACAGAGAAAGTTGTAGCTATATTAATATTGTATATTCATTAAGTGAAATAACAAAACTGACAGCCCTAGAGAGAGATAAATTTGCAATGAATCACTCTTTCAGAATTAAATGTGACAATTAAAGCAATTAAATTATAAGCCACTGTAGCAGTATGCTTCTCCTGGAATGGGGGAAAAACAACTCAAACAATATTCTATTTGCAAAGCTGTCAGTGGTGAATGGAGAAAGGGTTGTCTTGCTGCTTATGGTGCTGAATAATGCTGAAACCAGCCTGATTCAATTCCAAAGTTATGCACCCTGACAGTGAGGGGAAGATGCAGCACAAGTGGTGAAGGACCTGATAAAGGAACCAACAATTGATACTGTTGATAACTCATCTGAAAATGCTGAGCTAACACAGCTGGCCCAGAAAGACATGACTGACAGTCAATTACTTTATACTATAGAAGTCCCTTCCCACTTTTTAATGGTGCAGTCCTCTAATACACCCCTTCTGGGAGTGTGTGTGGAGATACTTCCTTTGAGTGGGGATGCTCCTCAAGGTTACTCCTCAAGGCTGCGTGAAAGAGATTTGCCTATGGTTGTGAGTATGGGTGAGTAACATCAATCTCTACTTAATAATTGGATTTTCCAGCTTTAATATAATTGCATCAGCCTAACTTCAAAAAGAGTGCACTATGCTACTAGTTATAGCCGCTTATGCTGTGTAGCAAATAATTCTGGTTATGATCTTTTAGTCTAGTGATTACCATAATAAATCATTTATTTTTATATTAATATATCTGGTTTGTCATCCTTAATCCTGAAGGACAAAGTTGTATGAAGGGCAAATTACACCTGTACAATCCTATATACTCCTTTACACATAAAACGTTGAAAAAGTTTGAGTCTAATACTGAATTCAGCCACACTTCTGTCAGAGAAGGAATTTAGAATGCAACTTGGAGGGTTTCTCTAATAAACATTGTCTGAAGCTCCTATTTCTGCCGTGACAGTCACCTAGACAAATCTCAAGGCTGAAAGTTTATACCTTGTAAGATTAAAACCGAACTGGCTTCCTGAGAGTGCAAAAAATTTTGCTTCACAGTTTCTCAGTTTTTTGGTCACATAGGCTACAGCGTAAAGCCGGCTCTCTATAACATCCTCTTCCATGTGACTAGGTAGAGGCCTTTTCTTTGTCCATCCCTGTTAAATCTACAGTAGTTCTACATAAGACTAAATAAAATTAAGAGAAGATTAAAACATTTCTTAAAGCTAGATATAAAGAGATATAATTTCCTTTTGTTCTTCCTTTCCTCCTCATCCATTCTTGTAGCCTATCAGGTTACTCCCTATGGCCACAGATGTTTGTCAAAGTAACTCAGTCAGCCTTTTCTTTGTTTTCCAGTCTGCTTTTGGCACTCATCCCTTACAGACTCCAGACTCTGGAGGCTCCTCTTTTCCCTTAGAGTCTGTGTATCCAAAGCCATAAAGCGCGGTAGCAGAAAAGAGGGCTCAGTTTAATAACTGTTGTGCTCAGATTGTTCAGGGAAATGAAGTCTGATCTGCTGTGGGAGAAGTTGAAAGTGAGAAAATATGTGTACCACCTCACTCATTTTTCAAACCAAATATCGTCAGCTTAAAAGTGAAAACAAAAATTGAAGTAACAAATAGAGAAAGGTAAATTTATGGTGATAGTCACTCTGACATTTCTCTATAATGGAGCCACAATTGCTTCTTAATTGCACTGACCAAACCTTAAAATGAAACACAAGTTATTTAGATAAAAGTTATCATAATCTCAGTCACCTAGAAATTGATTAAATTTGTATTGGTAGTAACAGATACTAGTTCACATACATGGCAAATGAACTTTGTGACTCTGTTTTTCTGTTTTGTTTTTGTTTTTTTTTTCTTTCTGCTTTATATCTTTGTAGAGGGAAAATAGAATATAACAATATGGAATAATGATTATGAAATTCTTTACACTTTCATAGCTTGCTCCTTTACTCTTTGCCTGAAAAAAAATGTACTGTGCTCTGTTCTCGCCCAAGAAAATAAAACTTCCAATTATTATTTATTTCATCCTAGAAACTATTTACCTAACCAATACAGCAATATGTAGCAAAAGAAAACCTACACAACAACCAAACAAGTTCTATATTTACAAGTAGAAAATTATCAAGCAAATTTCAAGTTGAAGAGATAAGGTAAGAAGTGACATCAACATAATCACAAGTTTTTAAAGGATTTTCCTCAAAATCAGGTGTTTTCCTGCCTACTTTTGTTCTGCATACTTCCCTGCCAATATAAATAGCAAAAGTAGACATAAAGGTCAGTCAATATGCTGGGGGAGCATCAATGATCTTTCCTTCTACAGTTTGCTGTTGCTTGACAAATTGCAAGTGCTGAAAGAAAGAACATGAGCCATTATAAATACCATAGTGCATTCCAGGACATCATTTCGTAAACTTTTTGAGTCAGACTAATAGAAGGACTGAAAAAAACCAGCCTACATTTCTTATTGGAATATTGTGATTTAAGCAGCCTTTGGATTAAAATAATACAGAGGCGGTTTTGATTAAAACACATAATATGCAGAATTTTCTCCATATGACATATGTGGCATGTGGAAGTCACATCTGTGAGTCTGGAGACCTACCCATCCTCCAGTGAATTCAATGGAATAACTATTCCCATCTACATCAATGGATTTTGTCTCTATATTTATTCCTTGCAGATCTTGTTTCTTATTGTGAGCTTATATTTTTTCAATATTTACATTTTGTATGCTTCTTTTTCGACCTTCTGCTTTTGAAATTGTATATGCCATCACTTCCCTGGCTCGACTAGAAACCCCTCTTGACACAGTCTATTATCATGTTCGCTTTTTTCCTATGACATTATATTTATGAATGTTGACTATCTTTTGGTAAAGTCATGTAATTTGATCCTTTTGTGTTTGCTGTTCTCAGCTAATAAGCTTCTTCCACCTAAAGCAAAAATTTTTACTCTTAAATTCATGGCATTGCAGGCAGCATTGTTCCATTTATACTTTCCATTATTTTTGCACTCTGAGTCATCTAGTTCCTGCGGAAAGATACTCTGATGTTCATCTATATTCACAGTATCATGCACCTTCTGTCATCAGCCAGTTTTCTTCCCTTACTTCTAATGGGGCCAGGGTCATTAATGAAAACAATAAATGTGGGGGGTCACTAAAGGATTCCGTCTCACAAGAATGCTCTGGGTAAGCTCCTCTTTTTACCAGACTCAATTTTTCTCCTGCTAATCTTTCAGCCTTAATTCCTTGAGGAATGCCAACAGCTGCTTCCTCCAGTCCACCAGTTGCACTTGCTTTTTTTGAGTGGAACCAGACAGAAGATACCGGTCTTGGCTGGGGTGCTCTTCCAGAACTAGGTATCACAGAGACAACACAGAGACTCTGATTTGGCTCCCACATGTTTCACATTTTTAGTTCAAGTGAAAGAAAATGTTTGTTCCTAGCACACCTTTTTATTTGCCATCTCTTACTTTTGTTATTATATGATACAAGCATTTTTTTTTTCTGACAGTCACAAGCACTGGCTTCGTATAAAGATTGACCTTTACTTCATTACTGACAATAAGCAAGCTCTGAATGTGTATTTGTTAAGCTCATAGATATCCACAGGGGCTTCATACAAAAATAGACTGTGGCTCTGGAAATTACACGGGAAGAAATGAAAAATGTAACTCAAGGTGTTTTGATTTCCCTTGCTAATCACCAGGGGGAGGAACCCCTCTCATACAGTCTGGATAGAAAATCAAAGACAATTCTTCACTTTGTGTGTGAGAAGGTCATAAAAACTGATTAACCCAGTCTGAAAGCTCTAAAATATTCAGGAAAAAAAATTAAGACTGGGTAGTAGACTTCACAAAGCACTTCAAATTGGAAAATATAATTATATTTTCATAAATGCTGGTTTTGACAAAACTAATTGCTGGTTGAGAAAAAAATAAAAGCCCAGAACTCTGGAAATGTTCTGGGTTTTATCATTCCAGAATGGCATACCTTGATCTTTCTACTTGAAAACTGGTTTTAAAATTATTTTTAAAAATATGTCTATTGTAAAATATTGAGTATTTATTTTGACAGGTTTTACAGCTTATCTCAATTTAGGAAAAACCGGTTTACAACCAAGTCCAATTTCCACTGTCACTGATAGGTCTTATTTATCTATAAATACCGAATCTCTCTTTCCTGTGTGTGGGAGGAACTCATAGAGTTGTGGGGGTTTTGGTGGTTTTTGTTGTTGTTGTTGGTTGGTTGGGGTTGTTTGTTTGGTTGGTTGTTGTTGTTGTTGTTGGGGGGGGTGGTTGTCTCATACCATCAGATGCCTTCTGGTCATCATTCCACTTGAAAACCATTTTCTGAAGCACTTCTGAGGTCTGGACCCCAAGGCTGCCTTAGGAAGTCATATGAGGCTGAGGCTGGAGGTAGTTCTGGCTGCTACTGAGCTTTGGAGCCCGTGGTGTCCCACTGGCTTTGCATCTGCTACCAAAGGAACCAGCTCTTCGAATCTCCTGCTATAACTGCATCCATAAGCACTCCTAACCTGCTTCCACAAGAGTTATTCATTGGAGACTGGCAGTAAGGACAGAAAGATATGAATTTATGACAAAACTGGGGACATTTTAGGACACACTTGCTCTTGTAATGCAGTTATGTAAAGACAGGGCCTGAACTGTAGATATACAACAATATATAAAAGAATAACTTCATCTGCTCCTCTGTATGAAGCTTCAGAGGTCTTGGTGGAAAGCATGAAGTCGCTGCCTGATGCCACTCTGATGAGTGAAAATTGTGTGCAGTCACACTTGAGGGAATTAAATTAAAAAATTGACATGCCACAAGCTTCTACACAGCTAGTAGAAAATAGGCTGTTAGCAGAAAGGACAATCTGGAGATGATAAAGTCAAGCAAAAGTAAAAGTGGTTTAAATGGAACTGAAATTGTAGGGGCATCAGAATATCAGCATTCATAAGAAGCAAATGCTCCTTTCTGAGGTAGGTGCTTCCATAGGGAGACACTTTATTATAATGCTATGCTGAATTTAGTGCTGGTTTGCTTTACTGCAGTGCTAGGAACATACATCCTTTTGCTTACTCTGAATTAAAACAAATATTTTTGTCTCAGAAATGTTTAATAGGTCCAAACTATTTAACAGAGAAATTAAGATCTGAAACACAATCTGGTTTGTGTTATCAGAAAGGGAAATTAGGGACTTGCAGTATTGTTTGATTTAATTTTTCTTGAGGTCGAGACCTGTATCTAAAAATATACAATCATTGAAGCACAGTTTTGTACTGTGAACTCCTTGTCGGATTTCTATAGCCTACAGCATGTAGGAAATCAGATTAGATAATGGAAAAGTCCCTTTTGAGCAGAGGAAGTCTTAAAACTGCCAGCCTTGCTGTACAGTGCCACCTAATGACACAGAGTGGTTCTCATGAGATCCCTTCTCAAGGCTGTCATAGTAGTGGGAAGGTCTGCAAGACACCACAATCAATACTTTATCGATTCTATAGATATCTTTAAAATGTGTACATCTGCTAAAATGTATAAAAACACAGGGGTTTTTTTACTTAATACCATTCAGAAATACAAGAAAAACGTGCAAAAGGAAAGCTTAGGTATCTACTAAGTGCACTCTAAGCTATCAGTGCTTTACTGATCTCTTGCATACTAGCAAAGCTATATAAGACCTCTGGCAGCAAGGAAAACAGAAAATCCTCTTTAAGACATAGAGCATGTTTTAGCTTATGGAAAGAAAGGCTTAGAATAGAATATTAGCAAGGATACAGTGTCTGCAGGGGAAGAAAGACAGATGTTTTGTAACATTTATCTGGGATACTGAAATTAGCTGTATTCAGAGACAGATGCTCTCCATTAAAAATGTGTCAGCCCTGTGGAATTTCCTTATTAATTTTGCTGGGAAACGTGTCACAGAGTCTAAGAGACTACCTCCAGGATGTAGCAGATAACCAGGATATTTTTCAGATATTTTCATTTGGTGTGGCACATAATCAGTTATCTGTACTACCATCACCTGAGGAAACTGATTGACCTCAAAACTTTTTGGGGATAATTTAGTTCCCTACCTTATTTCTTCTGTGTTCTATAATTTTGTTGACCACCAGAGGATACCTTTGTCTCCAAATTGGTCTTCCTCCAAGGTGTATGTTGTACTGAAATTCATGCTGAACTGTGAATGCATTCCTTAGAAAAATGTTTGGGAGAGCTTTCAAGGTTTTTACAGCGTTCAGTTGTTCAAACATGTTTCTTCTCACAAAGACCATGTCTAAGGAGCAGCTACTGTGACTGCTCTTGCATTGGCTGGCTTCTGTCACTACACTATTCTTGTGTATTTTTCATTTTCTGATTCATGTGTGTTTCTTGATGCAGACTCCTTGCATGGCCAGGGTTGTGTGCTGGTGTTCTTGCTGGACGCAGGGAGGCAGATCCACCCGTACACGACAACCATGTTGGAGACCCCTGAAGTGGTTTCCAAAAACCAGTGTGTCTGCGTGATACAGCAGCAGCACCCATCAGCAGCAGCTGCCCTGAGGTCAGAATTGTGCAGCTTTGTACTGGGGCCACTTCCAGAGCAGATTACCCTGCAGTAGTCGGTCTAGTTCCAGCATGACCTGAGGGCCCCGTGTTTCAATCCATGCAGACAGTGATACCCATGTTAGCATTTTGTTGTAATTAGATACCACCTTGAAAACCATTGAGAGCAAAATATTGTCTGCCAGATAGTCATCTGATTAAATGGAGCTGTTAAACTGTCAAGCTATAAGTACTTAGAGGATAATAGGGTGGTAAATAAAGAGGTTAAATATGTTTGTCAGAAACAAACACACTCAAAACAATGTCTTTCTTTATAGGGTAAATAACTCAGCTGGAATTGTATCAGTAGCAGACTGTTATGCATTTGAACCTAAAAGAAGCTGCTGGCAATGCAGCAAAGGGATCTGAATTGAACAATCATAAAAACAGATGCACAGAGAGCAGTTTGTTGCAGAGTTTGATGTTGAGCTGGAAGACTGCCTCAAGTGAGGCTCCACAAAGGTCCCAACTGGAGTCACAACTGCTTGATATTTTCATCAGGAGATTGGATAATGGAATGAAAAGTATGATTTATCAAGATTTCATCTGGCACTAAGTTCTAAGGAGGGCTTGGAGAACAGGCTCAAAATTCACATGTCATGGCTCAAAAGCAGTTAAATGATATTCAATGAGGATATATGTGAAGTACTGTGCTGAGAAAAATAATACAACTGTTAGAACCAGTTCCATGGATCTATACTGGTCCTCTGAAGTGAGAAAAATTTTGCCCAAGTAGCTATACAGGTTGACTATGTGCTAGCCATGTTGAAACAGGCTGATTCTTGTATTGACATACATGTGTACAACATTTTTTTTCCTCCAGAAGGAAACAACAATAAAATTCTGATACTCTGTGAAGAATGAGGCCATAGCCAGTGTTTTTTGACAGTCAGCCAGTTCAGTATTTTCTTAGTTCAGTCTTGAAAGAATCAGTGTGAGAATCACACAAGCCAACCATCTCATTTGGTGATTTTTTTCAATAATTAGAACAGAATAAAATAATTAAGGTTGGAAAAGATCTCCAAGACCTTTGAGTTCAACCTTTGATCAAACACAACCCTTCCAACTAAACCATGGCACAAAGTAATTTTTGAACTCCTCCAGGGATGGTGACTCCACCATTTCCCTGGAGAGCCCACTTCAATGCTTGTCAAGCCTTTCCATTAAGGAATTCCTCCAACCTGAACCTTCCCTCCTCTTGTCCTATCAAGAGCTGCCTGGGAAAAGAGACTGACCCCTATCCTGCTACAGCCTCCTTTCAGGTAGATGTAAAAATGGTAAGGTCTTCCCTGAGCTCCCAAACCAAACAATTCCAGCTCCCTAGATACCCCCATTTGACTCATTCTCTAGACCCTTCACCAGCTTTGTTACTGTTCTCTGGATACACTCCAGAACCCCGAGGTGCTTCTTGAAGTGAGGGTCCAAAACTGGATGTAGCCCTCAAGGTGAGCCTCACCATAGTCAACTGCAGAGGATGATCAATCTGCTACTCCTGCTGGCCACACTATTTTTGATATAGGCCCAGGTGGCCTTCTTGGCCACCTAGGCACACTGTTGTCTTGTGTTCAGCCACTGTCAGCCAGCACCTCCAGGTCCTTTTCTGCTGGGCCTCTTTCCAGATACTCTGCCCCCAGCTGGCAGTGCTCCACCACCAAATGGACGTAACTCTGTTCACCACCACCCTCTGGGTCTGGACATCCAGTTTTTAACCCAGAGTGCACCTATCCAAGCCATGGGCTGCCAGCTTCTCCAGGGGAATGTTGTGTGAGACTGTATAGAAGGCTTTACTGAATTACAGGTAGATTACATCCACAGGCAATTCTTATTCTCTTTATCACACTGATAATTGCTGCAAAGAAAATAAAAAGGAAGAAAAAGAATTGTTTTAAAAAAATTAATTATTCACAGTCTCCTGTGGTTTTTTTTCTGTTGCAATTCCTTGTTATCCAGGTCTCATGGGAAGTGATTATGTAAATGCCAAAGTTCATTACTCAACAGTATTGATGATTAATAGATTCTTAGCTTCTTAACTTTCTCAGTTTTTTCTTATAGTAGTTAGTGAGCCAAACTTGTTACTTCTTATATATCAACAGAAGTACTGCCCAAGTTACCAGCATTTCCGCAGGCACAGCACCGACTGGAAGCACAAGGATTACACAAGCTCAGCTACATACAAGTAGAATTGAAGGTTTCAGAGCCTGCATTGATTTCACCTTCTGGGGATGACAATGTGGGTACTTCTGGCTGAACTAGAAAACACATGAGAATTTGCTTTATCTGACCTAATTCGGATATGCACTCTGGGGTGAAGAGCACTGCACACTTTACTCCAATGAGACCAGTTTGGTCTTGCAGGTTTAAAAGGATTCCAAGATGGCTAGTTCAGACATAGATACCTAAAGCTGGGCGGAGATGGATCCTACCCAGGCAGACCTGGTTTATCTGTGAAAGAATCAGAACTCAACTTGAATTTTCAGGTTCAAACAGTAAAATATTTAGTCATAAATGGAGAAAATGTTTAATGATTTAGAACCATTAAATATGGTTCCTACACATAAACTTACACCACTGTAAAGATATTATGACAGCCATTTCATCACTTTGGTGGGCAATAACTAAATTGATGCGTTCATGCATGCTGTGCTGGGTGGAATTGTTAGGAAACGCCAGTCTTTATTGCGATTATATACAATATATAACTACAGTGCCACTTCAAAATTTTAACACTTGCTACAGTTCAGCCACAGGGCTATTTGAAATAGGAATGCCCTGAGTTAGTGATTAAGTTGAGCACAACAAATCATTGTACATGAAAGGTCCATTTATTTTGAAGCATTCCTTTTCAACAGAGAGTTTTCTTCTCCAGGTTCTCATTAAGATAATAGCTACTCTGCTGGGAATGGTTCATAGTAATTTCAGACACGTGGTTAAACATGTTAATGACCTGTTAGAATGAAATTGAATTAAATGGATAAGTAGCTGGAGATAGAAAGATTTAGATATAGGAGCCAACATAGTGGAAAGAACAATATTTCTGTGCTCAGGTAATTACTGTATTGCCCATATAAGTAGTCCTTTCCTAAAATATGTATCAAATGCAAATAGTTGCCACCCTGTTGTAATTAATGAGCTTTTGATGCATTGATGAAAAGTGCACGGCCTTTCTAATGTTTACTCTAGCCAACAAATCTCATAATATCACCTTGATTTACAAAATTGAAACTTCAAAAAGCCCTTTCTATGACTAAACCTTAAGACTTATCGGATGCGGTACCTCCCAAAGCTCCAATGTTCTCCGTGTGGAAAGTGATATGAAGGACATATTTCATTTGATTTCATAAAAATTTTAAAACCACAGTTGTTTTTAATGACTGGGATTCAGTGATCCTGTTAAGGAGACCCACCATATTTTACATTATTCAGTTCTCAATTCGTTTGGTAAACTGTTACATATTATCTTGATTTTAATTTTGATGTAGACAAATTACTCTGCTGGTATAAGCTAAATAATAGTTCTGTTGATAAACAGAAATATGGTGTAAGTGTTTTAAATTGTTTTGTCTTACCTTCCCCTCCTTCTTGCTTTTGAATAGAAAATGCCTATACAATCTTTTTATATATTCATTTTTCTTTGAACAGCAGCCAGTCATCATGAAGATTGACAATGTTTCAAGAAACTGTCTGTAGTTATTAATTTGTGAATGATTTGTAAGACAAGTGGAAAGGCCAGACAAACTTAATTTTCTTTGGCATATTGTGGTTTTTTCCACTGGTGTATAAATGCTTCTAATCATCAGTTAAAATTGTTCATGCTTTTCATTCCTCTGTAATTACCATTATCAAAATTAGATGTTAATAAATGAGATGCAGTAAAAGGTTATTGCAACTTTTTTGGTGCATCAGAGGACATAAACTCAAGGAGAAGGAAGTCTAATGGGGCTTTGTCATTTTGTGTGATAGAAGTGGCAAGTGTAATTTCTTTTAGGCACTTTTCTGGTAGAGGATCATTCTGAAAGGAATAAAAGTATTTTCCTTCATATAAACAAGCTATTGTTTGAATCAAACCATCAACATAAATATAATGCAATAGAGTGGCATCTAATTTAACCAACTAATACAACTAAATTTTGTTCATTTTGGAAATCGCATTGCTTCAGCACAGATTACTAATTCAAATTTAATTACTTTAATTAATAGATTTTAATTTGGAAACATTCAAAGTGAGCACTGAATCCTTTGAGATTTTTCTCAGTTTACTTCATGAATCTAAGTTATTCAAAGCTCAAGACCAAACTTTAGTTATTTGTAATTGCCTTTTCCAAGTTCTGAGAGCAATGGAAATGTCCACTGTAATTACATTCAGCTCAAGAGTGTGGAAGAGAAGGGTATGACAAAGATACCTTTGCCCTGGAAATGGGACTGATCTCAGCAGACAGAATCTGTATTCTTGCTTGTAACCATTGGAAGCAGGACCAGCTATGCTCCCACTCCATTCTGGGATCTGATCAACATCATTACCAGCACCGTGAAATAAATGTCATGAAACCAGTTACAAAGAGAAATTTTTAATGGGACAGCAGGAGGTCTAAAATAACATCAATAAGATCACCACTATTACATACTTATTAATCAGGCTTCACAAACAAAAATTATTAAAATAATCTTTCTTGAAGTCCTATAATTTGTGTTTTCTTTGGGTAAAGACAGGATGCAATATCAAGGATCAAATATTTCTGCAATATTTTTGTGTCTCCAGACGGTATAAAAAGTTCGTCATATGTTCAGAAATGTAGGAAATGAATTAACTAAAAAAAAAGAAAAAAAAAAAAAAGTGTACATCTTCATATACAATAAACGGTTCCGGACGCTGCACTCCTTGCAAAGTTCAAAAATAATGAAAAAACAGCAGTAGATTTTCTCGAACTACAAAATGGACAATGAGTGTAGACATCATTAAATAAGCTTGTCTGCACAGTTTGAAACTGTGAGGAAGACACCAGAAAGGTTATTTCTGTTGTTTTTCTGTCACAGACAGGAAGATCTTACACAAAGTATATTTCTTGGAGATTTTCCCTCAGCATAGAGAAAATAATGCAGTCTGATAAACCAATTATTTTTGGACTGTGAGTTTTCGGGCTTTTTTAGTCCAATATTATAAGTCTGTTTCATATCCTACTTCCTTTCTAATTTCAGATTAGTGAATGGGTTGTTGATTTGCATCAAAGTTTGTTCTCCACACAGCCATGTGCTTAGAGTGCACATAGGTAAAACAGAACATTACACAGCAACACATGGTCCCATATGTCCTTGCAGAACTTTACCTCTATCATCAAAGCCACTTGCATTATACAGTTTAAATTACAGCAGTTAAGACAGTTTCCTCACTTTCCTGTCACAGACCAGGAGAAGTTGGTATCTATCTTATGATGTGAAGTGGTTGATATGCTTACTGCAATGTTATGATCTTCCTGCATGTTTAGGCACTGTTTGCTCACCCTCAGGAGGTTGTGGTTATCAAAATGGAGAAAAGCCTGCAGTAATGCATCTCACCAGAAACAATCTCATAAACAATGTACAGAAGCAACAAGCAGAAGCCTACTGAAAAAAAAAAAAACACTCAGACACCAGATCACAAAGTAAAAACAATAGGAAAAAGCTTCTGTAACCTGCCTAGATTTAACACTTGCTTCCAAAAATTAAAATTGAGCCAATCTTAGGTATAAGAGCAATTGAAGGCTGCATTATTCCTGTCTGCACACAACTTGTTGCCCATCTAGAAAAAACTATTAGGTCATTTTGCCAGTTTTGGACTTGCCTTTTGTCTGACTGAGCTCAGACAATTTTAGGAAGACAGGAATCATTGGACCAGACACCTGAATAATGCCGCCAAAAAGCTCAAGCATCTGTAAAATGGCAGCAAGTAGATGAGTCAAAAATCAAGTGACTTCTGCACTGCGGAAAGCACAACAGACACCAGCTAAAGGTGGCTGGTACTTATTGCCATCTAGTGAAAGACTTGGCCAACATCACAACCCTTCCGCTTGTATTTCCAGGTGCATCATCAGGAACGTAAAAGTCTGCTCAAGCATGGGCATTTCTGATGTTGAGTGTGCAGCACATCTCAAAAATTTACTGACAGCAGTGGCATTCATTCCTGTGCCACTACAACTTCAAAGTCAGGCTAAATAGTTTATTGTCTGGCTAATGGGGAAAACACTTACTTCCTGTGAGGTATCATTAGCTTGAAGAGAAATCCTGGTTCATTGAGCCATAACAGGAAAAAAAAACCCACCTCAACTCGGCAGGAAGTTCAAGCCTGGTCCTATTCAGAACATTATCTATGTGGGTTGTATCTCATAGTCTGAAATAATTTCTGAATTTTGAGTTTTTTTCTTCGGGCTTTTATGATATTTAGTAATCAAGCAAATTTCATCCAAAAACACTGAAAAAGGGAGAATAGCTAGCAAAAAGAAATAAAGATAAGAAAATTAAATAATGATGTCTAAAGCCAAAATCCTGGGGGTTTTTCTGTATATTATGCTTTTCTATACATTATTACTGTGATTTAAATTAATCTGCTGCTAACAAATTGAAAAATCAGAGCAATGGTTAAATATAGAGTATGAGGATTTTTTAAATTGACAAGAACGGTGTAGTTACACGTGTATGTAGTTGTAACTGCAGGTGTTTCCATGGCATTTCTTCCATTCCTGTCTGCTCCTTTCCATTTCCAGACTTGGTAAGATTCTCACAGAAGCATATATTTAATATTTCTGTCTGAGAACCACATTCTTTTCTTTTCTATGCAAACAGAAAAATAAGGAAGATTTAGCTACATTTCCATATAATGCACCAAACAAAAAGGGTTATTAGTTTAGTCCTGTTCTTCTGTCTGGTCAGTATAAATTCCAGGCAAAGATCTTAAACAAGTATCTTAGGCATAAAATATCTGGAGCTAATAGACACTTAAAAGCATAGTGGAGACTTGGATTCATCTTTATATCATTTTTCCTTCCAAAATTGAGCAAAAATGTGGTATTTCCATGTGAAATGAAAAATAATTCCTTCAATGCCATGTCTTCTTTTATACGGTCAATTTCTGAGTTATGCAAGATGAGAAAAGAAGCATTTATTAGCTCTGCACTGTTATCATATAACACAGGAAGGATCTAAACCTCATGAGTTTAAAGGCATTGAGTTTGGAAACAAGAACATAAAACATTTCACATGTATATCCTGAGGCAGAACGCAGCTGAAGATCTCTGTCACTCTGATTACTACTCTAAGAGCAGCTCCCAGCCCCTTCTGCAGAGGAGTCACAAAGACAGGCCCAAACATGACCCAGTTTTAATAAGGACAATCACCAGTTGGGATTCAAACAGATAGAGTTAGGCCAAGTTGAAGTGGAATGGTTGTAACAGCAAATACAGAGTAGCCACCATGTGCCATCTGCCTACCGAGGTCTGGCATGATGAAGGAACCCAATTCTATTGCCCTAGGCTCATATTATTGTCTATGGCAACAGTAACGGTGATCATTGCTTCTCTTCATTGACAGAGAAAGACAACCCTGTGTGACTGGTCTCCTAATTGGAATAATAATTATCCAAAGGCAGCCAGGATAAATTTAGGCCAAGTTGTGTTCTTTTATTTTTTTTCCTTTCTCTTCCCCCCCTCTTTTTATTTTTCCTGGGCATTTTTTTTCAGTTGAAAAAATTTTTTTCATTTTTTTGAGTTGAACGGGAGATTTAAAGGTAAAAATAATGAAGACTGTTCATAAATTTTTGTTGAAGGAAACCCTCCTGTAAATAAAAGACAACACAGATGAATACTCAAAAAATTTTTGGTAAAACTTGAATACAGGGCAATTAGAACGTCCAAAGGAGTGCAAAGGAGATAGTACAGGTTCTGAAGGAGAAACCATATGAAGAGCAAATGCGGTGACTTGGTCTTTTTAGGCTGGAGAAGATTGAGGGCAGACCTCATTCCAGTCTACAACTTCCTCCTGAGGGGAAGAGCAGGGGCAGACACTGATCGCTTTACTCTGATGACCAGTGACAGGAGAGAAGTTGTGTCGCACCTGAAGCTGCGTCGGGTGGTTTAGGTTGGATATTAGAAAAGGGTTCTTCACCCACAGGATGGCTGGGCACTGGAACAGGCTCCCCAGGGAAGTGTTTACAGCACCAAGCCTGGCGGAGTTCAAGAAGCATTTGGACAACATTGTCAGGCACAATGTCAGGTGTGGATTATTGTGGATACTCCTGCGCAAGGCCAGGACATTTGCTCAATGATCCTTGTGGGTCCCTTACAAATTACCTTATTCTGCGATCCTGTGATTCTGTAATTAAGTTCAGGATCTTTGGCAAAAAGAAGGTGGAAGTGGTTTGGGGAGGAGATTATTTATTCAATTTCTAAGAGATGACAAGCCAGATAGGACTAAGTCCCAAGAGAGGAATGGAAAGCAGGACACCACTGCAGGAAGTCAAAGAGGTAGCACATTATTAAAGCAATCATTTTGATATTTTTCAAATGAGAAATAGTTGGTTTATTCCAAAATGAAAAAAGAATTGCGAGATATTGCTGTTTGGGGAAAAAAAGTGTTGGCCTTAAGTTTTGAGTAGGGGAAAAGTTCTTCGGGTAAGGACTACACTTCTGAAAATCTCTAAATGCTCTTCCTAGAAAAAGAAACAAAAAATTATCTGTAAGAAGATTTCCAGGCAGATATTGAAACAGATGCTAGAAAACCTAATAGGTGTTAATTATAATGTGTATAAGAGAAGCTAAGGCCAAAAAATATGCACAAGCAGTTTCCTGTAGTCACAGAAGGTGCCAGAGCCTCAGAGTGATTTTTTTTTTTCTTTTTGAATCAACTTCTACTCAAACTGCATTTTGATACAGAGCTTAAGGACTTCCTAACATTGCTGACGGCAGGAGTCAGGGGAAGCACCCAAACCTTCTAAATTAAATACAGAAGAAATATTTGCATAAGCCCGGCTGGAGGAGATGCAATTGGTCTCCAGACTGGTTTATTTAAAACATAGGCAGCTTTTACTGACAAGGTATCATTCATATCATTAACCATTTGTTAAAGCAGCAGTTCAAATGAGGAACCTGAAGAAGCTATCAGCTGCCATGGAAGAACTGTAAATAAGGCGAAGGTCAAGAACTGTTTTAATGAAAAATAAAGGACTTCTTTTGAGTGTGGAAGCATAGAGAACAACAGTCCTTTCAGACCTACTTGCAATGTGACACTTTGTGTACAAAATAACAGGCATTATGCTGAAAGCACAAGCGGTCACTGCACCACTCTGGTTTTGAGGAATGTTGCAAAACTATGGAGCAGAAAAATAATGCTAACAGGAAATAATTTTATTTCTCTACCCATGTGTATCAACCCATGTGTTTGAATGCACTGGTACAATATGTTTGTAGCTATTTATGGAACCTATTTAAGTACTCATTTTGGTGATATTTGATTTTCCTGAAACTAATCACACAGTGAATAAGGCGGGATATATTGTTGCAAATAGATATCAGAGGACACAACTCTATGGTCCTTCCTACTTGGCTGTTATAACTCATCACTAAAAGAAATTATTATGCAGCAGCTTGACCACCTCTTTCTTTTTATGTCCTGGTGGAAAACTAGATTATTATCAAATTTAACCATTTCAATCAAAGTACATCAGTTGCCATTTCTTGATCTCTAAGACACAATATTTTAGTAAAAACTATCTTGCTTTAATTTGTATTTTATTGCATGCTTTATGACTTCATCGGTCACTCTTCATTATAAAAATGTAGGGTTTTTTCTTTTTTAACAGTTGCAATTAGCAAGAAAGACCTTGAGAAGCATTAATAGTATTAGAACATCCAAGTACTTACCAAGTAATACTAAAACAGAAGCAAAATGGCTTAAAAAGGACAAGATCCTCTCAAAAACGTCTTCAGTCTGAGGAAATATCAGAAAGGAAACTGACTGTAGTTATATTATTGAAAACACAGGATCCTGAAAATAACATTTGACAAACTTCTTATGCCCAAATGCTTCCTATGCATATAAATCCATTTTTCTGAGTCAATAATTAATGGTTAGATAGTAAAGGTTTTAATAATGCAAAAATCCAAGAAGAATAATTACATTTTTTATTCATACTGGAAGAGCAGTGTGAGTAATAGAAATATGGATATCTGTAATCCAACCTCCCACTTAAAGAGAAACTACTGAAAACTAGATCAAGACAGCTGTGTGTTTCTGTACTTACTGTTAATAATTACAATTTTTTCTATCCCCTTAATTTTTCCAGTACCATAGCAGAAAATATCAGGGCAAAGATCAGATGAATTAAAGCTCTACAAGACACAATAGACATGAACTGCGTGGAAATGGATTCGTTGATTTGCTCAAGTGCCTTAAACATATGTACAGCTCTTACCAAAAAGCAAATCTGTTGCTTTTTCAGTGCAAAAGATCCAAATATAGAAATTGACTTGTAATGAACCATAATTATCTTCCATCTTTCCCTGATGTAGATCAAGATTAACCATGTTATAAACCCAGTATCATTAAATGTAGAGTTTCTCAGAGTACATCTAATTGTATTCTCTTTTTTTATTACTTTGTGGTAGAAGCTCTTCTCGACAAAATTCTGGGGTCTATGATGGAAAGTACCAGCTTTTGTTGGATTAGCATTATCCAGTCTCTCATATGCTTATGGCTTAGTGAAGCTAGAATTACTGGCTTCACTATTCAAATAAGTTTAGATTTGTTTTTATGGAACCATGTCTGAATTTTTTTCCTGAAAAGGCTTCCTGGTTCTGCTCTGAATCCATTCAAAATCAGATCATATACCTGTGTCTTGCTCTGCATATCCTAGCATCTTATGTCAAGAAAAGAGCTTTTGCCTTGCTCATTTCTGTTAGAAAATTCACATGCAAAGGCATATTTCTTCCAAAATAGACCATCGAAACATCCCAGCTGCATCCCTGTGTCTTAGTCTCTATTTTAAACAAAAAAATGTTTAATCATTAATTTAAATAGATAGTGTGAAATCATATTAAAGTGACTAAATCATATTGAATTCTACTTCTGCTATGTGATATTATTAAGGAACTTCAGCTTCCCTAAACTCAGTGATTTCGTGCTTGTGCAGTCTGATAAAGAACCACCCTGAACAAATCACTAAGGGATTTTAAAAATTTATATCCAGTGCAAAGATATGTAGTCATAACATTATTTTTCTTAAAAAAAAAATTGCTAAAATGCAAAGAAGTAAAATGAAGACTGGCATAATTCTGAAATAAAAAAGCCCCCTGGCTATATTGAAAAGAGAACTGTCAGATTCACAAAGCATATGAAATCAATCCTACAAGATGGAAGTAAATATTTTTAAGTGAGGAACTGAATCAGGAAAAATATGGTCCCTTTCATTACCATAAAGAACAGAGGTAATTCTCAGATTAAGTTGGTGTTAACCCACTCCCACCACAATCTGTATTTCTGCTGACTTTTATTAGACATTAACTACCATCTATTGCTTAAATTCTGTCACATTCTAGAAGATCTGCTATCTTCACACTAATTTTATCCCCTCTTCGAACTAATTAGATTTCCAGGAAACTCTAGACTCAAAAGTGACACTTACAGCAGAAGAGTCAAAAGTTAAGTTTTAACTATTAGCCATGAATATTTAATGTAAGTGCTTTTTGAACAATTTTTAATAAGTGAATTCATTAAAGTGTATGCATGGATTGACATTTTACTGATCAAAGGACACATTTAACTACTGCTTTTTAAATTTATTTATTTCCTGATAATAAAAGGATGGTCAACCAGCATAAATATTTCTTGTATTCTATAGCTTCCTAGAGTCAGCAGAAGGAAACTCAGAATAGTACATATGTATGCTGCTTACCAAAATTTAGACTTTACTTCTTTTTTAGCACTGTAAAGCAAAGCCACCACCAAGTTAGCAATGCTATTTACAGAGGTACTTTTCAGATTAAACTTCTGAAGACTGGCTATGCCTGAATATGAATATGCTGGAAGAACCAATGAAGAACTATACGAATAGTGGATAATCTTTAATTAAAGCATAATAAAAAAGAAAAGTAAAATTTTATTCAGTGTTTTCATGGCGTGGTAGCAAAAAGACTTGATTATGTGAACTGTAAAGCACTTTCAAAATCTCCTTAAATTTAAATATTCTCTCAATTCTCTTTCAGTTAGATGTATAACTGTTTTTCATGTTTTGAATTTCTTCCTCTTTTTTTCAACAGAAACATAACAAAAAATTGGAGATGATAGAAAGATTTTTTACCTTAATTTTCCTAAAAATGTTTATTGAAGAAAATGTGATTCTACTGAAAGTGGGAGTTTGTGTTGCTGGTTTGGGTTTCGGTTTTTTTGGTTTTGTTTTTTTCCATGGGAGAGGGAAACATTTTCAGTCAGGAAAGAGTTACGAAAAGATCTGATTAAATGAAATAATGTTTCTTGCAAGTACATAAATTTTCCTTTGTAAATAAAAGACATGATAGGTCCATTTCCTGTGCAAATACTTCATTGGCTTTGAGTTAAGGAGCTCCCTCTGAGATATTTAGCAGGAATAGCTCTGCTTTGTGGGATACCTGGTAAATTTGAGTTTACCCTTTATACCCAGTGTTACCAGTTACCAGCAATGATGGAAGCTGTAGATTAGTGGAGGCACTGAACAGTAGGATTGTATGGCATGTCTGCATAGTTGTGCTGGTTTGGTGTGCTGGTTTCACACCAGGAGATTCTAACAATTAATTTTGCATCAGAAGACACCTGTTAACCCTTCAAATTTCCTCATTAACCTGTATGAACCCTCTTCAACCCTTTTGACTGAAGTCCCTATAATGCAAAGATGACATCACAATTTTCCATTTTCTTCCACTATGATCTACCAGTAAGCTGTGAACTAGAATATGCAAATCTCTGCCTACACAGGATTTAGGCATTAGGGCTGAGTCTCAGTCTCAGTTTGTCAAAATGATTGAATACTCAAAAAAAAAAAAATCCACACCTATTTATTGAAACCAAAATGCAAATTTATTTTCCCACTTAGAACTCTTTGTTCTTGTTTTCAAAAAGTGGGTATCTATTTGCATAAATGTTTCCTAAATGAGTTATGAATATTCATGTGTGTGTATGCCTCTATCTTGAAAGTCCTTGGGAGGCTGAAGGAGGAGGAAAAATTATTCAGCCTGAGACAAAATAAAATCATGTTGGTCTCGTCATGAGTCAGAATTGTACTAGACACAAACAGTCAAAATGGTGGTGGGAGCTTGTTTGCGAAGTTGAAATTTCTTCTACGTCATTCATCACCTTCAGAAAAGTGAAGTTTATCTGTAATCCTGAACAAAGATAACAACAAATTTAAAGTAAGCTCCCGCTTCCAACAATTTTCTTGCTCCTTTCTTTATTAGTTGTATGGAAAAGTACTGAATACCCATAGCAGGGTTAAGCTGGCCTTTCTCACACAGCTTTCAGCATGGCTTCTCCAGAAACCAGAGGAGTATTCCTGGGGATCCGCCACCAGTGTCAGGCCTATTCACAGCTGACACAGTCATGGGTGTGAGCAAGACTTACTCTGGAAAGCATGTGAGATGTCTGTGTGATCAAGTCCATGTGAAACACACAACTTCCTAGATTGCTGCATATCTGAGCTAATTATAGAATCCTAGAAGGGCCTGGGACAGAAGAGACCTTAAAGACCATCCAGTTCCAACCCCCCTACCATGGGCAGGGACACCTCCCTCTAGACCAAATTGCTCAGAGTCCCATCCAACCTAGCTCTGAAAAATTCCCACTTGGGGCATCCACAGCTTCTCAGAGAAACATGTTTCAGTGCCTCACCACCCTCACAGTAATGAGTTTATTCCTAGTATCTAATCTAAACCTACACTCTTTCAGTCTGAACGAATTTTCCCTTGTCCTGTCACTAAGTGCTCTTGAAATCTGTAAAGTAGTTGAGTTTCAGTCCGTTTATCTAATTCAGTCTTCTTTGCTACTTTATTTTCCTCTGACTTTGTGAGAATGTTAGAAAACATTTAAAAAGTTATAAATAAAAAGGGCTGATTTACCAACAGAATACTTACGTACTCCAAACTTTTCTTAGTAAGCATATTAGAATTGGAAATAAGCAACTTCTGACACAGACTATTTTCTTTTCTCGCCGTGAATTGAAAAAAAAAAAAGCACATAAAAAATTAAATCTGCAATTTATCTTTTTTCTTAAAATGAAGCTACATGTCATTACATGAACCTTCCCTAACTTGTCAGAAGGAAAATTTAAAATCTATTTCTATACAAAATATTTCTCTGGGGAGAGTTTTTTACATTGAATCTTATTAATCATGGATATCATGGTGGGGAAAGGAAAAAGGGATACAAGAATTGTACTTGTCTTAGCTGTGCTTGGCTTTCATATGTTCACAAATTGAGCCTCAAACTGAAAAAAAAAGAAGGAAATTGATCATAAAATTTTCATTTTGCTTTTTTCCACACAAACAGCTCTAAAGGAAAGGTTTCTGTCAACAATGCCTGTAAATTTATACATTCCTAAACACTCACTGATCATAGGAGTTATTCTGCTATCAATGTGCATCCTTTGCATACAAGACCCATCATATTTCAGAATATACTGGGTGTACACCTTCTATTGCTTTTGGTATTTTTTCTTCTTAATTTTCTCCAGGATTGACTTGGTTAAACACAATTTAGAATTTATTTTATTTTATCCTAAATCATTACTTTTTTCCTTTTCCAGCCCAGTTAAAGAGAACCCATTTTTTCTTTCTTAGCACATTTGTTTTAGTTGATAGCCAGAGTCCTGCTATAGTCCCATAGGTCTTAGGAGAGAACAAAGAAATTATCAAACAGGACTGTAGTCAATGTTTGCATATCACCTTTCAGTTTATAAATAAAATTGGTAAATAACAAGTTTGTTTCCTTCTTTTTATGTAAAAGGTACATGGGCACTTTTCATGTTCCTCTGTATTTTGCACAGTGCATAGAAAATTTCTCTATGACTTCAAAGACTCCAGGAATCTGGAAATACTAGAGGAGAAGACAAAAGAACTATGTAGGGTTTGTCTAGGTAGGAATGTGCTCTGGAACTGCACATCTGAGATATGTGTGGCTTTCTTTAGCCCATAAACTGGATAGAGCATTTACTAGGATTGAAAGAGGCACAGCTAAGCACAAGGGAATGAACGTCCTCTATCCCCTGATATTTAGAAGAACAGAGCAGCATGGGGCCTTAAAGCTAACACTGAAGTCTTACACAGCATTTTGCTTTGGCGCAGCCTGATATGCTTTGCAAATGAGTTTTGAAGAAGTACCTCATTTTTATGTAGCATTTTGATCCCAGCTTGTGATTAAGGGCTTAGAAAATGCAGCTACAGCAGAGAGAAGCTTGCTAAAGTGGCCCAAATTCACTGTAGACAAGCAGAATTTACAAACCTAACAGAGAATTCCCCATGTCTTCTGTGGAATGCTAGAGGAAAAACCATGGCAGAATCCACGGCAGGATCCTTAGGAACATATTTACAGATTATTTTTATAAGGCTACTAAGTCTCACAGTGGTTTGTTGTTTTGGGTTGGTTTTTTTTTCACATGCATTTATACTTGTTTTTTCAAGTGTACACATCAGGGCTCCACACAGAGTGAGCTGATGACCTCTATGAGCCGCCCCACCACAGGTCCAGGGTTCTCCCCAGGTCACAGAACTGGATTGTCTTGAGAACCTGAGTGCAGGGGATGCATTCAGGGCCATGACAGCACATTGCCGAAAACTTCCTTACAGCAAGCTCACTTCAGGCTCCATGGAACAATTTCATAACTAATGTGAAAGAGGGCTGAAACATTTCAGGGCAGCAAGAACCAGCCAGCCAGGTCCATGGCTCTCTCCTATGGATAAAAACCTCATCGACCTTGAAAATACATTTTCAAACTGATAAAAATACAGCTCAGGGCACTATGTTTATAGGCGTTCCACCCTGGGTCACACTGAAGTTATAAGACCGTGGTGACAGTAAAGCCTCTGTATGAATAACTCAAGAAGAGCTTCCTCACAGGAACATTTGGTTAAGTATCTCCAATATATCATGGTCCCTACCGTAGGGGACAGTTATGGCATTGATTTTTGTGAATTATCATTGAACATAGTAAAAACACCGGATTATTTGTCTTATAGATTCCTGTTGTGCCTTGGGGAGAGTGTAGGCAGTTACATACAAATTAAAGTGGGGCTCTCTGTGCATCAAAGAAGATGGACTTTTATAATTTCAGAAGCTTTAAAATGTACTTACTGGTTAAAAGTGTGTAGATATGCAATGAAAACTCTTCGTGCAGCAGCACTGATTAATAGCCAGTGACCAGTCACTGCCAGATAGGAGAGCCACATAAGGGCCATGGACTTACTCATATTTCCACAACCTTCATCCTGAATTTTTTCAGGATACTACAAAACTTCCGTTGGCCTTATCATTCCAAGGGACAGGATTTGTGCCCACATACACACAGAGGAAACAACCATCTGTTTTCTTCATATCCCACAATCCTGACAGAGTACCGAAGGAACCTGGTAAATGAAAAAATGAGTGAAAGGAAGACTGGTTCCTTGCTTTGACTGAAAGGTACCCTGCTATCTTCTTCTGTTTGATGACAGCATGTTTCCAGTAAAAATGTGCTGCCAGAATTGACTTAGGTATGTGTTTCCTGGTGTCCTTCCTCTGCTAGCTCTTGCACTGCAGGTGAACTTTTAAAAATAACAGAATCTGAAGATAAGACCTTTACTGGAGATTTGCTTTATGGTTGGTAAAGAAAAGGTTGGAAAAAGTAAATATCTTAACTCCAGCTAGAGCACCACACCAAGAAAAGAGATACTCAGACTTTTATCTCTGCTTTTAGGATATTTTTGAACTTTCTCCAAGATTTTTAAAGCTGAAATCAGTGGTTTTGTAAGTTTTACAAGCTCGTACAACTGATAGTTCAGAAGGACAATTTTGCCATCAGAAGGCAGGTCACTGATAATATCCAGGGAATACTAGAGAGGTAAATTTATTATTATAAAGATTGCAGTCCATAAAGCAAACTGGAACAATAAGCAAAGGAAGCAGTCCATTATATGTGCTTATGTTGCAACATTTGGAAAATTCTTCTCCTTTCCATGCAAAAATTTAGACACAGATATGCATTCATTACCATACATGTAAGCCAACCACTTCTTGGTCTCAGAGATATTTTGGGACTTAGTTATATATTTTTGTCCTTGTTTTTGCAGGCTGCTAAAGTATAAACCACCTCTTTAAAAATACCATTATTCAGCACTAGGAGTTGGTGATGCCCCATGGGCACATGGACTTGAGTGGAAAAGATTTTGATTATCTACCATAGACACAACTTGTGGTCTTAGATAACAAATATCAAATTTCAGTCTTTAAAACTGGGGAAATACTTATCTCCTCACAAGAATGCCATTTAGCAAAATTAATTTTTTTAATTTGTTGATATGATGTTAGGCTTGCTTTCATAATTACTTGATAATGTTACTGTTGATGAAAAGTGTCTTTAAACAATTTGCATCCAGGCAAAACACTTTAAAGGAGGAAAATTTCTTTAGGAATTTAATTTTAAAATTTCAGCAATAGGGGAGAGTTTTCCCTTATAAAAATCTATGGCTATAACAGATGATAGTGCTTTTCCTAAGAATGTAACTTTGGTTAGGAACAAAAGCTGTTGTATCTATATTGGGTAAATATTAAATGGGAAAAGAGGTGCAGAAACCCAAACTCCTACTTGAGGTTCAGCAAGTGCAGAACATACCAAAAGAAAGAAATAAGACTTCAAGCAAAGCCAAGAGGGACATATGCTGCAGTGATTTAAAACCAAGCTAAAAGGGCAATAACATTGTTTCAACGGATATTTTTGAAGGTAGAAAGAATCCCCTAACAAGACAAGCATGAAAATGTTTTTGGTTGTAAGTGAGCAGATAGATAAGCAAAGGGAAGAGCCTAGGGTGGAGCTACTCCTGGTTTGGTCAGTTCTCTTCTTAGTATAATCAGCAGCCAATTACTTAATCATTCTTACTTTAAATGAGCCTTTCTAAGTCTTTTGACAGAAAAGTGATATCCTTCCATATTGCTCTTCCCTCCATGGATTTAGTTCTTTTTTTTGTAGGACAGATTTTAGGTCTATTCAAAAGTGAAGAGCTTTTCCTTCAGGCACATTTCTTACAGCAATTTTATAGATGTTTTTATTGAAGCGCATTACTTAGCACATTACTAAAATAAAAACATTGAGCAGTATTCCATTCAGTGCCATGCTTTCCCCAATTACATATTCTTTGTAGGCAATGAGAGATTGATCAAAGCTGGACTGAACCATCTGTTGTTGCTGTTATTTCTTCCTCATTTGGTGAGGGTTAACTTGACAAAATCTAGAAGAGTTCATTTTCTTTAGACAGTTTGTTGACCACTTCATACTTATAGTCTATCTTGATCTAGGATTTGCAGGTGGTTTTGCTGTGTATTTTTCATTACAAAGTCTTGAATGAAACCAAAGTCTTTCTCAAGACATCCACAGTGAACCATTCATGGTTAAGGGTGTCAGTAATTGGGCAATCTGCATTTAAATAGAACCAAATCACCCCTTAAACTTAATAAAGCTTATATATGTTTGACATCTATAAATATATATAAGCTTAATAATGTTTTTAAAGTTGCATTAGTTTAGGTACTGCAGAGGTTGTGGTATATCCCAGATATTCCATACACCCAATCCAAACATACAGGAAAGCTCTGCAGTTCTTAAGTTAATATTGTACTCTGGCTGTGGAAAATGTAAATTAATACTCCTGGGGGGACCCAGACTGCTGGTTTCAGGACCTCTAGATACCTGGCTTTCTGGGAAAGTAAGGAAGTATGTATTGTGTCAGGGAATTTATGTCCCAAGGCCTTCATCTTGAAAAGAGCCAGAGAGCAACCTCCTGGGAACAGTTTTTATTTGGGTTGTGTTGAGGTGCTGTATTCAAAACTGTCAGCTGAGAGCTCAGCAGGTGAAAGCTTTTCCAGAAGTATCCCAGGAAGGAGCATTTGGAGGTACCTGCCATATGGAGCAGGAGGCTGAGACCAAAGTGATCTGTGTACTGGTGGAGGAGAGCTACAGCGGAAAATTAAACTTTCCCTCACCACAGGAAAAATTCCAAGAGAGAAAATTGCTTCAGACAAGGGGTTTGGATATGTAACAGAAGATCTGAGTGGAATTGTTTAGACATAAAATTTGAGAACAGATTCAGAGTTCAGTCAAACATCCAAGAACCAATGTACCATCTGCCCTCCATAGCCTCCAAGAGAGAATTTGCCGGACAGAAGGGAAGGAATGCATATCCTTTGAGGGTTAACTCTGGGCATTTGGTTATCCATCACACCTGTGTGTTTTGTTTGTGTCCCACTAGAGCCCCCTTCCCTAACCTGTGCTCCTCACAGAGGTTGTGAATTCACTTTGAGACCTGTGCGTTTGGTCTCATCTTCAGCAATTAAGTTAAATTTACGCAAGGGTGTGAGTGACTGGAGAGATGCTTTCATGAATTGTGTCAAGTTATTATGATCCAGAAGCCCCCTTAAAGGCCTGCAAACTGGTGCCTTCCAGATGGTTTGAATTCCTTGTATGGCCAAACAAATGGCTAAGAAGTTCTTTTAGACAGGATACCATGGAAGAAACAATATTTAGGACTCTGCTTCCTACTAGTTTAACACAGTTTCAGTCAGTAAGATTGAGGATCTAAATTCAGAAGTTTTCAATTAAAAAAAAAACTCCAGATGCAGACACAGATGTACATGAACGTATTAATTTACCAGCTTTGCAGTCTTTACCAAAATTATTACTTTTAAAACCTTAAAGTTATTCCACATTTTGGGGGCCTTTTTTCATTATTTTGTTCTCAAGATACAGCTTTCAGAATATTCATTGGTCTATGGCAGATAAAGTTTTTGAAGTGCCATTACAAATTGATAAACAGTAGAGTAAATAAATTCATTTTCCATAAAACACTCCTTCTTATGACATCAGGCCCCCTGAATAGTTCTATTGAGTTGTTTTAATAATTTATTATTTTTAAAATCAGAAAATTATGAACAAAAATACCAATGCTTGTTTAAACCAAAAAATAAGACTTTGGAAAGATTTTTTAAACTTAAAATCTTAGACTCAGATAGTAGCTTGTTAGACAAGGATATCAAATGCTTTGTAATAGAAGCAATTTCCACCATGAGGACTGTATCCTTTATGATACCACGTTGCTGATTCAGGGGATCCATGAACATTGCTGATCCATTATGTTCCCTTCATAACCCAAATATAGAAAAGCATTTCCAAATGTAAATTCATGAAACTTTTTGAGAAAGATAATTGATATCGGAAATCTCACATGAACTACCCCTATGTCATAAAGATGAGGCAAAAATCTTCACAGAAACTTCAAGAAAATTGTATCCTTTGTATTTGTTATATGGTTGTTCATATTCAGTACTTGCCTGTGACTGCAATGTCTACATTTAGACTTCACAGGTACATTAAAGAAGGTATTAGCATTGGTGGTTTTTTAATTGCCTAGAAATATTTGCCAAAGCAAATGCAGTTATTTTGCCTGTACTTTTGTGCTCGCAGTGCAAAAGCAGCATCTTGGCATGGCTTCAACATTTCTTCAAAACTCTAATTAGAGTAATTTCCTGCAGGCTACTCAGCATGCTGAGCTTTCCTTGTACTAAATTAGGCCCAGAGGTTTTTAGGATGTATAAATTGGAAATCAATTGAAGCTCCTGACCTAATTACTTTCTAAGATATGGACCTGAGAGTTTTCATGGGGGTTCATGACATGTTCATTTTCAGTTCTCTCTTGGTGGATGCCAGTTTTAGAGACAACACATCCTTCTACAAACTGTATTTGTTTCAGAATGACAATCATTTACCCTTGTTTCACTCTTATCAGACTTTACCTTGTCTATCATTACCTTGTCTATCTCTCTCACCATTTTTCTAATGTTTTTTGCTGTGCTATTTAAGTATTTCCAACCTCAAAACATCATACTTCAATAGGCCAGAGATAAGTTTTGAAAAATTTGTCAAACAAATACATTGAATTATTTTTAAAGTATTATCTAGATTTTATATATTTTTTACCCTGAAATAAGTTATTTTTTTGTATGAAATATGTATTTTGGGTGGGATGCCTAATTTTCCTATTTAATGCTTGCTGTTATGTCATGAAAATTCTCCCAACACTCTTTGATCTGCCGAGAAAGTTGAGCTAAGCCAACCTCCGCTTTGCTCCTACAGTCCAGGCAAACAGGCATTTGGGAAATGAAAGGTGAGTGGAGACCACTGCAGGCACGCTACACAGGGATTGCAAGAGTACCACTCATGTGACAGCATGCCGTGGCCTATCCCAAACTCTTTGTCAATATGCCTTGGATCTTTACAAAAGCTCTTTCTAAAATCCTGGTGACAAAAGAGGAGTGGAATAATAGTAGGGCACAGAGAAGAGATAGAGGCTGAGCATGCTGCAAAGTCTTGGTGCTCACATGAGGGAAAGAATGAGACAATGCAAGGTTAGAATGTTACGAATTGAAACCTTAACCTCCAATAAACACAAGTCATAATGTGCGCATCTCTTCCACTCTTCCTTGTTCTCACTTCCCGAGGACCAAGTGTTCTTGTCCACTATGTCAAACATTCCCCACAAGTTTACCTAAACTGAGTTCCCTGTATTCCTTTTTCTATCCTTCCTGTCCACAAATCGTGAAGGAAGTACTAACAATGAATGAATACCAAAACAAAGGAGGAGATGAAAGGTCATCTCATGGCATACTTTTTCTGTAAAAGATTCCTCTATCAAAGGTAAGTAGAGTTTTTTGAAGAGAGATTTAATTGTTTAATTGTTCTCTAGTGAGCATTTAAAGTGTTGGAGTGCTTTTACTCCAAGACAGCTCATGGATCCAATAAATCCCAATTCATCATGCTAATGAAAGAAACTATGTAAAATAAAGAGGTTTTTAAATATAGCAAAACCATTACATCATATTAATAAAGTCCTCAGGTTTATTTATCCTGAACAGTTTATCCAATTTTGTGTCAATTGACTCTTGAAGCTCATTTGTCTTGAAAAGCTTAAGAGTGGTTTCGTGCTCACTGCCTCTGGTCATGCACAGTAGAAATTGGTATTTGGTCCTGTGATGGTAAAATAGTCCTGCTGCCTTACATACTGCCAGTTTGAACAGAGAGACCAATCATGACTGTTTGGTCACGGCTGATTTTCAGAAGCTGTTGAAGCATCTTATTTCACCAATTCCAAATCAAATTAGTGACATAAAATTGAATAGTGCAGCAGAGATTGAAATAAATTGAAAACTATTCCTAGAGTTTTGGCCTCACATAAGATACTGATTACTTACAAAACGTCTCGTGTGCATTAAATCTCCTACAGAAAATACCAATTGCTATCTTTATAAAAAATAAGTTTATTGACTAATTTTGCTTGGTGATCAATTTAAAAAGTTCTTTACTGAATTCTTTTCCTTCATAGTGATTAAATACAAAAAAAATACAAAACTATTTTCTTGGGAGATCCAAGATCAAAGGCCAGTGACACTTGTAAAAAGTTTCCTCGTCTAAGTGGGCTTTCACTGTGTTTGTGCATCTGAAACCGCAACATGATACTTCCTCTGGCAACTTCCTGGCAATATTATTGACAGCTTGCTTGAAGAAAAATCAATGTATTTGTCTCTTGGTGTTTTGCCAGGGACACGTAATCACTAATCAAGCAGAAACTACCTTCCTCCTTTCAGTAATATGGTTGTCTGGTCTCTGTTCTAAGGGTCAAAGAAGTACAAATCCTTGATAAATCATAATCCTTGATAAATCATAACTGAATGAAGCAGTTTATTTCTGTTTGAGTAGTTACTTCTTTTTATGTGGGCAAATGCAGTTTGAACTGACTGTTTCATCTGACTTGAAATTTACTCTAGCATTTCCAGTTCATTCCAAAACAGATTTTTTCATGCATTTGCATAAATAACTATTATTCTTCTTTTAATACCATTACAAATGAACTTTATAATATTAAATTCCAGTAGAGCCAACTGAAATGATCAAATTCAAATCTATTCAGTCTCCTGGTAACAATAATGGTGGGATGTTTGGTGTAAATATGGTCAGTAGTGTAATTTATGTGTAAATAAATCTTATATTTTACAATGCATTGAATATAGTAAACAGAAAGGGTTCATAAAGAGCATAAAGAGAAGACCAAATGATTGTATTACTGTAAAATCTTATTCTAATAAGATGATTCAATTCTACCCTATTCAGAAAGACCCATTTTCCCTTTCATATGTAATATCTTCAAACATTTCAAACACTTGTAGTACTTTTTAGATGATTATTTATTAGACCACTTGACACTCTTGAAGCAGCAGGAAAACAGAAAAAAAGTAAGGAAGAAGCAGAGCACTCACTGCTGCTGCATCTTCACTGAGTGCAGACTGGGCTGGTGAGGAGCTCCTCTGGCATCTGTGTTCAGTGCTAGGTGCTCAAGAGCAAGAACAAGAGGAGAAAAGCCACACCAATGTTTTGAAAACTCCTGGGAGAACTGCTAAAAGTCAGTGTGACAGTGCAACCCATTCACTGATTTGGGAGGTGATGGGGATGAGAGAACTCCAGAGTAAAAAAAGGATCTGTTGTCTCACTGAGCAGGGTCTATTCTCAAGACACATCCCCAACAAGGTAATGAGGATAAGGGATCATTTAGCTCGCCTTTTATACAGTCTATTTAGTGCACTGGAGGGCAGTAAAACTGCATAGCTACATCAGAAAAAAAAAAAAGTGGGAAAAAAATGAGAAAGCCATCCAATTCATGGGCAAATCATTCCTTTCAGGATTTTCTTAGGGTTTGTTGATAAGTTTGGTCCTTACCATCATCAGGAATCCCACTGGTTATTTGGTGTGGGCGTTATGCCTCCATGCTTAGAGCCACAGGGTATTGCTGAGAAGGAAGGGGTTGAGGGAGCAGGGGAACACAGTACCCCTCTGTCACTTTCCTGGTGGGAAGACAGGATGAAACCCAGGTAAGAAATGTCCACCCTTTCCAGTTCTGGCAGTCGACATAAAAATGGAGGAATGACTAAGTGATTACAAATTTATTGATTTCTCAACCTGTTCTGTCCAGCAAAGACTTTTCCTAGCGAATGCTTTAAAGAACTCCTCCTTTGCTCGTATATCCAAGTGATTTATTATGAGCATTTCTTTAACTGTGGAGTCTTGGATATATGTTGAATAGACAAATTCTGAACCATATATGAATTTCAGAAGACTCCAATGGAAGAATACATTTTCTAAACAACCAGGTGTTTAATTAGTGCTTCCTAGTGGACCTTTGTACATAAAGATATAACAGAAACCAGTGGAGTTTGTTTTGTTGTTGTTGTTGTTTTTTTTTTACAATGAGTGCATTAGGAGGCCAGCCTGTAGGAGAGGCATGAAGTTCCCAAAGGCCTAGGTAACACCATTGGAAAAGTGGGTTTGTGAGGTTGGCTTCTTTCTGCAAAATTCTTCCAGTTCCTTATACCAAAATGCACTTTAAATATATAGTTTATTTCCTCTCTCTGTTTTATTGGGGTTTTTTTTTGGTTGGTTGGGTTTTTTGTTCTGTTTTCTTCTCACATAACTTTTGTGGTTATTAGACAGCAAACACCATGAGGTTATTTAAATAAAAAAGTCACTAACTGCAAGACCTTGAGTTTCTCTTGCAACAGTTCTTTTGATGCTGGATATATTTATTTAAACATTAGGAACTCAAGAAAAAAATCACACACATAGCTGTACAGATATGGTACAGAGAGGATGAAATTATGTCCCTGAAGGATGTCATATTGAGGATACCTATAAACAAGTTGTATGAAGTGAGAGAAACAAAAAGAAGTTTACAAAAAAAGAAACTAACGTATTTACAAGAGAATGTTTGCCATAATATATCCCAGCAGTTGTTCACCACTGGCATAATTATGAAGATGTGATAGTGCAGATTTACATAGTAATTAACATGTCAGATCAGTCTAGAGAAGATTCACACTTATCATAGCACCTCACAAACTGCTATAAGTGCATGAGTACTCTGAACACCAACTCAGCAAAATGATTGAGGTTAATAGTGGTCTGTGGTAGTTACAATCTGTGTATGTTTATTACATTTTTAAGTAGGTAAAAGGTACAAATTTAAATTGAAAAGGAATGAAAAATTGGTGTGGTGGAAAAAAAGAAAATACCTGTAAAGGTAGATCCTTGTAAAAATCCCACTAAGTTACAATATCTGAGCCAGATATTTAACAAGCTGCTTCTTATTTACCTAGAGCTCATAAATCTTGCTGCTTTTTTGTATGCTGAACTAACATTCTTCCATTTCATTGCAGAGGCAAGACAGAAGGCAAAAGACATTGCACTTCATTATTGTAATTGACTGTTCCTTCCCATTATCATTTTCTTTCATTTTTCTAAATAGAAACAATGGAAGAATTACATGGTGGAGGAATTTAGCAAGTATCAGATTAAAGATCAAATTAGCAATTATTTCCTGACATTTATAAAGCAGGCAACAGCTCCCAAAACATCTCAATTAGATCAATAGGGTGCTATTAAATTGAATGAACAGTTTAGTACATACTTATTAGCAAAGTCTGAATGGCTAAATTAATGGATGATTGTAGCTGTTAAGTTACAGGAATTTCAGAATATAAAATAATTTTTAAATTGCATCTTAATGGACCTTGGTAGAAGCAGTGATTCACTTCAGAAAAATTATAAAAATGGACATGGCTATTCTGCAGTTAAGTATTTGCAGTCAAGTTGTCTACAGGCTTTTCTGTAGGCTTTGGCATCAGAGAGTAATTTGTATGCTGATTTGCAACTTTATTTGCTCCTTTGCCACCTCATAATATCAAGGTAGTCTTCACTAATTCATAAAGAATTAAATTAATCTTATCCTGAAAAATTAGTAATGTCTCAAATCCATCATGAAGAAGAGCCTAGCTAGCTCCTCACCAAGAAAATTAGGGAGACTGTGTAACAGATTAATAGTTGTGTAAACAGACATAACAAAACCAATTATTATCAATAATTTGATTTGGCTTTTTGAACTTTTATACTTCAGAATTTTCCACGTAATATGGTTCCCATGTGCAATATTTAGTTGTACTGATCAAAACATATGCTAAATACATGAAATATTATTAGTTTTAAAAATCAAAGTTAATTAAAAAGACAATTTATTGTAGATCAATATGTGCAGCATGTGTCTGCACACTGGAGAATCTAATACCATTTGTGCTTTTAGATCTAATCTAATGCTTGTTTACCAAGGGCAGATCAAACTCAGAGCACTAGCATCTACAAGCTTTTACTCTTTAGCCCAGGGAGGGACAAATGGTTTAACAGATTAATATTTTTCTTTAAAAATTCTGAAATTTAGTGCCTCATATGCAACCTTACTCTTTTTTTTTCCTTTTTTTTTTTCATGAGTTTTAATGTGCATGTGTACATATATTGGGTCCAAATGTTAATCCAGCACTGCTGAATCAATCTGTCAATGCAGATAAAAGAATAATGTTGGCACATCCATATTATACTCAGTCACTCAGTGAGACTTCTTTGTGCTCAACACCTCTGCAAAAGGCACAAAAAATAGTAGACACCAAGCAGTTTTAAAATGCAAACCTATGTCCATATTCCCGCTTAAGGAAATATGCTTATTTTCCACTCTGATTGCTACCTGTTAGAGAAAAGGGATTGCCAGCTTTAAAACCTGGGAGCTTTTGATGTTCTGGGGCAAGGAGACAGCGCTGTGCCCTCTGCCAAGCTGGGGATGTCTCTGCAGGGGTGAGTAATGTTCCTGTTTCTGGTGCAGCAGGGCTAGAGGAGCTCAGCCTGCCACGATTCAGCAACAAACTGTCCTTGTAGAAATGTCAGTGAAAAAACCATGCTGGGAAGGGAAGCTACAGCAACTTTGCCCACCCACATGTTGATACTACCACATGTGGTGTGTGCTTTTGTCACCCCACAAGAAGAGGCTGCCCAGACACTTCCCCTCACCACAGTCAATGTAGAGCATCCATAGGTAACTCTTGACAACCATTTCCATTTTCCCACATACGTGTTCTGCAGACTTTGTGAAACTATCCAGGAACATTTCAGAATCCGCTGGGATGCATGGTTTGAGAAGACACTACAAATGAGTGGATTGAAAAAATCTCTTAAACCTTTGTGCTATATATGATTGCATGTTATTGAGGGAAATATTTTTTTCTTTTACTCAAGTAATTGTAGCTGGAATCTGTAATCAGTCTTGTCTGTAAGCTAAAGAGTTGTTATTTGCGTGTTTTTTAACTTAGGTAAAAAATTCAAACAGGAATTAAGCGTTATAAGTAACAAAACTGTTGAAGTAAAAGTATCAGACAGGACTGTAGGCTTCTGAGCTTAGAAGAGGTAAGAGATTGTGATAGAAGATGACAATCAAAATATGGTTCAGGAAGAGCCTTACTTGACACGTGAGTAGGTTTTCAGCCTTTGAGGGCGCTGGTCAGTGATGGGGAGTGAATCATTCCCTTCTATCTTCAGTGCTCTGTGGCGGGTTTAGGAAAACTTCTGTGGATTTGCAGGTTTTCTTTTGATCATACATAATTTCCAAAAATGGTGCTGAATCGAATTTAGCTATTATTAAATTATATTTAGTATTTTTGTAAAAGTTTCTTATGACTTATTTCTGACCAACTTGACACCATGTGCACCCAAATTTATTGACAGAATATTCACTGAGTTTAGGAGCAGCAAAAATGAACACAGTTCTTTGTTTATATGTGTAGGATGAAGGCAAAAACTGTGGAAACACTTGCCCTATTAAAACTACCTCTGCTGGTGTCTCGTCATGTGTGATATGCATGACATCACTAAACAGCTCCCACATGCAATATTCAGTTTTAATGGCCATTCAGTGAAAGTCACATATGGATCATGTAAGGATAATTAACAAAGGCAACAGGAATAGATCTTTTACTACTCTAATATCAATGACTTAACTATTTTTTACTACCTGTTCTGTGAAGGCAGATGCTTTTGGAGAGCATGGCTTGTGACATTTAAAATGAAGTGCCAGCTCACAAATTCAAGATAGGCACTGTGCCAATTACCAGTGTATTACATAAGCACTTGTGTTGCTTTCTGGATGATGATATTTTATCAGATTTCTGTATATGGCATGTCAATGAATATTATTTCTTCAGAGGACTCGTGATATACATAATCTGATTTTTTTTACAATTAAAGGAAAATTATGCTTAGGACAGGGTTCATTTTTGTTAGATATGCAAAATGAAATCTTTCAAAAGATTTTTTTCCACTTCTATGCAATTCAAGTCATCAAGAAACATATTGCAATGAAGACTGGAAAAGAGGTCACAATGCTTAGAAAGTTATTTGGACAGCACAAGTTTAAAAGGCATGTCAGTTCCATGTAGAGACTAGGAAGGCCACAGCACTATTCGTTTGGTTTAAATCTATACGTATACTACAAAAATTCTATGTTTTACTCCAATGAAATCTTTCAAAAGACACTGAGAGAAAACATAGGCATTTTTTCAACACCTTTGAAGTCAAGGATTTTTTTACAAGTTCCTAAGTAACAAAAGTTGGAATTCTGCTCAGGAGTCTTGCATCTCATAGAAAAAAATAGCTGTAAAGATTTGAATTCTAAATAAAAGTGAATCTTTGATAACTAAAATATGTACTTGCTATCTTTTCTTCATTTAATCATTTAATTTCAAACTTATTCTTAGGGTAATTCATGCATTCAAGGAAGATAAAATTCTGAAAAACTCAATTTTCTTCAAGAGCAAAAAATAGAACTAAAACAGACAACTTGGACTATCTTGGGTTTTTCAGAAAAACTAGTTAGCATATTCAAAAGTATTATTACTCTGGGTCAGGCCTATCTGCTTGTTTCAGTAACAACCATTTTAATTGCCTCCTGGCAACAGCTTCATATATGCCCAGTAGTGTTCTGACAAATCCTTTTCTTCTTTGGCACCTGGTTTTGTTCTTTGAGGTTTTTTCCCTAATGTTACTCCTCTGACTTTGTGAGGATTTTGTGATTTCCATAAAGACAGCACAAGTCAGTCCTTTATATCTAAATTTAATTTACTTACTGAAGGTGTTTTATTTCACCCGAGGTATGGAAAAATCAGTAAAGTTTCATGCACCATCATACAGAAAGAAGCTGAATACAGCAGGTAAGGCTTATCTTTTTGAAACATTTCTGTCAAAGTATTCTAAATTATCCGAGAGACCAAAATGCCACCAGCATCCATCCATCACAAAAGATAAAAATATCTTTATACAGGTTTTTTCATGCATACTTCCCTCTGAATCATACAGAGAGCCATGGGAACATTGCCCAGTGCCTGGAGCAACATTTTGCTTTTATGCTCTGATATTTACCACAGCGAATCCGTCTGGCATTTTCTTTCCTTACCAAAGAAGGTGCCAAATATTTTGTTAGGAAGAACTCTTGTGTTCTTAAAACTTACAGAAAAAAGACTGACTTTTAGTCTTTGGCCATCTTGTGCTGAGTCACACCAGAAGGTCCTTGCTTTAAGTTCTACAAGCAACCCGGGCATTGGTGATCTGGGTTTTGCTCTGAGAAGCGCAGTGCTGGTTCGTGACTCCAGGCAGGGTGTAGGGGTGTCCCAGCAAAGCTGTCCGGGTGCTCTGGAGTGTACAGGGCACACTGGCCACCACTATTCATGTGCTCAAATATGCTCAGATCTTTGGGAAGAACAGTGTCTCTAAAGCATGACAGCAATGACACTTCAGAAATTATGCTGCCAGCTGGTGCTGAAGCCACACAATTCATTCATGATTGAAGGACAAAGAGTCCACATTCAAGGTGAACAAGAGGCTAATTGCTTTTTCATCAGCTTCCTGACTGGGAGAATAACAGGAAGGGTATCTTTGTAGTTGACCACAAGATTACCAGATTCCCTTGATTTCCAACTACAGTTTTGCTTATCCAGCACTAAAAAGCCAGTCAAAAGATAGACTTGGATGCTGAAAACTGCCTGATGTGTTTTCCATAAATCTGTTCTACATATTGATATCATTAATACCTACATTTAGTTTTTTCACAGTTATGCCCTGACACAGACATAAGAACACTATATTTTTTTCTTTTTTTACTGCAGTTAAGGGAAAAAAAGCATCACTTGCTGCTCAGCCTAATGTAAATTAAATACCTTTTCTGAATATAATGCTGACTATAGATCAAGTGTTTGCTGGCAGCACTAAAAAAGAATGAACTGTGTAAGAAAACCAAATTAATCTATCTGATTTAAGGCATGTAATGAATATTCAGACAGGACTTGAGGAGCGAACAATCTATGATCCTCCATCCAGGCATGCCTAAGACAAACAGATCCTATATCCAGGAGAAAAAATTCACCCTGACAGTGGAGGCAACAGAAATTGGTGTAACAACCATTTGTGGAGAACTTTGAGACAAGGGTTTCTAGGAATAAGAAGAATTGGACAGTGATAGTGCCTGAAGCAATAGAAAAGGAGACCAAAATTAGCAACACTGAAGACAACTGGATGCTGAGGAGGCCTCATGAATTGCAGACTCTGATGTAATTGGTGTCAACAGTGAAGCCCTGTCTACCAGCAGGTGGAGATGCAGCTGGAGATCATGGAAGAGCTCAGCTAGGGCTTTTGGAGTCATGGAAAAGAGAAAATGGTGCATACACATCTCCAAAGTTTCTGACCCCCAAAAAAATTTTCTGAACAGTAATATGAGAGCTGATCTCTAGAAATGTGTAACAAATTTAAAAAGACACTGATATAATTAATTGAAACTCAGCATATTAAAGACTGAAAGACTGCCAGTCACCTTTAGGGAATTCAAATCTTTCTAATGAAGTTCCAGTCTGTTTACTTTTATCCATTTTAGATAGTGCTTTTGGAGCAAGTAATTACAGACATTCTTGGAAATGCTGACAGAGTAAGATTCTCCAAAAGGTGAATAAATGTACTGTTCAATTCAAATTAGCATGTAAGGATATCTTGAGAATAAAACTCCCACCCTTAAGAAGAATATTAATTAAGTTTGCATTGTCTTAACAGGTTAAAAAAAAAAGGCCTGGAAATGGTCGCAGTAGTTTTTAGTAGTTTCCAGGGATCTGAGCATTGCAGTTCCCCATTCAATGCTCAGTATTTTTATTTGGAAGAATACTGTGAAATGTCTCTATGTGCCATCTGAAGGTCATATGCTTCCACTGCTAATAAATTGCAGTATTTCTTCCACCTTCCTATTAGGAGACTTTATTATTGCAAAGTAACTGGAATAAAGCTTCCAGGGAGGAGGCAGAAATATTTATATAATCCCATTTCCTCTACAATAAATTGGCAGTTTGTTGTCATATATGACCATTAATGAGGAAAAAAATATATAAATCCTCAAAACAAGCTATCATGATTTAGCCTTGATAATTACTTGTTGCAAAATAAGGAGACTCTCAAGAAAACAAGGAAAGCAATGCATAAATTGTTTTGTGAAGACATGAAAGAGCTTATGTAACTGGATGAAGCATGTGGATTCAGGGAGACATTTAAACAGGAAAATATACGGTGCAGAAAATGTTGCCATTTATTGATAAATAATTATCGGTTTGGCTGCTTGACAGGATACTGGAAAGAAATCCATGAGGAATATGAAGTTGGAAGTGATTATGTAACAGAGACATGTGTAAAGAAAATATTACCTTCATCTATTTCTCAAATATGTGATGAACTTTTGGACACCTTTCTGAATTATTTGCAGCACTGTTATCTTAGTTCGGACATCTGATTTAGAAAAACCTAAGTTCATGAGATTTCATCTGACAAAGCTTCCTCGTTCTCCCATATTGTGGTGACACAACCAGCACCGGCCACTGGGGCAAGGATGCAGCTTGCATTTGCTGAAAGATGGAGAGGTGGAGATTTAGGTGATATCAGCACAGGCTATAAATGGTCTGTGTGCCATTCTCAGAAAACATACTCTTTGCCAAAATGGAGAAAATTTATTCTATCTTTATCTATTTGATTGCAAACTCTTCATACCAAGAGACTGCCATTTGCTATTGACACGCAGAAAAACTGTGCCATCATTTCCCTGATGGCTTTGAGTTACTATCATGGTTTAAGTCCAGTTGGCAACTCAGCCCCACAGAGCCACTTGATCAGTTCTTCCCAGGCCATGTGGCATACAGAATCAGAAGGGTGGAAGTGAGAAAACTCCTGTTTGGAATAAAGACATTTTGACAGGTAAAGCAAAAGCTGTGCATGCAAACAAAGCAAGAAGAGGAATTAATTCACTACTTCCTATGATGAGGCAGAGGATCAGCTATGTCCACGACATCAGGGCTCCAGCATGCATAACTGACTTTTAAAACATAAATGCCACCACGCCGAACATTCCCCTCCTTCTTTCACAGCTTCATATGTTGAGAATGATGCCATATGGTCTGGAATATCTCTTGGGTCAATTTGGGTCAGTTGTCCTGGCTGTGCTCTCCCCCAACACACCTTGCCCCCCCATCCCACTTGCTGTTGTGGCAGTGTGAGAAGCAGAACAGCCCTTGATGCTGTGAAAGCGCTGCTCAGCAATAGCTAAAACTTTGCTGGATTATCAACAGTTTCCAGCACAAATACAAAACAGCAACACACTGACTATAGTAGAGAAAATTAACTGTATCCCTGCCAAAACCAGCACAGGTACAATGGCAGGAGATAAGTTATCAGCGACAGGGCTGCCTTGTTTGTCATTAGCTCCCACTTCCCAGTGCTGCAGTTCCCACCCTCAATTTTTTAGTTTACCACTTCCTAGCAAAGTAGAAAGGACAAGTGAGGAAAGAGTTTATAGCACCAGCCTACAGCACAGATGATGCTGGGGATGTTTTCTCCTAAAAGAATTAATACTTATCTGTCAATTAAAGTCAACCAAAGGTCTGAAGTGTTACACACATGAACTGTTCCATTCCTCAGCTAAGCTGAACCCTGGCAAGACCACATCCCAGAGCAGCAGTCTGCACCATGTCTTGGGTTTTTCCTGCTTACTGAGCAGAGAAATTGAGACAGAAAAGGCTTTAGTCCTGTTTTGAATTCAAAGAAAGAGAATTAATGAAGGTTAGGAGAAGTGATTGCCTACAAAATCCACAAGAGTATTCATCAAAGTGAGGCATCATTCTTATTCTGCTCTTAATGCTCTAATGATTCATTTATGGATATAACTCTTATTTCCCAGGACTGTCCTCTCTCTCTCCCCATCAGAATACCGTCTCGTGTCCAAAGAAATTAAATTTCTCTGGAAAAAAATGCCTCTAGGACAGCAAATACTATTGAGACTTCTTTTTAAAATAAAAATGTATAGATTCTAATAATACAACTTGCCATTATTTGGAACTCCACAGCATCAGTATTTGGGGGAAATTTGTTGACAAAAACACTGCAGCTGTATATAAAAGTTATTACTGGCCAAACCATTAATGGATTTTTAGCTTGTGTGCAGTTGCAGTTTTTGTAGGCAAACTGGACTTTGAGTTGATTTGGGCACTTCAGAGAGCAAAAGTTGAGTGAAGACCCCTGTTCCTGACTGAGGTGGTACAGAGGAGACCTTGGGCCTTTTCAGGTGGGAAAATGTGGCTGGGCTACCTGCCTATTTCCCCTGGGAGAATATTATATTTTTAATCTCTACCACTTGAGAGAATCTGTTACTTACAGAAGATAAGCTATTCACTCCTTAAAAATACTGTGAAAGCCTCACAGATGAACTTTCTCAGAGGGGTGGTCCCAACTCTATCCTTGCTTTGGAAGAGGAGCCATCCACAGCTCCCCCTGCGTGCATTGTTAGCAAGCTCTGATTTTAGAAGTCAAGGGCTGGTATTTCCAGTGTTCAGTGTGTGCATATTACCACTGTAAAGTTTATGGCACTGATGCCAACATTCCTATTTTCTTTTTTACTGATTCTTTCCCACAAAAGCTGCAGAACTTTAGATTGGGATGTTGTTATTTGGGATTTCTGCCAAAAGACATTGTGTGAGTCTGACAAGTCTTTCAGCCACCTAGACTAGAAGAGTCAGAACACTGGTAATATTTCACTTACCCTTTCAAAAGTGTTGATAATTTTTCATATTTCCCTTTCAATACTTTCAAAGATTCAGAGTGGGCTGGGAGAAATCTTATGAGAATCTGCCTCATAAAAGTGCTATATAAATGGAAGAAATTTTGATGAGCACATGAAAAAGATTTAAATGAGACGAGATGAGATGAGATGAGATGAGATGAGATGAGATGAGATGAGATGAGATGAGATGAGATGAGATGAGATGAGATGAGATGAGATATGAATTGTCTTGGGCACAGCAACACTAAGTCAAGAAGAAAGTGGCAACTGGCGCTAAAGAAGAGGAGAGTATAAGTCTTTCACGACAGAAAAGGGAAAAACTGAGCAAAACCATCTAGTTGACCCAGCAGAGTGAGAAGAGTAAAATGGAAGAGACTGAAATGAGGAATTCAGCTGAGCTCCTCCTGTGGGTGGAAATGGACAAGCTTACTGAAAATTTTGCACAAAACTTTCTCTTTGGAAGAAAGGAGAGAGACTGAGAATAATCAAATACATATTTCTAACAGTTAATAGTTCTTTCCCAGCTCTCCAGCTGAACTGTGACTCTACCAATTCCCCGCCTAGGACATAATTCAAAACTGAGAGGATGATTTGAATTATTTTCAGTTTCTGTATTTCTAGTTGTCTCATTTCTAGACTGACTATAGGAAAGCTCTGATTTTTGAACACACTCTTTATTCTGTTACCATGTGGTCTGAAAAGATAAAATGGCTCATCAGTCCTCTCATAGTCAATGACTATACTAAACAAATACTTTAAACATTATTTTTGTCAATACAGAGTTTTCTTTCACTAATCTGAGATTAACTACCAAATAGATCTAAAGAACAATGACAAACAAAAAAACCCTAGAATTCTATGAATGAAGGCAAATGAAAGTAATCAATGAATGTTTTCTCTTTTTTTTTGAACGGCTCAATAGGCATTGCTTATATAGGTTGTGATATGGACAAGTAAGATGCCATGAGATCACTTTCTCCATCACCCGAGGCCTTCTGAATCAGGCCAGGTTAACGGGATATTTTCACCCTAAGCCTACCAGGAAACATGTCTAAAAGTAAGATCTGGCTAATTATGGCTCTTTTCATCTCGGCACGTAGAAACAGCTCAGTGCGACATGAATAGCTTATTGTCAGAAGCGATGGTTTTTCTGTGTGATATTAGTACTCATCTAAAATAAAAATAAAAGACAATACAAAAACAAGAAAGGAAGAGAAAAATAGCAAAACAATCGGTGAATACAAATACATTCTCAGTCACCTCAGCAATAACAAGAGGTCTTAACATTTTTCCAGGTCTGAAAAGTGAGTGTTTTTCAAGGGGAGGTTTTATAACCAACAACCTGGATGGAAAGACTCATCTGTGTTTTGACCTGACCTCCATAATTTGATAAGGATGTCATGTTATTGCGGCAGTGGCAGTAGCCCCTGATGACTTTCTTTAGTTTTTTCCTAAAAAAATGCAGCTAATTTTTGTTGGTGGCTTCCTCCCCAGAAGTTTAGGCACACCTTGAACCAAACAATATCTTTGCTGAGGGAAATGAAGGTTTGAGTTGCAGATAGCAATGCAGGAAAATAAAAAGCTTTGATACAGTGCAAGTCAGGATCTTATCACTTGTGCATCTGGTTCAGCATGTAAACTACACAGCTGCACCCATTGGAAAACATCTAGCAATAAACAAATGTTCACTGCTGAAAAAGTTTAATTTATTTAAAAAGTTTAGTTTCTACTGTTCTACCATTCTACTCTTCTTTGTTGCGAGATATAAGAAAAAATTCTTCATCATGAGAGTAATTTAACATTGGAAAAGTTTACCCAGAGAAGTTGTGAAATTTCCCCCATTAAAAATATAAAATATTTGCATTGACAGGGCCCTAGATAACCTGATCTAAGGGCTCCAGGTGAACCTAAAAGAAGCTTTTGGAGCAGCAGGCAGAGAGTGTGGTAGGAGGTTGCCAGTGAGACTGGTCAAGGCCATTAAGGCCTATTGGTGGCCTTGGGGGTCCTGACAGTTTCTGCCATGTGTGACATTCCAAATAAAAATCTACCTTTTCAACTGTGAATAACATATCACTAAAGATGCCGGGTATTGGTTTTGGATTTAGTCTAAAAACTAGAAAAAAAATTACTCAGACGTGTATGAACATATAAAGTTTTGGGTTTTTTGGTTTGAGATTGAGTTATGACTGTATTCTCCAGCCAAGCCCCATGCAGTAGTGCCAGTGAATCCTTTACATACCAAAAAGGAAGACTACCTAGATTCTGCCTTGGTTCAGCCCTCACAACTTTATGTGTTTAGTCAGGATGCTTAAATATAACACTTCCACCTCTATAATTGACAGAGAGAAAGATGCATCCCTAAGGAGGATTCCAGTCCACCCAAGCCTTGGATGTCCCAAGGTAAGTTTGTAACACATCCAGGCCAGGCGTTCTGTGTGGATTTCTTCATGTTTTGTGTATGACCCTTAGCTGTCTTTTTGTCAGGTATCAGCTTTCAAACACAGAAATTCAAGCAATTGCTGATGTATCAATCAATATATCTGATACATAAGTCAGGGTAGAGACCAGCTGTGTCATGTAGTCTTTCTCCTGCTCTCCGGCTGATTCTTGAATTAGAGGGCCACAGGCTAAACTAGTAATGTCCTTCTTATATCACCAGTTGCAGTAAGAGTACATCTAGTACATCTAGTGAGCAATCCCTTCTTGATGTTCCTTAGCACTTTATGTTTTGCAAACCTTAAGGGAACATCTATTTACTAATTTAGGTCTGCGTACTTCCATAGCCATTTAAAAACTTATGGAGTGTACTAGTGACACTCAGGAATGAATATTGCCTGAGGGAAAATGTGTTTAGTATAGAATCATAGAACAGTTTAGGTTGGAAGGGCCATTTAGGGGTCACCCAGTCCCACCCCCCTGCAAAGAGCAGGGGCATTTTAAGCCAGGCCAGTGGCCCTGAGCCCCACCCAATCTGACTTGTTTCCAGTGTCTAGTAGAGGATCAGGAAAAGGTCATAGCGAAATCAGCCCAGAATGTTGCAGAAACATTCTTCAGGTAGAATACAGTTGACCATTCTTACATTACTGCAGTCATTTGGTATAAAGTCCCTAAATGCAAGCTGGATTAACTCAGTGTCTGGTCTAGGGTCAATTTATGAGCAAGCAAAGGGCCTCAATTTAAGGCTTTTAAGCTTAAATGCAAACTGCTTTAAAAGGCAAACCTTAACACATAACACACAGTGTGAATTTGACTTACAATAACTCATGGTATGATTCTTAAGGTTGTCTTGTGCAAGGCCTGCAGCTGGACCTCGATGATCTTTGTGGCTCCCTTCCAACTCAGGAGATTTCATGGTTCTGTGATTCTATGATAATTAAAGAGAGTGGGTTGTCACTGTTCCTCAGTCTGATGGAATAAGTCTTGGCCCATATCAGCAGATGTCAAGTACAAATATCTGGGACTGCTTTTCTGGTGACAACCTGGGGTCTGAAGAAGATCATTTGTATAAAGATCAGTGCATGAGGCACCTTTGACACTTCAACTAAATCTTCAGATATCTAAGAGTTTATAAATTTGTCTCAGGATAGTATTCCGAAACATATTCACAGTCAGTGTTCAGAAGTTTAGGAATAGAAAATTACTTGTAAGTGTCAATAAGCTGAAATAATATGCAATTCAAATTCTTTCTCAAGTCACTTAGCTTTCTTTTCTGTGTTTTAAAAACCCTCAAGCAACCTCTCGTATTCATGTGGGTGTGCATCTTGTGGGCTATAACTGCACTGATTTTTCTTCGGAGTAAGCTGTTGCCTAGAAGCAGTAGAGGAGAAAAATTTGGTGGTTAAGCTTAAAGCTTCTTAGCTGGAGAAGACAACCCACACCTTATAATTCAGGACCAAGAGGATTCCAGACTTAGTCAGGTAGAAAGAGCTGAGGTAAAATGCTATGCTCGTTTTATTTTGTTCCAGAAAACAACCTAAGCATATGTGCGCATGTAGTAAGCCTCAAACTTAGAAAACACTTGAAAATTTTGAACTGTGCCACAGGGACCAACATAAAGCAGGAAAAGCCCCTTAGCTTTAAGTACAGGGAGGTATGATTTCTACCCAGCTGCTGTTGCAAGCAGAGGTTGTTCCTGCATCCAGTTCTGCTTACGTATTTCTAATTAAAGATTTATCACTGAGGGGGCAACATGTCCCTAAACAGCTTCTGCCCAGACTCCCAAATGTCCCATGCACACGGCAAGGCCGGCTGCACTTCACAGCTCACTCCAGATCTACCCTGCCACAAGGGGTCCTGGGGAATCTACCGTGATGTTTAGTCTAAGGAAGGTTACCTGAAAGCAGGAAGTAACTTATCCCAGTTAGTATTAAATAACAAAGTGATTAATATTTTGTATTTGAATAGTAGTCATATATCATCACATCATGAAATAAAGAAGCAATTCCAAACAAGCAGAGGATTTCTGAACAGTTATGGAGAAAAAATTAAAACCTTTGGAACAAAATACTCTGAGGAAACAAAACCTGAGAAATGTTTGGAGAGAGTTTCACTCAATCTAAAGCTTATCTATTTTCCATTTGTCCTGAAATTTAAACTCAAATTTAAAAGCTAGGATATTTATCCTGAGTTTTATCATCACCCAGTCAGTTTGGGTGACTAAAAAAAGAATTTATCAGGCAATTAGAGGTAAAAAGCTGACCCTAAAGAGAAGCTCTTTTTTCCCCTTTTACTAGCCTAATTCTTTTTCTATTTCAAATGTCCTCTCAGCTCAACCCTAACTTTAAAAATGCTGTTCTTATGAGTCAGCATACTCTGCTGGTAGACCAAGAGAATGTGACTGACAGAACAAAAAAATAAATCCAAAAATAATGCAAGCACGCAATTAAAAGGTTACCAGTTGTATATCCTGAGAAAAGGAAACAAATCACAATAATATGTAACCCACAACTCTCCAACACAGCAGAGTTAATTCATTAATACAGTTTGAGTCATATCGCTACACCAAAAAGGAGTTGGTTCATAGCCTTAACTCTGTATTGAAGACAACAGATGTTTCAGAAGGAATTATTTAGGGCACTGAATGTGCAGTGCTCCAGTGGGCCTAGGTCCAGATATCATCATTTCATGCTTGAAAAATGAGAAAGGAGCCTGAAACACATCTTCACATCCTGTCCTTGAATGTAAGGGGTTGGGGACAAGAGAAATCTCCCTGAATGCAGCTGTGACCGTGGGGCTCTAGCTCTACTTCTGATCTCTAGTCAGCTACACAAGGAAGAAGCCTTTGGGAGCTGATGACCATTGCTGGTTTTTATGCTCTATGTTCAACAGATGAGGACATCTTGGTGCAGCGGAGCACCAGCCATTGTTGAACCCAGTCAGGAAGAGTTGAGTTTCCTGAATTTACATTATGAAATTCTGGATAAATATTTGTTATTGTCATGATGCTATTTATTTTAAAAGTTGATAATATTTGCCCAGAGCATTGTCTCTGAAATTGTCAGAGACTTTTATAAAGTCTCCTTGTATTTCCTGATTAATTTTGCTGTTTGACTAAGAAAGCCCTGAATCCAAATTCTTTTTGGTCTTATTTGCTACTAGATATTATATGATTATACCACACTTTCCTCTACTTTTGGAAAAGCTCATTCAGTGACATTAATCTATACTGAAAATGGCTTTGGAAGAGACAATAGAGGAAAAGGACAATAACTGGAAAGATGAGCTGTGCATGTGTTGTAGATATTCAGAAATTCTTTTCTTATATATTCTATTTTACATTTTGAAATTTATTTGCGATAATCCATCCAGAGAAAACCAATCAATTCTATTTACTCTGGATATAATAGAACAAAGTCTCTTATTAGTATATGTCTGTCGTAAGTCCTAGCACACACCCTTTCTCCTTACTTCCTCCCCTTCCCCTTTTCTCTGTGCCCTTCATGACACTTCAAATTCCTCTTCTTGCTTTATTGCTGAACTAAAAAAGTGGTGGTGCTCACTCCTGCCTGTCCCAAGTGGTGCCTTGATGCCTGACCAGGAAGTGCACATAAGTCTGGTGGCTTTCAAAGTGTAAACAATACCTATTTTCACAAAACCTTGAGGAACAAGATTATCCTGCTGCCGCAGCTGGTGGAAAATGGCCACCAGGTTCAAATTATTAAAACCAATAACAACAACAAAACCCCCCCAGGAGTTGATGGACACAGAAATTGCTAAAAGAACATCCATATTATGCAAGCGGAAATAATGACACAAATTCAAGTTAGTAGACAAGGAATGCTTTCCATCATCAAAAGAGAGCAGTATGCTTTTGACCAGAATTATTCTGTTAAGATGTAAAAGAACTTTGGGCTATGAGAACGAATTAGCAACTAATTTAAAAATGTAATAACTCTAATGTATATTTTAAGTGCATGAACCAGTTTTCCAAGAGGCATCAACTTCCAATTATGTTTAGTGCACAGCCAGCCATTGTATCCATTAACATTTTCCTGCTCAATCACACTGTCTGTAACCAGCCACTAATAAGAATTAATGAGACAAATCTTCCTTGATTTAGTTTCAAGGAAACCGCAGGAGTTCTGTCTCTTGGGAAATTTTCATTTATTCACCACCTGTATCCTAAATGCATTTTCTCAATTTTGGAAGACTCAGAAAATCTGTCAGTCTCTTTGCTCCGTTGTTCCCGTTCCTTGCATCAAACTTTGCATTCCTCAGGGGCTTTCCTGTTAAATCCTCCTTGTGTATGCGAAATATTTCTGAGACACAGACCCAGACTCTTAAATCCTATGGACTCTGGAGGTCGCATATGCTGTATGCGTTCTCTGGAGTGAATAATCTTGGTGTCTGCTGGAACTTGCCAAATGGGTTCAACTGCTTCCAGTAGCTGGTCCAGCCAGAGAGTGTGGAGACAGTGAAGAGATGCTCAGCCAGAGGTAACTGCAGAAGTATATGTGGAGAATGAGGTATTCCAACAGAAAAGAAACCAAGGATACTTCAAAAGATAATTCTGCTTTCATAATCTTTCAAATAAGCTATAGAGTGTCTTCATAAGTTTCATTCATTGCTAGTACCATTTTAATATTTCTTGTTGTTGTTTATTTAAATATCTTCTTTCATCTTACATATATCACTTTAGGAGCCAAGAATAGAATGATACAACAATTTTACAGATTTCTGTGCTGGTGAGAGCACCTCTTGCTTGACTGTGGCAATGGTTTCTGCTGTACTTCAGCTGTTTAGGTTTCATTGTCCTAATCAAGGCCAGAAAACTGTATCATCGTGTTTGTACTAAAGTGCCAAATTAACTGCAAAAGTGTCTGTATTGTTAATGTCACAAAGTTTCCCAATTAAATGAAATACTGAAACTGGAAATAATAAAACATTGATTAGAAGATGGGTTACTTGCCTCTACTAGGAAAAGCTGACTTTTGAGTGTTACAGCCTCCTGACTCTTCAATACAACAGAATAAATAATAGTCAGAAGAGAAGAACACAGGAAAAAAATGTCATTTTCTCTGAGGTACATGACAACTCCTGGACTTCCTTATGGTATTCACATGTACATTCAGAGACAGCTGTGTTCCATGAACTAGAAAACAAGTGGTCAAGGGTGTATTTAACAAAAATTCACTAGTGCCATTCATCTTATATGCATTGTTTACAAAATGTCAACTATGTTCACATTTTCTTAAGCCAGAACACATAAAATAACAAATGAAGAATGGAAGAAGAACACGAAGAAAATAAATTAGCAATCAATGAATGGGAAAAGCCATAAATATATTAGAAAGTAACTGAGATATTAGATATTAGAGATATTATGAAAGAAGCAAACTTGTGCTATGATAGGGACCTCTCAGTTAAAACTGATCCTGTGGGGAAAGTATTTTCCCAGCAGCTTTAAACAGAATTTTATTTCGTATCAAATCTTTGGTAGGAAACAAACCATAAAACTATTCTCTAAAATTGTGAAGAGAAAGAACTGGTTCCATCCTGCATCTCACTTTCACCTGTTTTGCTGAGGAGGGAAGATAAATAAAGAAAAGCAAAATGGAATGGACTGTTGCTATTCTCACCATGCTGTATTGCAAACAAAATTAAAAAAAAATCAAAGGTGTCATAGAGCAATCACACCAATTCTCCAGATAGCTTTTTGCCAAAATTGTATTGATAAATGGAATTCTTATTTTTAGTTTTTGTTGCCACATACTGAAATACCTCAGCAGCTGAACTTCTGCAGCAAGTGAATTAAATTGCAGATTTCATACTTTAGAAGAAAGTTGAAGGCAGCTGTTAAAGGAAGAAGCTTGAATTTTTATAATCCATATCAATTCATATGTAAAGGACTTCTCCTTCCATTACAATAACTTCTAAGACTTTCATTTCAGCTTATTTTTCATTCTTTTTGAAATAATTAAAATCTTATTACAAATATATTCTTCCCTGAAGTCAGTAATAATTTCAAATATGTGTAGCTTCAATGTTTGCATCTAAATATGAAAATATAATAAAATACAGTGTGTGTATAGTAAAGGGCAATAGCATACGTTATTATCAAATGGATATGATTCCTTCCTGAGCAATCACCTTGAAAATAGCATCGTTATAGATTATAAAATATCCAGATGACAATTTTATTGACAGCTATACACCCTTGATGTCTGTTCTCAAAATTACAAATTGATCCCATCAGTCAGGGTTCATAGGAAGCTGTGGCATTTAATTTCATACATTCTCCTCTTCCAGCACACCTCTCCTCTTCACTTGATAAGCCCTTGTACTGAATCTTAAATTTAATTAGACATGAAGTCTTTTCTAAGGTAAGACTGAATCTTGCATCTGACAGGTTATACAGCCTTGAACATAAGCCCTCATTTCCTCTCTGTGTATCTAGTGAATGATTAGCACATGCTGATCTCATCAGTATGCTGTAAGCGGTCCCACACTGCCTTCTAATGCTAATATTCCTACATTATAATATGGTACTGTCTGTTTGCCTCTGGCTTTTAATTTCTTTAATAAAATGGTAATGCGTCATGTTTTAATTTTGTGGTTGTATAATTGTCTCAGGATGTGACTAGCAATTTCTTGACTATGATTTTTTTCATAGCAAAATGTACATTTACTGAAAACGAATTTGTTGATGAGAATCCTGTAACCTAAAAAAATGGGGAAAACATCAGAATGTAATATATTTACCCTTTTTCAAGGAAAAATTCCCATTTTCCACTTAAAAATTACTTGCTTATACAGCACAGTTGATTTATACTTAAAAAGACACATTTTAAACCTATTGAAACAAGTTGCTTTAATACCAGTGATTTGGCCTAAATATAGTTCTAGTCAACTGAAAAACATTTATCTAAGGAATATCTTCAATATTTTAAATTTCTTGTTCCAGCTGATGGATGGTAAACCTCAAACACTGCTGAACTGGGGGCCCTCTTTCTCAGTGACCATGTTTCCTTACATTTAAAGACTTCTATGGTGTGTTTAATGCCATCCTTTACCATTACTTGCAAAGCCTGGTAATAACTTCAGTGTGAGTGCCATGTCGGACTGTTGCCATCCTGTGCTTAGATTACAGAACACTCCTAATTGTTACCCTTTAGAATTGTTAGAATTTTTATCAACTTCACTTGATGTCCACCACCACCCCTCTTCATCTGACCTCAGCAGAGACCACAGAGACCTATGGTCTTCCAGATGCTCTGTGTACTTTTATTTGTATAGATAGCATCACTGGAAGGTGTAACTCTGACTTATTTTCTAACTGAACCACATGTGAACACCTGTATGTGAGCCACAGACATCAAAAGCTGTTTTTTTCTCCCAGGGTTGCAAGATGGAGCTGCAGTCTGTGCTCTTCGCCTGTGCTTATCTTGGAGCTGTGCTGTACTGCAGAGAGGGCCCAGACACAGAACCACAGGATCACAGAGTGGGTCAGGTTGGAAGGGACCACTGAGGCCCAACCTCCCGGCTCAGACAGGGTCATCCCACCACACATTGCACAGATTTGTGTCCAGATGGGTTTTGAATATCTGCAGTGAGGAAGACTCCACATCCTCTCTGGACAATCTGTTCCAGTGTGTGGTCACCTGCACAATATAGAAGTTCACCCTCTGTCATGGTAGGACACAAAATAGATCGACTCCATACAGTTGTTAGAAGAGAAGGAAGGCTTTATTTACAATTCCAACAGTTTCTTTTATAACATGCTGTGCTAACAAGGTATATTATTGGTCCATCAGACTGACACTTCTCTCCATTGGTTAAGTAATAGGAAACAACACCTGGGACAGCTGTTATGGGAAAAGGAACGCTGTTTACTTAACCTGTTTTGAGAAACAGAGAGAGATGTTCTGAAAAAAAAGGAAACTGTTGACAGCTTTCCCTTGGGAAAAGAGCTAGCAATGATTAGCTAGCTAAAATTCTCCTGGGCTCAGAAATATCGAGCCTACAACCCTCATATTCAGGAGGAACTTCCTGTGCATCAGTTTCTGCCCATTGCCTCTTGTCCTATTGCTTGGCACCATCAAGAAGAGCCTTGGATTCATGCTCTTGGCACCCTCCCTTCAGATATTGATAGACATGGATGAGGTTCCCTCTCAGTCATCTCTTCCTCATACTTAACACAGCTTTCCTTGAGAGAAAGAGTCTCCAGTCCCTTAATCATCTTTGTAGTTCTTCACTGGACATGCTTCACACTGCAGGCACAGCCTCATTAAGACTGAGCAGAGGGGCAGGATCAGCTCCTTCATCTTGCTAATGCACCCCAGGATACCATTTGCCTTCTTGGCCACAAGGGCACTGCTGGCTCATGGGCAGCCTGTGTTCCACCAGGACACCCTGGTCCTTCTCCACAGAGCTGCTTTCCAGCAGGTCAGCCCCTAGCCTGTGCTGGTGCCTTGGGCACACTGTATGAAAAAGTTTCAGATTAGGAGGGAGGTGAGAAGAGTAATAAGAATACTAGTTGCAACACTGAGTAATAGGCTCGTGGGTCTGTCAGAGAAAAGTGTCCTGATTTCAGTCTACCTTAGTAATGCATAAAATTACTAATTGACATAACACTTGCCCCTTCCCCCAGGCTCCACCACATCCTCTAGCTTATTTTGTCTTTCAGAGTCTGTTGAACTCTGTGTCCTAGTAGCCAAACCCTCACTGTGACTGCTCATGTTGAACATCTAGGATTAACCCTGAAAAATACAGAGGTAGGAATTGCAAGATTTTGTTACTAATTGAGGTGGATTGATTCAAAAGAGAATAATCTGCTAGAGAATCAGAGCTGTTCTGACCCACAAGGCACACCCTCTCCAATGTGAGGTACCTAAGTCCTCCCAAAGCTAGTACTTCTTCTATTATGTGTGTGCGTATTAAATTTAACATTTCCAGTGTGAACTTCTTAAAGTATGACCCCTCATCCTCTGTGATAAAAATCTGAGTGAAAAATCTGCAGAAACATAGAAGTCTGAAATTGCTTGCTGCCTCCAGAGGCATATGAATGCTAGTTGATTTGAAGAATAAAGGACAAAATGGCATTAGGATACAGCTGACTGATTCCATAGTCAAAATCTAGTGGTTTACAATGTGCTTATGTTTCTAAATCAGTATCGCTGTCAGCGAGGAACAGCCATTTTGGCACTCAGTATAATTTAAAGCTACTAAAGGACTTTTCTTTGATGCTGTGGTCTCACTATGCCATTTTTAGGAAGCAGTTGCATTTCTGATTGTCCTTTTTTTCCCTTGATTAGTCAGGGCTATTACTGCTGCACTTGGGAACCCTGGTATTTTTCTGATGTTTGGAGCTAGTGCTTAACAACACAATTCTCACAAAAATCCTGAGACCAAATCCCATTCCACTTGCAAACTCACCATCTGAAACTGTTTCTAGACTCGTTGCAAGCCTCTCAATTTCCTGTGAGACTGGTGTGAGAAAACCCCATCAAGTTACCCACAGGAGGACATTATGGAGGACTGGGCTGCAAATGGACCACCAGGAGACCCCTTTCATTGATGGCTGTCACAGGAGACAAGTTCACCTCAAGGATGTATCATGCTGTTGTCTCCTCAAGCATGAGTGGCTGATTAATAACTATTTGTGAAATTAAGCATCATCACCACCCTAGTTGTCAAGGCAATGCCTTCATCAGTAATGAGAGAAGTATTCAAGGGAGCCCAAAGTTAGGAAGAAAAAGATTCTTACCTTGGTGTCCCTGCTCAACCAGTAAGGTCAATTGCTAGAAATTCCCCAGCATATCCAATTCTCACTCAGAAACCCAAAACAACAACAAAAGCAAACTCAGCTCCTCCTCCATAAAACATATCCCAATAACTTCAAGGGACAGTGCTAAAGACAAAAAGCCTCAAGAAAGCTGAGCCCATGAAGAAGTGCACTGGCTTTGTCAAAATAAAGTAGAACATGATAGGAACAAAAAATGGCGTCAGTATGAGTGTAAGGAACTTGCTTATTTAGCATAGAATTACTGTGAAACTCAAACTCCAAGCTGGAGGCAGGAGAGCAGTGTTGGAGGGAGATTAATTAAATGAAACATGATTGCTCTAAGGCTTAGAAGGTGAATAATACATTAGGTAGTTAAATATAAAATTAATCTCACACATGAAACAAGGAAAAGGAGAAGCTGAATAGCGCTGGAAGTTAATAACAAAGTTCTCTGAAGTAGTTACATAAAGTTACATAAAGTTACCTGAAGGAGTCAGATGAAGGTGATAAATAGTTTTGGGAACTTCCTTCCCATTTCACAGTAGCGCTTCAGGTTTTCCTAAAACATTGTCCATCAGTGATGTTGGTGAGATGAAGTAGCAACTAATCCTTGACGAGGACGGCTGTGGTGTGGGTGAGCTGGTGGTACATTAAGCTGCCTGGGCAGTGGCCAGCACTGGAGCTGCAGAGGGAAGTCACCTGCTGAGCACAGCCACAGGATCTACACTGAACAAGGAGCTCTTCTTCTTCTGGCATGGTGCATGGAGGCAGTTCACCTTCTGCTCAGGGACATCTCATGGTTATGTGGCCAGATAAAAGCCTTTCCTGCTTTATTTGAAACTCCTCATTCCTGGACCCTTACTGCCTTCTCAGTCACATCCAGGCACCTCTCTCTGTGACCCTGTTCCTGAACCATACTTTCACATGGTGCCATTTAAATAGAAGGAAAACATGCATGGGATGTCATAGAACTAAACAAGTGTATAAGCACACACAGCAGAGGGGAAGGCAACCTGCAGAGAGGAAAAATACCTGGACGATGCAGGAGGTGACTAGGGTAAACCTCTTTCCATCTGCACTTCCAAGGCTCCTAGGCAACTAGTTGACTAAAATGTCTGCCCAGAGGCTCCCACTGGACTGCTGCTGTACACTCTAAAACCAAGAGAGTCCTGCTCCCAAAGTACTGCCAGCTGGAAAAACAATAATAATCTCCAAAATTCCAAACCAAAGCTGATGCTTTTTTAATATGTCACTCAGTACAGGACATTACTTGTGGTCATGATCTAATGATCATTTTTAAGCATGGCAGTGACTAGACTATAACACCCATTTTATGAACACCTATGTTATTAACACCTGTTCATAACACCTATTTGCTCTTCATGCTCCATTAGCAGTACGGATCTCTCTCTTTATAGCAAACACATTAACAAAGGATCCAGCAGCTGTTAGCCCTTCTGGTCCAAGCTTCCCTTATTTTCTGATACAAAAATTGTAAACTATTGATTAGGGATGATAACAAAGTTGTAACAGACTGCAGAGGGCCATAGCCTTTTGTATTGCTGGCTTCACTTTCACAAAGTAGTCCTGCTGGCAACTTTCAGTCTTAGGACGCATAACTGTTATATAAAAAGTATTATTTTTTGTGCACAACTCATCATTGCAGAAGCCGTCAGTAGACAGCTTGACTTGCTGCTTTCTTCATTACCTGTTTTGTTGCTAGGAAACTTTTAAACAAGAGCCAATACACCATTCGGCTTGTTCCTTCAGTGCAGTTGTATGGAAGAGGACCTATGGAAGAGGCTGATCATTACTTAAATAATGACCTCCAGTTGTGGGTTTTTTCACATGGCACTGGTAGAAGCAGAAGATGAGTGCTATACAATAACATTGGTTATGTGTATGAACAGATGTCTTGAAGTGGAAGAAGAAGAAAGGCAGGATTCACATCCAGTTTGGATTTTTTTGCACAGCAATCTCATTCTTCTGGAGAGTGAAAATGCATCTGCATTGTTCTTGGCCTCTTTATTTGGGCAGCACTATACATTTTATATTTCCATTATCTGGACTACAGTTTGAGGCATGGCTCCAGCCAGAATGACCCCTCCACTGTGTGACAATGTCTCTGCTTTGAAGAGCTAATTGTCTGACGCTGTATTGACTTTTACTGGAAAATTGTGCCTTTCTCGCCTTTTACCGACCTACTGAACAGAACTTGTCAGGTGATTAGGGGATACAATAAACCATTCCTAACAAGGAGGCTGTCACACTCTGTAGACTACAGCACTCTGGATACTAACCTTCAGCTGCAGTGCAATTTCCCAGTGGCACTGCTCCTGTGCGTTCCAGCCTGGGTCATCTAAGCTAGCAGGAAGGTGGGCCTGCTGAAGAGGCAGATGCCCGAGAGTCATGAGAGGGTAACAATTAGGAAGGTCTTAGTTCCCCTGTTCCTCATTGTGGTCACTGAGAAAGGCAACAGCTTTATTGGAGAATTCATGCAAACTCATAAATATAGTTAAAACTATCTGAACCATTCTGTACCTCCAATATTGTTAGTGATTTTCTTTCATTCCTTCATATTTCCCCTGGAGCTAATTTAAATACTCGGTATGTGACTTGTGCTGTGAAACAACTTTTAAAATAGCTTTCAAAAAAAGGCAGACTTTCCACCAGGGTCACATATGCAGTGATGGCCCAGAAGCCATAAAAGCAACATGGTGACAGAGTTTTACTAAGTGCTGCACTCTAGAAAAGTCAAGGCAGAGGGATAAATAAAATGGGGTTTGTCTGCCCCACAGAGGTGCACAGGCCCTGAATATTTTACTCTTCTAACATTTGGGTGAGCCAGATAAATTCAGAGGCAGGGTGGTGTGACGCATTGGTGTGATGATTAGGGAAAGGCTTCCCACTTTCCTTTTCCAGCACAAATCTTCAGACAGGTCAGAGATGTGGTGAGTACTGAAGCTGCCAATCTCAGCTGTGTGGAACTGCTTGTTTTGGACCAGATTTAGAGTACAGGATGTTTTCTCTCCCTATCTACCCATTGCTATGCCAGTTCCAGGCTTCCATTTCATAGAGTTGTCTGCCATGTCATTGGAAGTCCTTAGCCATGCAGCTCAGAATATCCAAGTTTTTCAGCCTCTATCCTGAGGTGCTCACCTACCCACAGAGGCTCTTTAAAATGCTGAGGTTCATTACAGATGCTGGTTATGGATAAATACTTTTTCTTTACTTTACTTTTTCTCTCTCACTTTTTAATTTCACGCCATCATAACCATAACATCAATGTTCGTTGTACATAAATTAATAAACTTTGAAATAGCATCATCAGCAATGTTCCTTTAATGTTTAGTGTTTCACTCTGTATACCTAAAATTCTCTTGAAACAGATGTTGTTGGATATTTTTTATGTTTTATGTCTCTGTTTAAATATTCATGTAGCACTGCCATTTGAATTTGTCAGAATTTGTATGTGTCTTCCTCTCAGGGAGTGTAATATTCCATTATCTTAATACATAATAAGATATTGCCATTATAGCAGCATCTCTATAGCAACGTAACTTTGCTTCATGCTTTGTAAACCAGTAGTGTTTGCTATGAAACCTTGCAAAGTAAGATAATGCAAAGAAAAGGGGGAATAAAACGCAAGAATTAACACAACAGCCAGATGCTGAAACAGAGCTACTAATCAGGCAAGAAGATGAACACTGACCTTAGGATATTGGTTCCATTCCATATATTCTTTTCAAAACTGCTTTTTTTATTCTGAGTTGAATTTAGAACAAATCAGAAACTGAATTTTGATGAAAAATATATTCTGGAATTAAAAATTGAGATTTTTTTTAGGTATGAAAACCTGATATTACAGATGCATTTCAAGTGTTTTGCACTGACTAACCATTCCAGCTTGGTCCAGTGAAGGCAGGACAGCACAACTGAGGATGTGCTGTACTATACGTAATATACACATATACAGTATAACATACACACACATGTAATAACAGAAGTATTGATTGGAGAGGGTTTTTAGTTCAAATTTTGACATGAAGCAGGACCATTGCTAGCACAGAGCAAGATCACTTCCCTCCATTTTCACTTCCCTCACCACCATTCTTTTATGCAGCCCATACCAGTACACAAGTGCTCCATAAAGGGTCTCACACCCCATTATCGCTGCAGCAAATTAAGACTGTCAAGTGACTCAGTATGTCACACACACACAAACACACACTCACACTTTGATCAGAAGTCATGAACTAAAACTCTCCTTTATTTGAAAGTCCGACTCCAATATATAGTATCTCTAATAGGCCAGGGACTGGGGGAGAAGGTTGATACCTCTCCCCATCCCATTGGTCAGGACAACTGTCCATCAGCTGTCCATATCTCTAAGAACAGGAATGTAAACTACCTTGAAGTTATGAAAAACATTTGCCAGTGTTTACAGACCAGAGTGTGAGAAAGAACCAGAGACATGAAGCTGTGAAACAGAAGAGAAGGCTGAAAAAATCAGGGTGACAGTCAAGGAAAACATTTAACACTGCAGCTGGTTTCAGAGGACTTGCTTTTAATAGTTCAATAAGTACATCACAGTTTTATGTTCCTCTGTGCTTTGTTTCCCTTCTCTTTGATCTTCTTCTTAGTGGCAAATTACATTTTCAATGTTACATTTTAATAAACTGCCTTTTACAAATGAATAACTTCAGGTTCCTCTGTGTTAGAGAAGAAGACAAAACCACAGAGAAAAAAACATAGGTGTTTGAGGTGATTTATTTATTCTAAAGTTTTTTCACTTGCTTAGATTGTTTACATTTTAGCTTTTAAAAAGGTGACTAGTGTAATGGGGATGTCAATAACAGCAATGGAGAGCATTTGAATGTTCCTTTTCTAAAAGAAGCAAAATTTAGTCTTTAAACACAGGCAGATTTTTAATTCTGGCTTTACAAATCTAAAGAAGCATTTTTGATGGTTGGCCAGAGAGCAGGATGCAGGGGGCTGGGGCATCACTTCCCCCTAAGTTCCATGTGTTAAACTCTTGTGGGGGTTAGATTTGTTTTTTTCCTTATAGAATTTTTTCCCACAAAGTCGCTAGCAGACTAATTACTGGGTGCTTATGGGTGCTTAACCTAAACAGTACAAGTGGCTAGGAAAGTGTAGCACCAGGGTTACACTCTTTTTTGGTTTCTGAGATTTTTCTCTCCAGGGGAAAAAGAGATACTGCGAGGTTTTGGGCAGGTAAAGGGCTGGCATGGGAACAGCTTCACTCTCTTGCTCTCGGCCTTGGAGGGAGAGGGGTCAGTCCACTCTTGTTGCGGGGAAGAGTTTCTCACTGCCATCACCGGGTCCGTTCCTGAGGAAATCTCTCATCATCTCCTCGTGTGCCCAGGAACTCTGCACTTTCCTCCTCCTGCCCTGCTGGGCTGGGCCGGCCCCGTCCCGCCGCAGCTTTCCTTCGGCACCGCTTTGGATACGCTGTGTCCCTGCACTGCCCGGCCCTGCCAGGACATCCCTGCCCTTTCAGCTACCAACGTGGAGCTTTGGTACATCCCATCCACCAGCCCGGGATTTTCCACTGTTCCAGCTTGGAGCTCGTGAAGCTCTGCACCGAGACCAGACTGCCCTGGGCTTTGTGAAACAAAAGCCCCTCGAGGTTCCTGGTTTTGTTTACCATTAATGCTGTAGTTGTTGTTGTTTGTTTGCCTTGTTATACATACTAGTAAAGAGCTGTTATTCCTATCCCCATATCTTTGCCTGAGAGCCAACTTAATATCAAAGTTTTAATCATTCGGAGGGAGGGGGTTTGAATTCTCTATTCCAAAGGGAGGTCTTGCCCTCCCTAGCAGACACCTGTCTTTTCTAACCAAGACAACTCTACAGACTCATAAATTGTCATCTGGATAACAAATGTTTCCAGTCCTGATTTCTGACATTACTTTGTCAGGATGCTTTATCAGGTTACCCAGGATCTGGGTTCAGTAAAAGACTTGGTCTCACAGTTCCGTGTGTCAGCACAGCTGTGTTGGGATGAAAGGCCATAGGTGACCTGTCCCCCTGATTTTTCAGCCTTCTGTGTGTCTCACAGTTCATAATTTTTAGCTTTTTTCTCATGTACTGGTGTTATAAATAGAAGCAATGTTTTTGTTAGTTCAAGGTAGTTTACATTCTTGTTCTCAGAGATATGGACAGCTGATGGACAGTTGTCTTGACCAATAGGATGGGGAGAGGTGTCAACCTTCTCCCCCAATCCCTGGCCTTTGTAGAAATACTATAAAAGTGGAGTCAGATTTTGTAATAAACAGTTCATTACCTTCTCACCAGAGTGAGTGTGTGTCTGTGTGTCTGTGTGTCTAACAACGACAGTGACCCCAGCTAACAGTTTGAAGGGGAGAATCAGTCTTCTTTGAGCAGCAAGACTGAAAAGAGAAGATAAGGCAGCAAGACCCATCTCTTTTTTTTAGCTGTAGTTAAAGAAATTTCTTTATATAAGTCATTACCTTAAATCACTGTCATAGTAATTAATTTCCTTCACATATGAAACATATTGTTAAATATCTCACCATTATTTTCTAATTTCTTATTGGAAGGTAAAAATTATGATTCCTGCTTTGAATCCTTTCCTTTAACAACCCTATCATTTTCTCAGTTGCACACATAATTAGTGTAGCTTTGTTTCTTCTTGTCCTACAGGAAGATCAAACAAATCACATTGGGCAACATAACTCCTCCATTCCTCCAGAATGGTCTATATATACCTTACTGGAAGTAAAATCAACGTCGGACTTTTGTTTGAGAAAATAACTTTATTTATGAATTTTGTATGCGAAACTTCAAATAAGTGTGGTCTGGAGTATTAAACATGGTGTGCATGGGAGACCAGACATTATGCTAAATGATTAGCACATTACATTTCTATCAAAAACTAAGTAACAGCAACTTCCCATGCAAAAAGACAAAGCATATTAATTTCACTTAAATATGTCAGGAAAGGAAAGTGACAACTGAGAGAGTGCAGAAAAAGCCAATGTTTTACAAGGCCACTTTCCAGGGTTAGTTGAGCGCACTGGTGAGGCACATGCACTGCATGGGGTCTCTTCTAGATGGGATTACTGTCCCCTGGAAAGAAAGACATCATGTCCCTGTTTCAGCTGTGATTCTTGTTAAGAATTCCTAAGGTCTTATTAAACATTCACATTTGAATATGATTGTGAAAACTATCCTCACCTCAGATACTCCAGTGGCCCTCATATTTAGTGGGGAGATCTACATGAGAAAATGAGCTGAGCTCAAATCACTGGTATAAAAGTCTTCAAAATATTTAAGCATTTTACTCAAAGTACCACGTGAGACCAGCCCTCACAACATAACCTCCAAAAAGAAGATTGTTTGCTTAATTAGAACCTACGTGGATGCTACAAACTGAAGGATGCAATTAACTTGTCTAACTTATTTCAACCTGCATAATTTGTTTCTTTCATATTAAAATGTCTTATGCATTCCAGCTAGTGGCAGACAAAAGTAGAATCACAGAATTGCTTAGAATGGAAAGCACCTTTAAGATCATCAAGAAAACCTAACACTGCCAAGTCCACTAATAATCCATGACCCTAGGTGCCACATTTACACATCTTTGAAATATCTCTAGGGATGGTAATTCCACTATTTCCCTGAGCAGCTTATTCTGGTGTCTAACAACCCTTTCCATGAAGAAATTTTTCCAAATATCCAATCTAAACCTCCCCACAGGCAACTTGAGGCTATTTCCTCTTGTACTGTCACTTGTTACTTGGGACAAGAAACCAACCACTACCTTGCAACAACCTCCTTCACATAAATAAGGTCAACCTTGAACTTCCTGTTCTCCAGACTAGTTTCTCCATGAGAAAACTGTGGGAGATGTCATCAAAGACTTTTACGGAAGTCCAAGTAGACACACTCACAAAATTTCTCTCATACACTAAGATGGTCACCTTGGCACAGGAGAACAGGTTGGTCAAGCAGGACCTGGCTTTCACAAGCCCATGTTGGCTGGACCTTATCCCCTACTCCTGTACATGCTATGTAAAGGCACACAACATGATCTGCTCCATGATCTTTCCCACAGATTAAGTCAGGCTGAGAGGCCTAGTGTTTCCTGGATCCTTCCTTTGACCCCTCTTATAGATGGGTGTCATGGGACCTCCTCAGTTAGCCAGAGTTGCTGGTAAATGATGGAAAGTGGCTCAGTGAGCACTCCTGCCAGCTCCCTCAGCATCCTTGGATGGATCCCATCCAGCTCCATCGATTTCTGTATGTGTCTACGGGTTGCAGCATGTATCTGACCATTGCTCCTTGGGTTATGGGAGCTCCATTCTTCTACCCATACCTGTCTTTCAGCTCAGGAAGTGTTCCAGCCAAAATTCTCTGTTCAGCTGGGCTGGGCTTTTCCCTGATGACTCAGCTTTCAATACATGGGGTCAGTCCACTCCTGTGCTGTCACGATCTGCTAATGCAAGCGGGGGTCGTGATGGTTCATTTAGTGATCTCAGAGCACTAAAGACACAGCAGGGGACAATCAACAGTTTAGTTAACAACAAATGCACCTTTATTGAGTGCCACAGCAAATTCGATAGAGGGAGAAGAAAGGAGATAAAGGATAGTGAGAGAGAGAAGAGGGGGGAATAGCTACCAACAGAGAGGTGAAGATCCTTGTCATCCTTTGCCAATAGATCCGTCTTCTTCCATGGGGAGATCTCAAAATGGGGTTACTCAAGGGGTCCTTTTTATAGTCCTTTTCAAAGCGACAGGCAGTTGGCCAAAAGGTGGGGAGGTCAGAAACAAGCCAGTTGGGCAACAAGCACGGGCAGCCCACCATGGAGGGAACAGGCACAGGACGAGCCAGTTCAGCAGTGAGCCACTGTGAGCTGTCCACTGTTCTCTGCACAGGTTCCCATGGGAATGTGTTTGGTCAGTGAGCACACGGGCAGGCAACACTTGGCAGACATCCCACCTCAGCCAGGCCAGAACTCCTCATTGGGGTTCTAGAGTTTCAATCTCTGTCCTTGGGGTTACAGTCTCTGTCCTTGACAATGGTCGTGAGGCAGATGAGAGATCTTTGGACCATGTCTTACATGTGCTTTTAGGATTTCCTTCTTGGAGAATGTCCAGCCTTCCAGAACTCTTTTGTCCTTCAAGACTCAGTCCCAAGAGACTCTGCCAATCTGTCTCCCTAGCAGGCCAAGGTCTGCCAAAATTTGCTTCACTTCCCCTCTTCCAGAGGGGTAAGGGCTTGCAGTTCTCATTGAAACTGAGTGCTCAACACATCACAGTGATACCTCTTTTTTTCTTGCAGAACTTGTCTGAGAATCATGTGAGAAAAAAAAATCCTGTGGCAAGGGTAGAGCACAATTTCTTGTGCTATAGGTCCAATTTTCAAGATGGCTTAAGAAAAAGTTAACATTTTAGTTATGAATAGAATTTATTATGTTACATTTTACAACAAAGGCAAGACATTACTCATTATGGGACTTAGGAAAAGCTAGAGCAAAAGACAAAAACTTCAGAAGTGTTGGTGTGCAGCAGCACAAGCTAGAGTCTGATAAGGTCCTGATGCTGGTACATTGAAAAGGCTGAAAAAAATCAACCAGGTAGGTTAAAAATTCAAAAACAAAATAAAAATTTCAACTTCAAAACATGTAGGTTTCTTTTTAATATTTACTTCATAGGACAGAGATACTTTGTCATTTAATATCACAGGTGACAATTGATGATTAGGATTCTTTTTTATTGATTGTTTGTAGAGGTACGACATGATAGCTAGTCTGAAGTGGATTTCCAAGAAATATCCTAGAAATACAAGCAAAACCCACCAGGAAACCAGAATGGAGTTTGAAATTCATCGTGGGTGTGGCATCCTGTGGTTCACTGCAATAGGTCTCAGATGGTAAGTTTTTTGTAAAGAAACAAAACACAGACATGTCCATGGAGAAGACAGCTTGTCACCCTGAGGGGCATATCACTATCTCACGGGCAAAATGATCAACTGGAAGACATCAGGAGACAGAAAAAATGTGCCACAGAATAGTTCCACTTACCTCAGGATCTTCTGAGGGAAAGAGTATCTTCTGGAAAGAAGGAACAAAAGCAAAACTTCCCTCACCCAACAGGAGCCCTTTTGAAATGAAAACAACCCCCCTTTTTTGGCCCATGATTATAGAAAACTGCAGTCAATGATGGCAGAAGAATAATTTTTCAGACACCTATGGCTAAATTTGTGGTGTCTGTGGATTTCATTGCTTAGTACAAAACTGGTGGATTTTTTTCTAGAGATGCCTCCCAAAGCATCCTGAGCTAAAGCTGGTTCTCAGAGGACTGAACAACAAAGACAGCAGGAGAAGGGGAAGGCAGGAAAGGTTCTTGAAGCAAAATATGAGCAGTTATGTAGAGAGGATCAGTGCTTCCATGACAGCATCCTTAAAATGCTCCCATATCCAAGGGCAAACTCAGATCAAGCTGCAAGATAAGCACAGACCAATCCAGAGCTGATTAAGCAATCTCTGGGACACCATTAAGCTCTACTAGGAAGTGGGAAAGATTGTTAACACTTTCAAAAGTTTGGAGTGGATGCAGCTTAAATAAATTTAATCGGTTATGAGTTACACCAGGACCAAAAGATCCCAATCTGCTGACTAGAGTACCTTGAATTCTTCTTAGTGCAGTCATTTTTATCTTGTCTCATGAAGTTTAAATTACTATCCTAATCCACTTGGCTACTTTTTGATGGAGTCAATCTTTACTCTAAGGCAGTCTGAAGTGTAGGTGACTCTGCTTTTAGTTCTTTGTGGTTCAAGCAGAGCATATCCTGTGTAGACAAGGTAAAGTCCTGATAAAAATCAATCTTCTCAGCCTCAGGAAGACAGATAAACCTAATACTCTCATAAAACTGTATGTGAGCTACATGCAGTCACTTTGGAGTTAAATTTCCCAAGTCATCTAGATTTGAGCATTGTAACAATAAGAGGAGTCTTTCTGCTGACTGCATTGTATTCCCCCAAATCCTGAAAGATTTGCATATACCCAAAAGTATGTATTTTAACCATGTATCTTAAATATCTCAAGTGTTTTAAATATGTATTTTGTACCTGTAAGTTAATCTCATTTAAAATTTTAAGACAGAGCTATAAACAACTTCTGAATCACTATGATGGTGTAAGCAATGAATCCTGAGCAACCTTGTAGTTAGTCATTTTGAAATTGCTTTGTTCCTCACAGCATTATTTTAAAATCTGGGAAGAGTGCTGCCAGCAGAGTGTGCCATCCTTCCATTCAAGCTGTGTGAAGATGGGTCCCAACCAAAGTTCCATCAGTGTATATTTGCCTTTAGAAAGTAGAGTGATAGCATTCAAGGAGAAATGTGGGAGAACTGTTAATAAAATATGAAAGTTAAAAATACCCTGGTATTATTTCGTCACTGTGTTGTTTTATATGAGACTTACATTTAATTCAACAATTTAAAGGCATTTGAATTTATGGAAAATATACTGTGCTTAATGTAGTGTGAGATACACCAGACTGCTAACTTTACAGCAGGTTAATGCAGCTCTGAAAAGTAATGAGGTTCTATTGGCATAAACAACAGAGTACACATAACACATTGAAAAATCAAGAGATATAAGCCAGATCCACTTGATTTCTGTAAGCACTGTGTTGATTTTTTAAATGTATTGCTTTTGTATATAAGAAAGAAATATACTTTATTTTGCATGTTATACTTCTGGAAACAGAACGCAAATAAAACATTTCTAAGCTGCATAACTGATTTGCAATGAGTATATAATTATCTTGATGCTCCCAGACTCAAGATCTTCTGTTTCTGTCACTCAGAACTTCAGAGTCCTTAACAAAACAAGGATTTGGGTGTCATTTCAGACTGAAAAGCTTTTCTTTTCTTTTCTTTTCTTTTCTTTTCTTTTCTTTTCTTTTCTTTTCTTTTCTTTTCTTTTCTTTTCTTTTCTTTTCTTTTCTTTTCTTTTCCTTCTTTTTCTTTTTCTTTTCTTCTGTTCCCTCTTTGAAGTACTTCGATTCATATGTCCTGGGCCACCACACACTGATAGTTGTGTCTGGTTGATGGCTTGGTTTCATAAATGTGCCTTAACCATCCAATATTTGACAATGGCTCTGCTGCACTACAGGATGTATAAAGGTATAAAACAGTGACTGCTCAATAGAGCCTTCCGTCTTCAAATGCCTCAGTTCAGACATAAAAAAAAACCCTAAAAATAGTTTCCCAGCAGTCAGAGCCCAGCTATTTCATGCCAAGCCCATCACAGAAATGTCCTTCTTGCCCCCCGCTGCTGTCAGGACCATCTATTCCCAGCAACTGCTGTCTGCTGTGTTGATGGCCCATTGAAATTAGTCAAGGGCAGAGAAGTCAGATTTTTATCACTAACAATTGCAACGTGGTTTTTGTTTCTCACAGGTCACCACTGAGAGGAAGGTAGTTGTTTCCGTGTGATAGGAAGAAGATGGGCGTGGTACCTTTTTGTTTCACCTTTTGTTTGTTAAGTATGGTCCTATGTTGGAGACATAATGTAAGATGTGGGATTTGTCACTACTGCCCATGGGTAAAGCTGCAGTAAACTAATAAAGTCCATGCACTTTAATCTAATCAAAAACTATAGGATATGCAAACATCTTCCAAGGGTGGCAATCCAGCCCCCATTAGGTGATTTCAATGCTTCTTCAAAAACCCCAGAACTTGAAAGTCATTACTATACCCAACTCATGTCCTGACCAAACACCCCAGCCAGCCAATGGCTTGGTACATTTTGTGTCTGTCATCATAAAGGACACTGGCCTACTCTTTAATTTCAACTCTTGAAAATACTTTAAAGACTAAAAGTCTCCCTAGAAAAGGCAGCGGAGTGTGACAGGAAGAACTCAGTAGCTTGCCTTTTGTGGAATATTTTAGTAGACCTTTATTGTCAGTGATTTCTTTTCTTATTGTAATTCTCATTACTATTTTCACACCACTTCAAAATCAAGCTTTCAGCTGTAAATGTGTTGTGGGTGGCTGATTAAATAATCTATTTTTACAAAAATTATTATATTAAATCTTGAATCTTTATTTTCCAGGTACCAGAGAAGGACCCCCAAAAGACAGAAAAACTCCAAAAGGAAATGTGCATCTTAAAAGGATCAACAAGAAAATCATTCAACCACCAACTCACTAATAAACCAAATACTTTTATTATTATTCATGAAAAAGCAAAAATCCTGCTGTAAATCTGCAGACCTTGCTCTACATCTCTTAGCATGGATCGAGAGGATATACATGCTATTTTCAAGAATTAAGAATGGAAAGATCAGGTTTCACTTTATTTTTATCCCTTACTTATAATTTAAATGATCGCACATCTCAAATAGACTTGCACAGGCCTTAAATAATGTGTGAACTGTCCATGCAAATAATTTGTCCATTAAGTGCAAGTATATTTCCAAATGAGGCATAAATTTCTTTTTGAATAACAGTTATGCTGAGAGTCTTGTTAAATAGGGGAAGTGCATAAACACTACAATACAAATCAGAAATGTAGAGGAGAATTAGGATACCAAACCACGACTTGGAACAGAGACTGAGGCAAAATCTAACCTGGGATTAAGATACATATATTGTAACAGGCCTTCAGTCTGCGTCAGCTGTTCCTGCTTTTCTGCAGGTTTAGTCATTTGTGCCTGAACTTGTGCACAGTCATGGATTGGCAGAGAATTGGTGAGATGATCTATGTGAACAAATATTATTCCACAAAGGAATACCTTGTTCAGGAATTAGACACAAGGCAAAAAGGAAGTAAACTTTGCCCTTTAAGTCAAGGATAGATACAAATGCTTTGATTTAATTGTTAGTGCATTCTGCTGGAAGTTTCTCAGTGATGATTAATAAAGAAAAAAATAGAGACTTCATGATGCTGATGAACACAAAGAGGATAATGTGCATGTATGTGTTTTTTTGTAAGCTCTTAGAGTAACATCCTTTATGTTAACATTAGTGGCTATCTCTCAGATACAAACTAGACACGCAGTACAGACTTTCCACCCAGCTCATGGAGGGTAGCTCATAATCAATAGGTGGAGAGAGCAACTAGGAGGTTTGGTTTGTCAGTTACGATTCTGATAAAAAGTAGAAAATGCCTCACTCAAAGTAGAAGGCAACTGAGGTAAGAATGGCCATTAAGTGAAGAAGTTCAGGATCATTAGGGTAGAAGAAATGAAAGAAAAGCCCGAGTTATAGATTTCAGAAAGGCAAACTGTCGTTGTTGGATGCACACACACACACACACACACACACGCTCTGTCTGATGATAAGGCAGGAACTGTTTATTACAAAATCTGACTCCACTTTTATAGTATTTCTACGAAGGCCAGGAATTGGGGGAGAAGGTTGACACCTCTCCCCATCCCATTGGTCAAGACAACTGTCCATCAGCTGTCCATATCTCTAAGAAGAAAATATGTAAACTACCTTGAACTAACAAAAACATTGCTTCTATTTATAACACCCGTGTGTGAGAAAAAACCTAAGAACTATAAACTGTGAGACACAAGAAGGCTGAAAAATCAGAGCAACAGCAAACACCATAAAACTCCGAGGATTTCCTTATAGCACCTTCTCTCATTACTAAAAGAAAAAGTTAGAAGGGAACAAGAATAATAAGTAATTCTTACTAAGGGCAAGGGTTAATTATCCAGTTGTGGAGGAGCACAGGAGGTATAGTATAAGATCCTTTGACAAAAAATTAACAATCATGGAGTTCAGTTATAAGGCAAAAACAAAAAGAAAGGCTGAGCCATCAGGCATTAATGCAGAGTTATAGTACAACTGCTTGGAAAGGCAAGGAATAGAATGAGCTGCAATTAACACAAAGCATGAAAAAAAAAAACAACCCAAAGTATGTTAAAGGGAAGAATAAGATAATGACTTTCACTAAAATATTCTTCATTAAAAAGAGCACTATCAAGAGAGGTAACAGAATTTATATGTGGCAGGAAAGAAGGACCTCATCTTCAAGTATTTAATATACCTGATTCATCTGGTTCTGATGACTTCATCCCACGATACTTAAAAATGGTTGGATAAGTCTCAGTACTGTTAACTATTATTTTTAGTTATTCAAAAAGAAATGTAGTATTCATCAGCATAAAACATGCTTATCTTAAAAAAAATAAAAACGAAGAGCCAAAGAACCAAAAACCCCAGTATTCAAACTTCAGTTAACCTGAAAAAAAATGCCAGTCATGATCCAACAAACTGTTTGTAAATCTCTAGAAAAACAAAACAAAACAAAACAAAACAAAACAAACAAAAAAACCCCCAAACAAACAAACAAAAAAAACCCACACAACCAAACAACCAAGCAAACTAGGAAACAAATTGTAATCAGCATTAATTAATCCACCATCAGACTAGGTAAGAATAGCCTAGACTAAACTATTGGAGAGTGAGTGGAAAGTCATCCCCTGAGAGCAACTGTGAATGGTTAACTCTAAGAAGGGAAGACCACATTGAGTGAAGCCCTTCAGAGGTCTCAGCTGCACTCAGATATCTTTAATATCATCACTAGTGCTCAGGATCTGAAAACATAACCACTTTGAGAATAGCACCAGTCATTGTGAAGATTAGAGTTAAACATATCCTTGAAATTTGGAGATAAAGCTCTGGCAAGTCATGTTCAGGGACAACAAGGTACTTCATTTGATCCAGAAAAATTAATTGGACAAGAAACAAAATTTTGTCCGTTACATAGAAAAAGAGAAGGTAATTTTTTTTTAGAAGTGGAAAGCTCAATAAAAATTAAAAATGTTAAGGAAATACAAATACAACCCTTAGATGAAATACATAATTTGAGCCAGCTAAGAACAAAAGTCATTACCTCTGCTCTGCTCAGAGCTAGTAAGGTCTCCTTTGAAGAGTTGAGTTCAGTCTGAGGCACTGTATTTCAAGAAAGAAGTGGACCAACTGGACAAAACTCACAGGAGCATAGTGAAAGAGTAAAGGAAAGATTTGGTCTCAGAGGCCATAGTGATGAAACATTGAGCAAGAAAGAATGAGTTAAAAAAAAAAAATAATAAATCCAGTGAATTCTAGTGAAACCTTGAAGAAATTTGTTGAAGAGGTAGGGAAATCTTACTTTTATGTCTTTTTCTCTCGTCAGTCATGTGTTTTCCTCAAATACTTGCCAAAAATGACATAGATACAGCTGCAGGACCAGATGACCCTTTGAGATCCCTCCAAGCCCTATATTCCCATGTTTCTTGGGTCTCATCTCTGGACACTTTCCTATAATGCACCTGTTAGAAAGCAGCAAATGTTGTATTACTTTCACTACTTTCTTCCTCTTTCTCACTGTGTGAGCATGGTCAGTTAAAAAAAAAAAAATCCACTACTAAAATATTTCAAGATGTATTTCATACGAATTCTTTTCTTTAGCACTACAGACACCATGTGGTGCTGCTGCTAACTACACCAGCTCTCATAGCACTTTGCTGTTAGGAATACATTATGGCAAGATTAAAACTGGTGAAGATGTGCTGGTATATTTTGTGTACATTTCTGCATGTCAGGAAAGGGAATTCTTCCAGCAGCCAAATAAGAATGGAAAGAGAATCAAAGGTAGGAATCATTGTGTGTGCAAGGAGAGTTAAGTAAGTACTGTTTGGGGCTATTCTGAGCTTCATTAGTTACCTGGCTAGAGGCTCGGTCAGTCCTTTCTTTTACAAAATGCATTTTTCTCTGACATTTAAGCTCTAAAGCTGACAGAGTTTCACGTATATATTTTCTTTAAATGTTTTGCAAAGAAGAAATTCACAGAGGAAAGCTATGTATTTTAACAACAAAAGAATATTCTGTAGTTTTCATTACTACAAGTGCTTATAACTCTATCATTATAACTTGACGCTGGATAACATCTAGATCTTCATAATATGACTTAAAATCTGGAATAACTCTCTTGATTTGTGTTAAATAATTCATGTGTGGAGATAAACAGGAAAATATTCCAGTTGTGATGTCTCCTGTAACTAGTTCCTTATTTAAATCCCTGTGATTTTCACTAGTCTATTACCCATGAGACTGATGCTTTCTACTTTACTTTGCTAATATTCATCATATACCGAGGAAAACCATATGCTTCATTCTCATTTATCACAATTTTTATGATGAAAAGGAAAAAGATTACAGGATTTATAAGAAAAACAGAAAAACAAACATTAATAGAGACCTTTATGTGTGTGATATTTTTTTCTTCTTGAAGATAAACGGATTGGCTGCCTTTGAAGGTACATTAAGGTACCAGCAGTCACGGATGAAAAACATTGTGTTTGTTCTAAAAAACAGTCCTAGAATACATACATCCCAACAGCAGCTATGCTAATAGGAAAGTCGTGCATTTTAAAGCACAGCAATTTGGACTTCAGTTCCACTGAAGTCTGAAGACAGAGAAAAAAATCTCTGCTAAGAAATACTTACTAGTCCAATTGTTTCAAATCTGGTCTTTGGAAGTTTGCTGTCTTGGAAAGCGAAGGAAGAGCAGCTCTGAAGGACAAATTTCTTTGTATTTATTATCTAGTTAATCAGAGAGCCTCATCTCACCCATGTACAATCATTACAGGCTGAAGAGGGCTGCTGCCATGGCCTTCAGGGGCACAGCGCAAGCATACCCTCATAGCTCAAAAGGCAACATTGCAGCAAAACTGCACACAGGCGGCAGGAGGTGTATCCAGCCTCCTTTTAGCAGAGCTTCCCTCCTCAAGATGCATCCCTGCTCCTTTCTTCTTCCTTCAACACAGGCTACAGGTATTTTCCTAAAGTGTCATAGAGGTCTGACATGAATGGAGGTGTCTGAACTTCATAGTCCAGAAATGCCCCTTGTGCCATGTTACTAAAGAATTCAAGTTATCTGGTCTGGCAGAACATGGCCACTAAAAGGCAAACAGCTCTTCTGAAATAAATTCAGGCTGATTAGGGAGCCTTGGGCATCCAACCCAGCACACGACAAGATTGTTTTCAGCTTTCACACCTCTGACCTTGTTCACATGAACCTCATAAGTGTTGGTGCCAGCAGACAAAAGGAGGAGGAGGTGAGAAATCATAGAACTGTTAAGGTTGAAAAAGACCTCTAAGATCATTGAGCCCAACAGTTTAACCCAGCACTGCCAAGTCCACCATTAGTCCATGTCGCCAGGTGCCACATTTACAGGTCTTCTAAACACCTCCAGCAATGGCGACTCAGCCACCCTCTTGGTCTACCTGTTACAGAGCTTGACAACCCTTTTTGAAGAAATATTTCCTAAGATCCAATCTAAAACTCTCCTGGTGCAACCTGAGGCCATTTTCTCTTGTCCTATCATTTGTAACTTGAGAGAAGAGACAAACTCCCACCTAATACAACCCACTTTCAGGTAATTGTAAAGAACTCTGGGCAGAGAGCAGGTTTGCATTGAACCAAAGTGACTGTGGGATCTGGACACCAGCACAGTGTGCCAGAGCACTTGAACCTCTGTGGTGGGCTTACCCTCACATCCATCATAGACATTTTTTTCTTAAACTGAGTTTGTGCAATGGCTTTTTCCATGTGGCTGAGTCTACCCCCAATAAGTCCTGAACTGGTAACTAATCTCTGCAAGATCTGAAGGAATGACAGCTATGTTAGACAGTTCCTGAAAACACCAGATAAAGCACCTGGAGGAAGAAGACTTAAATTAGTGACTTCATGAAGGTATTTCCCCTAGGAGAGCCAGTCAGCTCAGGCTACCCTGTATGCTTTGAAGACTACTTCGCTTCCTGCTTGATAAAGGATGTGGAGGCAGAGTTGTGGTGTTGGAAGAGGGATGGCATGGACATAGATCAAGTGAACAGAACACAGTCACACACTGTCACACACTATTCATTATAATGTGATGGATTCACACCAGCTCAAAACAAACAGTAGATGGCCTATCAGAGCTAAGTACAGCAAAACCAAAGGTCATAATTTAGGAAATAAAATACGTCACCAGGGAAATAATTTTTAACTAGTAAATATTACTCTCCAAATAAGTTTTGTTGCTAATTCTCAAGAAAAGTAATTTATAATGGGTTTGGATGGAAGAGATCTTAAAGATCATTTAGTTCCAGTTCCTCTGCCATGGGCAGGGACACTTTTCACTAGACCAGGTTACTCAGAGCCCCATCCAACCTGGCCTTGAACACTTCCAGAGATGGGGCATCCACAACTTCTTGGGCAGACAGTTCCAGTGCCTCACCACCCTCGCAGGAGAGAATATTTTCCTAATTTCTAATCTAACCCTACTGTTTCCTTCAGCCCAGTGCCATTTCCCCTTGTTCTATCATTATGTGCCTTTCTGAAAAGTCCCTCTTCAGCTCTCTTGTGGGACCTTTTAGCTACTGGAAGGCTGCTTGTAGAGCGTCCCCAGAACTTTGTCTTCTCCTGGCTGAAAAGCCCCAACTCTCAGCCTGTCTGACAGGCCTCTCCAGCCCTTCTTTGGACTCACTCCAACAGACCCATGCTTTTCTTGTGCTGAGGGCCCCAGAACTGGATACTGATCTGCAGGTGGGGTCTCACAAGAGCAGAGTAGAGAGGCAGTATCCCTTCCCTTGACCTGCTGGCCATTTCTCTCTTGATGCAGCCCGGGATGCAATTGCCCTTCTAGGCTGCAAGTGCACACTGACAAGTCATAATTGGGTGTTTTGTCCACAGACATCCCCAGGTTTTTCTTCTCAGGGATCCAGTCTTGATCCAGTCTCCTCCCAGCCTGTATTTGTGCTTGGCATTGCCTCTCCCCAGGCACAGGACCTTGCACTTGGCCCTGTTGAACTTCAGGAGACTCACACGACCCACCTCTCAAGCCCATGAAGGTGACTCTGGATGGCATCCCTTCCCTCCAGTGTGCCAGCCAAACCACACACTGGGTGTGGTCAGTGAACATGCCGAGGGTGCTCTCAATCCCACTGTCTGCGTCCATGTTGTCAACAACGATGTTAAACAGTGCCAGTCCCAAAAGCAGGGTTGTTGTTGTGCTGGTCCCAACATGGGGTTGTTTTTTTTAAACTTTTTTTACTTTACATTTTGCTGAAGTTCCTTTAATTTTCCCCCCTTTTTTCTATGTCTTGGGGGGGGAGGGGAGGGGGAAGCAAATTTCCCCATTTTTTAAAAAAAAAACCTCTCCAGTTTTCCTGTTAGCCCACACAACACTAATGGGGTTTCATTCATTTTTGTGCTGTAATTAGAGATCATCATTAGTGGCTTGCTAAATGCATATAGTGGAAACACTGACAGTATCTACAGTAAGAATATATCACACCTTAATATGTTCACTGTTGAGTTTAATACAATATATTTCCTGCCCATGATAATGGAACACAAACATTTTGACTAAGAATGAAAATTGTATTGTAATCTCAATTAATTAAAGTTTCGTAGAGGAACATGTGCTGGCATGGTGAAGGTTCATAAAACTTCAATTTCACAAAGCTAAAGTAAAAGAATAGACTTTGAATATTCTGGCAAGATTTTAACACTCTAGAAAAATGTTAAAGTATTCCTTACACTGTTCCATATCACACGGGATAAATGTTATACCTTGCTGTCCTATTTCATGGAGACTCCTTTACAGCAATTCAGACATTTCTTCCCACTTCAAGCTCTCCTATTACCTGTGGAGTTTTAGGACATGTGCAGGCTTTCATTCTGTCAGAGAATCAACACATGAACAGGATTTACATCTAGTCCACAAAGATAAGGTGCAAGTATAGGTATATAAGATGAAAAATACTGCATAAAATTCATCTTAATTTGAACAAATGTTTGAATAGATATGAAATAAAATATATATTTAAGTTTTGGAATTTTTTAAAATTCCTTTAAAATTAATAATGTTGATGTACAGGTGGAAATACATTCTGAAATACATTCTGTTTTGAATTAGTGACTTTTTTTCTATTTTCTCAGATATTCTGCCAGTTCTTTCTTCCTTTTTTGGCAGGCTGAACCTTTCTGAAAAACGAAATGCTTTTACAAACTTTTTTGGATTGTGCAAAGTCTGGTTTCAGTGAAAAAAACTCACCCAAATTAATTGCAGTGCAGCAGAATGCCCATTAATCAGACTTGTGGGGAGTGTGTTCCTTTTTTTCCTTCCCCCTCTCCCTCCCTCCATTGCTTCTAGATGTTCTTTTGAGGAATTTCTTATCTGCAAGCTAAAAGAGAGTGAATGCCTCTATTTCCTTAAGGCCCTCTGCCTCTTATTTTTCCTATCAAGTGGGATGAAATAGCCCTGGGATGATGGCAAGTTATCACAAATCACTGGAGCCTTCTGTCCCATTTACCACTTATATTCTGGAAATGATAAGGTGTCCAAACATGGAAAGAGACCCTTCTGCACTTCTGCTCGGGATCAAGACACAGATGATGATTATACTCTTGGAATCGGTATTATTCCCAAACTTGCTGTCCTCTGCAAAAGCCTGACACTCTGAAGGGCCAAATTTCTGTCTGCCAAATAAGAGTGGGAGAGGAAAGGCAGTACCCTGTGGTGGAGGGGAAGGGCAGCAGGATATGTTTAACCCTGGCTGGTCTGGGTGGGAATGAGGTTTGTAGCAAGCACAGCCTTGACACCCTCAGCCCTGCCTCACAGCTTCAGTCCCACCCTCATTTTCCTTTTCAGGAGCCTAGCTAGTTCCCAGCCTGCAGTCATGATATGCTCCTCCCATCTCTGCTCCAGCATGTTGGAAATCCTCTCTCTCCTCCATCCCTCCGCTGGCCCAAAAGCACCCTAATTCTCTGTTTTGTCACTCCTAAATTTCACGGCAAACCCGTGTCTCTCCCACTGGCGTCCTACTCAGCTTTCCGTCACCACATGTCCTGATCCTCATGCCCAGGCATCTCAGCTACTGCTCCCCAAGCACCTCGTGAAGAGTGGAGCTTGAGCTGTGAATGTATCAAAGATGAAAACTTTGGACTTTCTAAAGCCATACTCTTTTATCCTTCCCACCCTCAACATCTTCTCTACTTTGCATTAAAAACAAAAACAAAAACAACCCTGAAAAATAGGAATAGATTCTCTGTGAAAATGCTGAAAAACAGAGCTTTCATTTTATTTAGAGCAGAACACCTAAAAAGACCACTCAAAAGTACTTTCCTCATTTTCTCAATTAGAACAGCTGAAAACTAGTTGTGCTGACCTACAGTATTCAACTAGTATTTGATTTCTTTCTCTGAAATATTAGATATTTAAACCAGCAGACTGCAGAATGTTAACAGCTGTGTTATGCAGATGCAAGGCATTGCTACTGTGGCGGTGCAGGCTGAGAACACTAGATGGTCCCTGTGATCCAGTTTTACACTTCAGAGCCTCCATAGTTTTCTCAGCAAGTACAATCATGCCATATCCTTGCGGCCAAGGGGAAAAAAAACAATGTTGGCCATCGGAAGTTACCACCCAGAACCACATCAAGAACTGCAAAAGTAACCATGATGGTTTTCTCAGCCTTTATAACTAGGGAGCGACGTGGCACTCTCGGTCTCCCAAACAGAGCAGCGCAGTCCTTCGGAAAGTTCCTCAAAAACAATTGGCCAGAGGTTTTCACTGAATTGGATACACCCTATAATACAGAGTGGCAGTTAGACTGAAAAAGACGAGAAGAAAAAAAGAGAATGTAAGAATACAATAGAGAGGTTTTGAAAGTAATGGTATGTGGGGTTTTTTTCCCACTCTCAGTTGAATAAGTTTGAGGCTGTGCAGCACAAAGAGGATTTAATTAGAAAAGCAGTTTCCCATCTTATTTTCAGAATTAAAGCCATGGAATGAATAAAGAATCACTTGAGCCTAATTTGCTGTACAAATGTTCTTTCAGCCATGTTTTCAAGTCAGATTTATTTGCAGGGATCCCACTCAAGGTTTAAAAAACTTTTTTTCTGATATCACCTGTTTTTTGCCATGTGAGAAGTCATAAAAAATTTGCTATTTTTCAAAGCTATAGTCCTTGTCATAATCAGATACAATTTCCACTAGAAGTAATTCTTGATCTCAATTACCCTATATGTTCAGACACTTTAAATGTCTTTCAAGGGTTAATGAGGAATAGGTATCCTAAGTCAACCCTTACTGAAATTTTCCAGATATACCAAAGTGACTTCTGTTAAATGGGTCATCATAAAATTTAACAGAAAAAGTCAGGCAGGAGGAGCCTGGAAAGAGGTAAAAAAGCCTTCTGCTTTGCTACTGTAAAAGCAAAGGAGCCAGACTGACGAAAAAAATGACTGGCTAGGAAAGCAAGTGTCCCCCCTTTAGCTTACTTGGGAGTGAGGGGAGTCAGAAAATGTAAGGAATTACTTCTATTTCCATGTGGTGTGAGTATCAAAACTCAGGGAGGATGGTGAACAAAGTTGTCAGCTCCTGCAATCTGTCCCTCTCCTGCTTTCCTACCTCCCTGTAAGCCACATTCCTCCTTCTTGAAACCAGCCCTGCACACCAGAGACACACTGCTGCTCCTCTGCCTGAAAGGGAGGAGGGCTGGGCACCAACTCCAAGAGCTGTCTCCAAAATTTTGGATTTCCTCTGGAGCAGACTGTGGCCAGCGTGGATGAATTTGACGTGTGCGCCGCAGACAGGGAAAAGTCTTGCCTGGGAAGAGCTGCACCCTTCTGCCACAACATCCATAGCCTCACTGAGTCACTATAGTGATCCTAGATGGAGTACCTGCACCCCACCCAGAGGCGATGGGTACCTTGAACTATAAGTGCCAAGAATGACTGAGATTTCCTCACAAGCAACAGGAACATCCTTTTGAACTTGGGAGAGGAGAAATTGCCTTGGTCAGCATTATGTCTCTGAGTCTGGAAAACTGGAAAATATAGTCTATATCCTGCCCTCCCTTTTATGGTCCATCTTCACAAACAGCTCAGTCAGAAAGTATAACTTACATCTGGGAGATCTTCTCCAGTTAACAATTTTGGTTGTATTAGATGCAGCCCTTTTTTATGGTACAACCCTAAAATTGTGACCTATTTCTTCCTTAGCCCATGTCACTCTTCCTCTAATTATTTCCTCTCACACTACCTGAAAGCCTCTTCTGCATAACACCTCTCCCTACACGCTGCTCATGCCTCCTGCCAGCTCACTATTCTCCTTTGCCGAGGAGCTACCTGCGACACCCTCCTTCCCTGAATTGTGCCGCCATCATCTTACCCTGCTAAGGGGAATTCTTGACCCTCCAAGTGTGTTGATTTTTGCTGGGTTCTCCCACCTGCCTTGCCCTAGTCCTGATTGCCCTGGCATCGAACATCTCCAGTTTCTCATCTCCATCCAGTGAGCACATCTAGCTAGGAGGCACAGCACTCTGCATATCCTGCTTGCAGAAGCTTTGGCTGGTCTGGAGGTTGTCTGCATTGCTTGTTGGATAGGAGCTTGGGAAGGCCAGGGAGAAGACACATAAGCTGCATATTTCAGGTCCAGAACAAGAATATCAGGATAATTAACCATAGTGGAAGCTCAGGTGGTACATGGCGTTTCAGAAAGTACACAAGAGCTGAACCACCATTAATACTTACTGTAGTTGCCAGGTCTTCACATATTCACATCAAGTCTTTATCCTCTAAATCTACATTTAGTTCTTAAGTACATCACCGCTTGCATCTATTTAGGACACAAACACTACCATGCAAATACACTTTCCCTCGCGTGGTACCTAAGAAAGCATAGATGCTTTTATGTGTATCTACAGATATTTTTTCTCAGACAGGGAAATCACTAGAGTATCATTAATAACAACAACTACAACAAAACATTTCTAGGCTAAATTTTAGAGGTTTTGTTCTCACAGAGTATGTGTATGTGTAGTCTCAAACATTTTTCCAGAGGTGTTCAGCTGTATTGTAATGTCCTGGTTTTAAAGGCATGTTCTTTTTGCCAGCTCTATTTTATCTGGAAATGAATGTGTGGATGTTCAACAGGAACCTGTTGAATGCTGAAAGGCCTCGTGGTTGTAATACTGTAACACTTGCAGAATACTGAATATATTCAGAGGACGTAGAGAGGACCCAGTGCACTAAATCATTCTGTTGGTCCTACCACATGACCTGTCTCAAGTTTACAAGGTATTAAAACAAGTGTATGGTATTGGGAAATAAATCAAAAAATCAGTCTAAGAGTCAGCTGACAGGTCCATGTTGAAAATCAGAAAAAGTTTCAAGATACATAAAAATAAATGCAAATAAAATACTTCTTCCTATTTTGTGGCAAAGACTCAACTCAAAAATTATTTCAATAATAATATTTATATTTTCCAGCAATATGCTAGAAATTTCAAAATGCTTCATGAATGTGTCCCTGGATTTATAGGTTAAGAAAATTTAGGCACAGAAAATGTTGGTGTCCTTTTCTTGAATCTAGATGACATCCTGTTTTTCCATTCTGACTTGCCCAAGGCTCAAAACAATGAAAAAGTACAGGTCTTCAGACTGCAAAGCTGTATTTGCAGAGTGTAACTCAGACATCTGCCGACAGAATCATTTCACCAGTGTTACCCCTCGGTGGGCCAATTTGCTCATTCATGTTCTTCAACCCTTGCAGGTAAAACTCAAATGCAAGCGAGTGGGATCTTCTTCTAAGGAAGAAGAGATGTGGTCCTGAAAAATAAATAAATTTACATGATTTCTTTGACTTCCCAAAGTTCAGAAAAATTGGTATAAAAATAAATGTCAAAATTTGAAGCAGGGCTATTACTAGAAAAGCAATAACAAGAATTTGGAGATGTAGGTGGACTCTCAGAGTGCTATTAAAGCACAAAGAAAAAATATTAGGGATAATTTGGGGTTAATGAAAGCCATTAGGCTTTACAGGAAAGGAGGTGGAAATGTCTGAATCTCCAAACAGTATCTTGCATTCTGGCAGAGTTTGGGGAAACTGATTTGCTGGTATCCAATCAAACCTGAGTTGTTTCTCCCCTTACCACTGGTTAAGCTCATTAACTGGATGCTGTGTGAGGCCTTAGCACTGTTTTACAGTCAGAGAGAAAGATGAAGACTCCTACAGAGATACTCTGGCTGACTTCCCAGGAGTAGCTCTGTAATGTAACTGGTCTTCCCCAATACTGGCCTCTGCATTTTTCCAGCATTTTCTCTTTCCTTCCCTTCCACCGCCTACTCTTCTCAGTTTGGGTTCTGTTATCTTGATTATGTGCTCTTTCACTCTCTTGCTTTCCTCAAATATTTATTTAATTATAGCCTTTATTTATCGACTGCCCAGGAAATTTCATTCAGTCCTCCCTCCCCTCTCCTCATAGGAAACTAAGGTGGGTAGGAACTTTGCAAGGACTAGATCCCTTTGGTGTGGGTGTCCCACTTCCCCAGTAGAAAAGGTATCAATTGTTTTGAAGAAAAGGTATCAATTGTTTTGAAGAGGAATGCTCCCTGAGGTGGCTTACCCCAGCTGCAAAGAGAAGTGACCTGGGATAAGCATGGAGAAACAGCTGCAGGGGGAATATGGAGCAAGAAGTTCACATAATTCCACCAGCCATATTGGTTAGGAATATTTTAAGAAAATTAGATGGTCCTAAATCCCGAGATACCTCCAGTAAGAACAAATACTCATCATGTTAGAATAAAATTGGTCCCTGATGAAGATACTTTGTTGGTTTTGCTTGCCCATAAAAAATGAAGCAGCCATAGCAACAGGGCTGAGTGCTTCTTATTTTCATTGCTGCAGGGATATCCAACAAAGACAGAAAATTTAATGCTTTAAAATGTCTTTCTTTCCCTCTACCTGCTTTTACCTCTTCTCAGAATTTCTGAGAAACTTGTGCTGTTATTTGGTAATCACATGTTTTTCGTAGATTCTGGTGATATTCACAGAGCTGTGCCAAAGGCCCCTGCGTCTGATAGCATATTATCAATTCTCTCTGTGTTACTTGCCAAACCATTACATTGTTCTTCCTTCTTGGCACCTTCTTAAATATTTCACCAAACATCCTGAAGACAATAACCCCCATTGTGACAAATGTTCAGCAGGCTGGAGGGCTCTGTTGTTTTTCCACACTGTCCCATTGCAGATTCATGCCGCAATATCCCACAATCATCCACAGCCCACTCCCACTCATACTCTGTTTCTCCAAGTACAGTTTCTAAGGCCCCTGAGACTCCTATGCACATTACATGCATTTCTTACCTCAGCATGCAGCACATATATTTTTTTAGTGATGAGACTAAGACAAAAAGACAATAACAATTAAAAGTGCTTTTAGTGCAACACAACATCTACATAAAAGCTTCCAGTGATTTGTGTGTGTGTTTATAATTAAGGCCAGGCTGATTCACAATCTCTCACCTTGGGTGAAGTGAACTATATCAAGCTATGTATCAAATCATCAGCAAGATTTTTCAGCACTGGGATATGATCTGAGTTTTCCAAAAATATTGTCTAAGAGATTAAGGGCTAAAGGGAAAAACATGAAAAATGGTGCTAAGAAAATATTCCTGCCATACAGTCAAACTGAAATTAACTGAAGCTGAAGATGTGGGAAATCACTGGAGCTTCAGTGTGATTTGCATTACTTTGAATCTTTATTCCTTAAATTCTCTTTCTTTCCCTGGTAAATGCAGAGCTTCCAGAAGAATTACTAGATCTGAGAATGCTTTTTGAAAAGAGAGAAGAGCTCTGACAGAGGACGTGTCTTTCTGTGTGCCTTGCCCTGGGTCTGCTCCACAGTGTCCACGTAGTCAGTGGGCTGCACACCAAAGAAAAGAAAGGGGAGGAGGGAGAAGGAAGGATGGACTTAGGGAGGAGCCCAACTAGGCAGTTACTTAGATGCATAATTTTTCTTCACCCCATTCTAAGGACAGGAAAATCAATTCAGGAAAAGCTGTGTGAAGCAGGACTAATTCCTCCCAGTCATCCTCACTTCTCTACGGTCACAGTTTTAGCAGAGGGCCAGACAGCAGCACCAGCTGTCTCTGCTGAGCAATCCCAACCCCGGGGAGCAAGCAAGAGCCTGGAAGCAGGGGAGGAAGAGGGGTATGGAAAACAGTTCCAAAATCTGTTTCCAGAGCTATGGCTTTATCCTTTTTTTTTTTTTTCACATTTTTTTTTTTTTTTTTTTTTTCCCTTTGTAGCTTGGAGGAATGGTGCTGGCCATACAGCCCCTGCTTCTGGATTACCTTCTTATTCTCATCATCTGGGATGATGACTGACTGCAAAGAGCCTCATGATTTTTATTTTAGCAAAAGGGAAAAAAGAATGACTGCATGTTGCTGTTGTGACAAACTACTTCCATAAATGCACAGCCAGCCCTCTCCTGCTGCGTGGAACAGAAATGTTTGAAGAAATGGAGCACACATAGTTGTAGTTAAAGGAAAAGCTGCAAAAGGAAAAATCTGGAGGGATTCCTTTCTCCCCCTGCTTCCTCAGCCATGTACTCACTTGCAAGTGACTACAGGCCTGCAGCAGAGAGGTGTTTTCATTGGGAAAGGTCCCAGCAGGCTGATTGGGTGGGCCATTGCCCTTTGAATGAATGCCAAATCCAGCAGTCTAGGAAGAAGGAAACTTTAAAAAAAAAATCTGCTTCAGGCCTAAATCAACAAAAACTGGAATAGACATCCTGGAGGTAGAATTGTCAGGCTTCAGGCAGGAAGGCAGGTGTAACCAAGGTTTCTCTCCACTCCCCTGGTCATCTGAAAACTCTTCTTTCCCATTAAAGTCAAAAGTGTTTTGCAGAGGTCTGTTTCTTTTTCATTCAGCTACATTTTTCCCCATAGAACCTGTACAATGGAGTTTTCTAGAGCTTGGCAGCTGTGCATGTGGCACCTGCTCCCTCTGCAACCCTTCTGCCACTGTAGCTCACCTCAAGGCAACCCTTAGACCTCTCTGCTCTGTGCCTCTTGCTAGGGAATGTGAAAAGAAAATATGAGTGGATAAGTAAGCAGCAGCTGGGGAGTCTTGGAAGGAAAACACTGACCACATATTCAATATGTTGTAAATTGAAACAATTGGCAGAAAAATTATCTGTAACTTAATGATCCAGCCCAATTCTAGATGGTCTCATAGCCCAGGAAATGTTCTGGACACTGAATTGACCTGCTTATGGTGCAGTCATTATTTCTACCTGGAATAGTTTGTTTAGGCCATATGGCTTTGCTGCTTCTTGCCTTGTCAAATGATTTTGGTTGGACAGTAAACCACTTCATGATTCTTCAAATTCAAGTGTCTGCTATTGAGGATGCAGTTCTTTTTCTAATATCCTTAAATACAGTCACCTATGGAAAAGAGGCTGTTCCATAGTCATAATCAGTAGGGACTACCACAAAGCAGACATCCACCCACATAATTATAGGTAGGGACACACAAGTATTTGTGGGACCATGCAAATACCTGGGACATGCTCTCATAAAAATTGTGTTTCTCGGTTGTTTGTTCTTAGCGCTTTAGACAAAGGTCATTCTAACTGACAGAATATAGTTGTTGGAATATGGGCCACAATAACTGAAATAACTGTCATAAAAAATCTGCAAGTTCTAGGATGGCATGTAAGCCGTATATCCTTATAACCAGGGTCAAAGGTCTCAATGCTCAACCCTTCCTTGTGTTGAAGGAGGAATCTATTCTTACCCCAGTTTCATGGCATTGGACTAAGAAGTAGCCACTCCTTAGAAGAAGGCAGGCAGAGGAGAAGGAAGCAGAGCTATCACTGTCTTTTATATCTTTTCCAGATCCCCACTAATTTTATTTTCTTTCTACCAGAGAAGCTAGAGAATACATTACTCTTAAAGTCTGTTTCAATTAGATACAACTGCTTTATTTTCATTTCTTTTGCTTTCTGTCTATTTTCATTGTTCACACAAATCTTCACACAAAGCTCGCATAAAACCTTCAATCTTTAAATTATATTTAAATTACTTGAATGTGTATTCTCCACATGGAGAAAGGGAAAATTGAAAGATGGATGTATTGAGCTTTTTAAGAAAATGCTGACAAAATGAGCAAGTCTGCCCTCCTTATTATTATTTGTGACCAATTACCTGATTTTTTAATCATGAAAGGAAACTGATCTTGCTGTAGAAGCTGTGCAGCCGAGGATTTGGTATGACTCCTTGGTGTGGACTTAGTGGGTTCATATGAGGTACATACCATATTGGCTGCTAAGGAATTAAAAAGCAGTAACTCTTTAGGGCTTCTGGTAAACCAGCTATAGGAGACTAGTGTGATACAGGGGCTGCATAAAAATCAATAGTCCCACCTTGTTGCATGAGTAAAGCAATGTGTGTAGGGAGATGGATGGAGTGAATGAAACCAGCCCCTTACCCACAGATGGACAAAGGAAGGTTGGGACAAGAGGGAGCTCACCATGGTTGCCGTTCTTTGGTGAGTCTAATTGCCACTGTGGTCCAGTGAGATCTGAGCAGGCTGGCCAGAGTCTATTTGGAATTCCCACTCTATCATTTAGAAGAGCTGTATTTGGCATGCAGAGGCTGAGGCCTGAACTCCTCTGGTCGATCCTAAATAGCTGCTGCTACTGACAGCCACGTCATGTCTCCTACCTCGGCCTGCATTTTTCAATTTCAGAAAATTCCCTGTCATCTTCATCCCACAGATCATTGCTTTGCTTCAGCAAAGCACTTAGGAAATATTTTCCTTGTAGGTCTGTTTTCATTAAAAAAAAGTCACGTCTCTAAATTAGATGTTAGCTTGATTTTGCAGTTGTTTTTGCTTTAAAGGCACTGTAGTAACTTCTGCTCTAAACAGCCTATAGTCTAAACTAGACTAGCATGGAAGACAGATGGTTCTGGAGCTGCTTTGGAAAGAACTGATATGTACAATGAATGTATATACAAAAGAAGATGAATTATCCCCCCAGAATAAAATTAAAGTGCTTTTAAAGCTGTGAAATTTGAAGCTATTGCATAAACTTTCAAAGTGGTCCTTTGCAAAAGGTTAAATTTTCAGTGTAGCACACTCAGTTATTCTGGCAGCATTACACTTTCTATACTTCTGCCAATAGCTGAATTTAATTACTGTTGCATTTATGGAAATACTTACCAAACTAGAAGAGCTACACATGAATTCCATCAGTTTCATATAAAGTGAAGCAAATGCAGAGATGTTGGCCTATGGAGAGAATGGGGAGAACTTTAAAACAGAGCTTTGCATAACTGCCTCTAAGTTTCATTTCTTCTCCTCTCTGGTTCAAATGAATTTTAGTATGCATGAAAAAATGCAAGGAAATTGGAGAAAAGCAAAAAATTGGGGAAAATAAACTCTTCTGTCTATTGCAGTAGAGTCAGCAGTCCCTCCCATGTTGTAAGAGGTGAAGTCACAGAGGTAGAAAAGGGTACTGAAGTTTTCAAAATCAACAAGGGTGAACTGTACCCCGTACTTACAGTGTCTCTGGCAGTAGTTTTGTGCAAAAAGTACTAAGAGCAGGCATCTTGCTCATTCATCTTTAATCCAAATACCATCTGCATCTTCTCATTTTCCCTCCCATTCAGAAGGTGAAATGGCTTGTGCAGAGCTCCACAGTCACAGTCTTATAACCTAAGAGTGAGGTTCCTAAAAACTTCTTTCTGTTAAGTTCATTTTTTTGTAGATTCCTTTTTGTTCTCTGCTTATCTGATATCCACAGTCTGTCCTTCAGCTAAGTGTCTGACTTGTTATTTGTCTCCCTGCACTTGACACATACAGTGGTGCAGTTACCACAGGGAAGGGGATCAGGCAAATAAAAGCGCTTTCATTTAATTTTCATTTCATTTTCAGTTGTTAGTGCTCTAAAGAATAGTTACTTGATAAAGAAAAACCTAATGAAGATGCATTTCTCTGTGGATTTAGGGTAGGGCAGATTGTGCTTCATTGACATTTAAAATGTCAGAGGAACTAAGGTAGACTGAGAACACAATTAAAAATATGATTTTCATTGCTGGCTTGAGTTATACATATCATGGATCAATTATTCTAGGTACTGAGTCAGTAGAAAAATGGCAAAACTAATTTTTTAACATTGATTTTAGCTGGATTGAAATCAGCCTTCTAAGCTCGGACTTCCATTCATTCTAGAGTGCAACTCAGTCACTCTACAGGAAAAATTTAGTCTCCCTGAAGCAGTAGAATTTTTTTTTTTTTTTGCAATGCTGCCATTACTTCTTTCTGTAAGAACTTAGAGCTTGTGACTGAAGCAGTAGAATAAAATCACTGAGTGCTAATATCAGTAGTTGTGAAAGTGCTTCATGGTAGCAAGAGGATAACAAAGAATTCAAGAGAGGTTTTTAGCACTGTTAGGAAAGGTAGTGACTTGAAATTTTAAATCTGAGAGCCATTACAAACAAAACAAAACAAAAAAAAGAAACAAACAAACAAAAAACCCCAAACAAAAAAGGAAGAAAGTAATAGAGAAAAGGCTGTAGTGAGGTGGTATAGAAAAATGTACAAGATTGAACTGTTAGGAATTATACTGCTATGGGAACATACTAATGAAATATTTTGACAATGATTTAGGTATTAAAATATTATCTCTAATGTAATTTGATTGATTGTTTAGAACATTTAAGATGACACATAGGTGGAAAGCTGGCAAGAAAATTCTCACTCCTCAGCTCCCAGATAGGAGTAAAAATGATTTCCACCTTATAATATTGAAAAAAATTCTTCTGCTGTCAGAAAGGCTGCAGGTAACTCTATAGATGTTAATTTCAATCAGGCTGAATTTTAATGTGTGAAAATTTTACAAACCGTCATTATAAAAAATAATGTAGCCTCAGGTTATTGTCACTTTAAACACAGTCTGCTGGTAACTTTTAGGATGGAAAAAATTCCAAGCATCCTTGACAATTTTTTCTTCTTGGTTTTTCCAGTGTTTCTACTTCCAAATTTCAAGTGAGGCTGACAGCTTTGCGATTCCTTAGATCTAAAAGTATTGTTATGCAGCCATCTATCAAGTAAGTTTTATTGTAGAGTTAATATCTTTTATTAGCATATCCATGGTAAATATAGGTTGGGAAATGTTAATTTAGTCAGTAAGACAATTTGAGGAAACAAGGATAATAGCTACCTATGGAGAGAGGATGTTACCATGAGATGGAATAGGAGCCTTTTACCTACATATATCGAGCACTGAGAGGAAAAAAAATGGTAATTGTGTATCAGTGAACAGTTAAATATATGTGAAGCACAAGAAAAATTATAACGTGTTGCAAAGTTAATATCTCTACTGGAGTTCTTGAGTATGACAGACAACACTCTCACAGACTGCATTTCCCAGTCTTGTCTTTCAAAGAGATTTTTGTAAACCTTCCCATCAGCCCCTCTCAATGATCAGAACTGATAGGTCAAAGAACAGATCACCAGTATTTTGAAAATACTCTCCCACAGGCTGATGTACGTTCCTGTGCTTGCTTTTCTGAGTTCATCCTATTTAATGAACAGCACTTGCTTGGTGCCTGTGACAATGCTCTGTAAGGACATTTAGGGAACCAGACAAAGTACATAATTCTCTAGGGAACTGCAAGTATTTCATCTTTGGGTTTGCCATCAAAGGCATTTTATGTGTGCCATGTTTCTATTGTTGCTGACACAGGGCCACAAATCCCCTCTCCTTTGCAGCACTCAGGTATGGTAGATACACAGCCATGCTTCCAATGCTCTTTCCTGCAGTCTGACAAAGGAAGGCAGCAAACCCACACAATAGGGTACTCACAACCAAATTCAAAACTCATGAATCCTGTTGGATCAGCAAGATCCAACGGTGTCCATATTAATTTTAAAGTGATTTAATGAGGCAGTACTGCCAGCAACAGAGAATTCCCAGTCACAAAACTAATGTTCTTTAAATGTGCTCCAGAAGGCCAGCACACCTATCTGCCCATCTCGTGGGGATATGAGAAGGTGTGATCTATGCAGATTTATGTCCTAAGTCTAAATGTCTTGGAGCACTTGCAAAGAGCAAAGATCACTTCTACTCCTACAGATCTGTAACAGTACCTCTGTTGCAATGGGTTCCTTCAGGAAGTAGTCCCTAAAGAAAATTTCTTTCTTGAGACTTCTGTTGAATTATAAACCCAGTCTTAAATATGGATTTTGTCCTAATTTGGCCAATACTGAAAATCAATTGTACTTTGGAAATACAATAATATATACTTTTACTCCACAAAAGAAAACAGTTTGCTAAAAAGACAAAAAAAAGGCTAGAACCATCTCAGCTAATGTGGCAACCTATTGGTGTGAAACAGGAACCTCTCTTCCTGTCCCTGTCTCTACAGTTTTTGCTTAAGGAGCCCTCATCTCTATATTCGTTCTCTGATGTTCTGGGATAAACACTATGATCTATTTGATTTTTTACCAGCTATGACATTCACCTTACAGCTTTGTCAATGTGTAGACAATCCTGACACTGCAGATGTAGTCCTGTCAGTTTATACTCTAATTCTGACTGATGATGTATTGATAACATGCTGCAGTGAAATGTCAAATTACCAGCCCCAGATGACTGTTTGGATCTCCTGTTATAGCTGGAGGCCTAGATCAGGCACAAATTCCTTTGTTGTTGACATCTACCTTTAGAGAAACACACTCTACCCTGGGAATTCCAAATCAGAAAATGTTTTTTATATAGGGAAACAGAGCATAGGAAGGGATCATCAGGTTCAACTAGCCCAGTTGCCAAACATAAATTACAGTGTAGCAGATTTCTATTTCAGGAAGATCTGCAAAACAATAACCCCACATGACCCTTCTAATGAAAGTATTTCCTATTGAATTTTTAGGGTTTTTTGACTGCTGAAAATATCTTTCTCTATGTCAAAAGCAATATAGCTGACGAGTATATATGTGATAGTCTTAAAAATAATTCCTCATCTTCCTTTCATTGATGAAAATCACTCCTTAATGACCTTGTGAGGCTTTCAAATGGCAGCTCTATCCGCAGTTTAATTATATTATGCCAGCTGTGATACTGAAAGAAGACCCATATTCTAAGACTTCTTCATTTGCAACCTAGTTGGGTCCATCTTCAGCAGTTTCTTCTTGTGTCTCATGGAGTTTCACAAAAGCTGCAGTTCTCCACAAGTCTCTCTGTAATAACAGGTTGCAGGTAATTATTGGTTACTTGGAATGTACTGCCCTCTACTTCAAGCCATAATTAAAGGAATAAAACTTTGGAACAGTCTCTGGAAATCTGAAAATAAGAGTTTAATTTACAAATGTTAGGGTGGGATGGGAAATGAGTGAGCCAAAATCAGCATGCTACAATGCTTACCAGCAATACCCTCAACAGGGCACCCCTTCCGTTTTGGCCGCCAAGACTTATCCAAGGGGTCTTGTGTGTATATATATGGGGTGTTGAGAACAACAGCAGGTCCTCTCCAGAAAGAGCAGAGTGCATTTATTATCAAGACAGAAGGATATTGCTTGAAATTACATGAAGGACTACTGTCAAAGGGAGAGTATTGCCATAGGAAAAACAAATGTTACTGGCAAGGCCTCTTCCTATACCTGTTCATCAGTGTTGCCCACACACTGTGTGCTGAAGTCCACATTTTAAACAAGGATCTGGAGATATGTTTTGTTTAAACAAGTGGGCACCTTCAGGAATGTGAAAGGGTTATGTGAAAGGATAAGACTTCTGTTGTGCTTTCTGTAACTATGCCGCCTTTATCTTAAAAATGGCTGATTTTAGATAACTCTCAAAACTTTGTGAACAGACTCCTGGCTAAATCCAGGTTATAGTCCATCAAGTGTACTTTTAACCCTTTTCCCAAAGTTCTTCAGATATGGTCTGTGAATATTTCTTCCTTACCAGGCGCTGGGTTATATTCAATTGCAATAAAATATTGGCAGCAGTTTTATGGGATGGTCTGCACAGGTCTGGGAAGCTTCACTATGAGATTAAGTGTCATGACAAGATAGGCCCAGAAAATGGAATAGTGTTAATAACCTGGAATGTATTCATTTCTTGGGGTTTTGTTGGATTTTTAAAAAATTTTAGTATAGCCGTGAATTTTTTATGAATTTTTGGCAATTAAAAGCATGATCTTCTTGACTAAAAATGGAGCAAAGTACTTACCTAGCTGCTGATTTACAGGTAATTCTCTGCCTTTCTTCTTTCACCTCATTTTCACTACTCACTAGTTCATTTCTTCTTTTGTGCCAGTCTCTCATTTGTATAGTTGGAGGACATTTTACCAGTTTTTTAGGATCAAACTCATTTTCTGTTTCCCCTTCCACTCCACTCCTCTCAGTACTTTAAAGTCATCTTTGAGGTTCAAAATAGAAACCCTGTGACATTATGACTTCTCCAGATCTCTCTTTTGCAGTTTTAAATAAAGTGCTTTAACTAACAGATTCTTCAGATATGTCTCAGGGTTGTTTTGTTTGGTTTTTTCCTCCAGTTCATTCACAAAATGGAAGATCAAGTATTCATTTTTATCCCTTCCATTTTCCTTCCCCTTCTTTATAGGATAGAGATTTTTTTTTTTTTTTTTTTGCATAATTTCTTTTTATCCATAAAGTCTCTTACTAAGATCTAGGAAGAAATATCCTCTCCTGTGCATCAAGCATCTTCCCATACTCTTAGAATTTCTCCCAATAGCTTTCTGTAAAAATATTTTTTGCTTAGAAATTTATGGTTATATTTGTAATAGAAACATGCACGGACGAGAAATTTTCTATCACTTTGTCTCAACATCTTGATTTTCTTTTCCCTTATTTCCTGTATCCTGTGACAGGAGGGAAGATTAAGGGCTGATCACTGGCTGATTCCCTAATCTGCCATTTCCTTCTGAAAAGGGATGATTCAACAGAGGAAAACAAGAATTTGGGGTGATGGATTCCAATATTCAAGTTTTTGTTTTGACCCTGGGCAAGAATCTGGGTCATTATTTCCCACATCACAGCTAAATATCCAGCTCCACAGAATTTTTTTGGATTACACATCTATTCCTACATCACCTTTTTCCATTTCTCCCTCCCATTTTTGGTCTGCACACTTTGAAGGGCATGAAACCCCCTGATTCTTCAGGACTGGAAAAGCCGTCCCCACATCCACTGAGCCTCTTTCCTGTCATGAAAATCTCACCTCTCTGAAAAAGTGGGTAACCTAGAGTAATTAATTTCTGAGCTGGTGGCAGAACTGCTGGTAATATTGGCAAATGGCCATTGTTTCTTGTGGTTTCCATGTCTGACCCCAAGGAATTGGATAACTTTGCTCAAATGGAGGAAAATGTGTAGTCATTTTCTTCCTTGATCACCAAAACCTGATTACAAAGGTCAGGATGATACCATCAAGGCAACACACGTAAAGATGCTTTAAAGATGTTTTCTATTTCCTCAGAACATATTCCATTTCCTTTGGGAAAGGTCAAAGCACAGAAAATGGGGGAATAAATGAGTACGGTGTTAATAAGCTTCCTGGAGCTATCATTTACATTAATTACATGTTTTCTCTGCCTCCTTTGGGTATGCTAACAGAAAGACATTAATTTCACAGGGAATTTCACCTCTATAAGTAATAACATGAGTGTTATATGAGAAGGACTAGAAAAGAAGGTGGGAATAAATAAAATCTCTATAGTTACAGAGCAGCAAAGTGGGAGATGTTTATGGTTTTCTTCTAACATCTGACATCCCCACACCCACCTCAGGCTGTAGTTCTCCTGTATCAATGTCTGGAAAACCTAGAATTTTCATCCATTGTAATTGTAAATACTGCTAATGACTGCTGCTCTCAGAGATTTTACCGAATAACCAAAAAGAGGTATTCCTAATCTTTTTCTTTGGGAAGCTGCTCTGATCAGAGTAATGATCATTAATGTCTGTTTACCTGTGATTGTCTTGGGAGGCTTACCTCCTTCATCCATTCCCATGCTCTACTCACCTAAGTAACTTACTGACTTCAGTGGAGCTAGTCATGGGAGAGAGGAGTCCAACACTCTGCCTTGCAGAAAGACATCCAGAGTTGGTTCCGTGTGGGCGGAGTTAATTTTCTTCCCTGAGTTTTCAGGCTTCTCCCACTGTTGTACCTCACATCTCTTTCCATTTGGATTCTTTCCCTTGCTTTTTGAGCTTTGTTAGAAAATTAAGAGAAATGTTACAGAAACACGCCCTTACAAACCCTTTTCCCAGTGTTATTGCAAGCACAGGGAAATACTGTTTATTTTTCTGCTGTATCTGCACCTGGTTTCAAGCAAAATCTCTTCAGCCCCAGATGGTCAATTTTTAACACTGCTCACAGCAGGAAACAATAGTTTGACAGCTGACCCCTTGGTACCATCACTGTTTCTGCATAAAACTGAGAACTGCCAAACAGAAAGAAAATACTAGGAGAAGAAAATGAGACACAAGCAGCTCCAAAGTTCAAATAAGAAATGAAGTTGGGGACTGTAAAGTGGAGAGGACTGATCTTGGGCTAAATATATACATTTACATATGGAGATGTCAATAATACATAGGGTAATTCCTGTTAGCAGCATTTTACTGACCTGTGTTAAGGCAGTAGGAGGCTGAAAGTACTTGTTCCTCTAACAGAAATGCCAGGCAAAATCCCCATATATGATTTTCCCATGCTCCTGGAGGAGACACAGGGTGAAAAGCAAAATGGTCACCTTTGTTCAGGCAACACCTTTGTGTTGCTGCAGGCACAGGGCAAAGCACAGGCTGGTGGCTTGATTGGTGGCCACAGCCTCCTGTCCTTCACTCCACAGGGCTCCTGCCAGGTGAAATGGCAGGAATGGACATCTTCATATGATCTCCTGTTTTCTGGTATACAGTTTTAAAGTGTTGCAGAGTACAGGAAAATTAATTACTCCATAAGAAGTATAAAACTATGCTATGGACTAACAGATAAATTTCAGTGCAAAATTTGACCTGTATTTATTTGTTCATTTTTAACGTTCTGCAATCATTTCAGGCAGCATATATATGCTGTAGTGGTATAGCATTCTCATACCTGTAATATTGATATATCCACATGTGCAACACTTCAGTTTGTGTTGGCCTCATCCAAGTGTTAAAAAAGGACCTCACAATACCTCTGTGCTCTGCTAGACACTTGTCTGACCACAAACACTTGCAGAATGAGGGGCTGAATGTCTGGCCAAGTCCACAGGACACTCCAGTGGCAGAACACAGCCATTACTGACACCATTTAATGTACAGTCATTCTAGTTTTTCACTGGTTTACATCTTCTAGATTCAAGAGCATTAAAAACAATATCACCTCTCTTTTTACAGACAATGTGGAGCACCACAAGCTTGCCAGTATAGCCCCTCCATCAGCTGAACATCATACAAACACCGTGCATGAAAATATGAAGTGGGAGATCTTTTCTTCATGGTCTTTTCAGGTACCAGTAACAATGTCTAGTAATTCAGCTACTGTCTCCCTATTTGTGATGATGAAATGGGATCGACTGATGTTTCTGTATGATGTCACTTATCTTGAAATTCGTTAAGAAAAGTGGGTTCTCATATTTTTGACTGCAGCTGATTCAAACCTTACAGTAGATTAGATTCTCTGCTAGAGACAGTTAAAGATGCAAGGGGAAAAAAATGGAGTTCAGGCAGAATAGTAAAGGATGAAGTCTTCAGCTTTTTCATCATCAGATATGCTAAGCAGAAGGAGGTCCTATGAGGGGTTTGCAGCTAGTTAGGAAAGGAGGACCCTGGCATTACTTAGCTGGCTGTAATCACTGCATTTAAGGCATAAATTGGCAGAAGCTATTGGGAGGAGACTATAACAGCCTGGCCCACAGTACTGATGTCTGCAGGAGGAAAATGGCTATCCACAGGCAAACAGATCTGTCAGCAGAAGTTCAACAGAAAATAGGTCTTCATTCATAATTTGATTCTTCTAATTCACTAGAGGGATTTGGGTTTAATGCCAGATTATAGCCCTGTATTTTACAATGCCAGTATAATATTCTAGCAGTTGTTTTTTATGTAGGAAAGAAGCTGGAATGTTTCAGTTAAAACTATGATGGGAAATATAGGCAGAGCAAAAGTAAAGCTATTTGAACTCTCCTAAATAGTGCAGGGAACTATGTTCAGAGGTATTACAGAAGGGTTTATTGGAATTGCCTTCAGGAGGAAAATGGGGGAAGGTTTTCTTGGTTGCATATTCATAAGACTTAAAAAGTGTTGGAGTTTGATTGGCTCTAAAGTTGTGCAGTGTTTGATTGGCTTAGAAACTGTAACAGGAGAAAAAAAAGTAGAAATTCCATCCTGCTTTAATCACTGCCCACTCCAAGCTTCTCTAATGACTTCCAGATGCATTCATTTTATGCTATTGTTTTGGCACAGTTTCCAGACAACTTTTAGGTCGGTTAACAAAAAAAAAAAAAAGAAGGAAGGAAAAATTCTGCCTTCCCCTCTCTTCTAACAGAAAACAGATTTCACTCTGGTTATATAAATGTGTTCTGAGCTGGAGAATTAAAATGCCTGTTTCTTTCTCTCTTCAATCTCCAGGAAAGTTTCTGATATAAAGTGAAAGAAAAATACTCCTTGTAGCGAAGGAGTTGAAAGCAGGTTATTCTATAGAATCTATAGATATTTATGTAAATACCATGAAGTTGAATAAACTAAAAAACATTAACTCTACAAACCTAAATCTCCCCACCACAATATAATTTTCATGCTGCTGTCTCTGACATGTTGAGCTGTCTAAAGCAAATCATCTTGCCTCTTAATGCCTCAGTTTCCCCCATGTGAAATGGAGACAATGGTGCTTAGCCACAGTCTCAAAAATTTCTGTGATCTGCAGATGGAAATCACCTTGTAAGGTTAAAGCACCCTCTAACACACCTAGAGGGTGACACAGGAGTCATGATGCATTTGCTAAGCTGGACAGCAAAATACCAGTCCTCTCTGCAGTGGTGTGTTTGATGCCCATGCAAGGCTACAAGTATTGTATTTGTAAGGTACTCTGTTCACTTTGGAACAAAATAACATATTGGTGCTAAGAACTTCTGTGTGAAAGCCAGCAAAACTGCCTCCTCCTTAGGCACCTCACCAGCCCTACCTTTTCAGAGGATAAAATTCAGGATGCATTATTCTCTATCTTTTAAGAAAATTCCACCATTCTTCTACTCAGATGTTCTTTCTTCCCCTAACATGTCCACATCAACATGTCCACCCCCATAGTTGCTGCATCTTCCAGCCCCGCCATGACAAGAGAAGAAGAGGTATTACTACATCTTGTGAAGAAGATATCACATTATCAGTCCTAGACTGCCTCAAGAAGTCTGGGGTTTAGGTGCCAGCATCTTCTTCACCAGCAGAAATTCATTGGCTATTAAAAACCCCATGGAGTTTCTGCAATGAGCAAGGACGTCTTCAACCTGGATCAGGTTGCTCATCCATCCAGCCTGACCTGGAATGTCCCCAGGGATGGGGCATCCACCACTCCTCTGGGCAAACTGTTCCAGTGTTCCTTCACTCTCTTCATAAAATGTTTCATCCTTCTATTTAATCTGAATATACTCTCTTTTACTTTACAACCATTTTCCCTTCTCCTAATACTACAGGCCTTGCTGAAAAGTCTGTCTCCATCTTTCAAACCTCTGTAAAGTACTTACTTGGAAGGCCACAATAAAGTCATTGCACACCTTTCTCTTGTCTGAGATGAGCAATCTCAACTCTCTCAGCCTTTCCTTATAGGAGAGGTGTTCCATCCTTCTGATCAGCTTGGTGGCCTCCTCTGTATCTGCTCTGACAGGTCCATGTCCTTCCTGGGCTGGGAGCCCAGAGCTGGGTGCTGTATGTCAGGGGGGTTCTCTCTCACCAGAGCAGAGCAGAGGGACAAAACCTCCCTGCCCTGCTGCCCACACTGCTCTGGATGCAGCCCAGGACACTTTTGGCTTTCTGGGCTGTGAGTGCACATTGGCAGCTCATGTCCAGCCTCTCACCCACCAGCACCCCCAGGCCCTTTGGGCAGGGCTGCTTCACATCCCTTCACCCCCAACCTGTGTGGGTACCGGGGTTGCCCCAGTACAGGAGCAGCACCATGACCTCCTTTGTGTTTCAGAGATACTTTAAGCAGTAGACTAGACGGTCTCAAAGCAGCCAGCACTTTTTGAGAATCAACCTTCTTGATTATAAATTCTTGAGTAACAATATTTTATGTAAAAGTAAAACCAGCTGCTCCTGATAAGCTGGGAGAAGGGGAGTACTTGGGAAAGCTGTCTCTAGAAAATTTTCAAAGTGTTGGCAAGAATTAGACTGAGCTAAGGAATTTTGCAACCCAATTTTTGCTTAATTTTCACACTTGTAGTAGAAGAGGTGGATCTGTCTGTTATGAGGTACTGAGAAAGAACCTATTTCAGTATTCAGCACACTAACCAAGTGCAAGTCAAAGACCAATAACTCTCATCAGGACAACAAAATCAATGGTAACAAAAACAATTTTGAGTTATTCCTTCTTTTTCATCAGTTAATGAATTTATATTAGACAGAGGAGATTTATGACAGTTCTTCATTAAACAAAACATTTACTAATGAAAGCAACATTAAAATTACTTGTGTTTCTCGGCCATGTGAATATCTAAAATGGTACAGAGAACATTACAAATTTTAATCGGTAAGAAGAAAAGAACATTGCCTCCCTCTGCAACTGCTAGCACCAATCTGATTTTAAAATTAAATCTAGGTGATAGGCACAGACCTTTCCTGAGAAATTGGTTTAATAATTCCTTAATCCTAGTAAAATGTACCCTTTATTATACTTAAATTATAAGACTTTGAACCTGTGTTTTACTGTCTCTTACAACATCTCAATATCTATGAAGCAAAAACATTCTCTTTGCCCATAGAAATATAAATGAGGATACACCTTTGGATTCACAATGAAGACAAAGTGTGTCTATAACAGAACACCAGATGTGCCCAGAAGGATTCTGTACACAGAGGTGAGTTGTCAGGTCAAGAATGGCCAGGAAACCCTTTTTGAGCACTGTGTTACATACAAGGATGATTTGAGGGCTGATACCTGGAATAGACACATGGCAGACCATGAGCTGGCAATGGGCCAAAAGCAACCCAAGGGTCATTCTGACAAACCAGACCATTTATAGTGTCCAAGGAGACCCCCTGTTTAATTTCATCACTGTGGTCATAGACAGCGTGGCCCAGATGTAAAGGGGGGTGTAGGAATTTTGTGCACATCCAAAGGAACACTTGGCAGAAAAGTTTCAGGCAGCTTTGAGGTAAAATCAGAAGATTCACATCAGAAAATCCATACTATGCCCTTTGATGTGCATAGGTATGAAATAATTTTGGACAGGTGATTCTAAGATTCACTCCTCTTTGCCAGATTCTTCAGTCCTTGATCACCAGCATTACTGTTGTCATGAAAAGTTCCCAACTTCTGCCAAGGGTGTGCAGTGCTGGGCTGCTTGGGCAGACATTGAAATAGCTCTTTTAATATCAAGCCCGTTCAAAATTTAAGAAACTCAATCAGTTAAATCTAACAGAAATGTAGGGCTCAGAAATCAAAAAGTCAGCTTAATCTATCTCTTTACTTCTAATCAAGGGCAAATATTTCTAGAACAATGCTGAGTCGTACCTAATATCCCTTTAAAATGCCGAAGGAAATTATTTCTGTCTCGAGAGTGGCAGTAGGTAACCACCATTAGAAGAAAGTTTTTCTCCAATAGATAATCCAAGATTTTTTGTCTTCTGAAGAAGGAAAAACTTGCTTATTCTGCCCCAAATGAAGTGTGAGCAGCCTTTCATATGTTGAAAGAATGCAGATTATATATCCATCCAATCTTAATTTCCTCAAAATTAATTTGTTAAACCCCTTCTCTACCTTGCTGAATGACTGCTTGCTCCTTTGCTTGTTCTTATTCTTGGACTCTCCAATTTGTCCCCCATGCATCTCAAGAGTGAAAAAAGCTAAGACCTCATGTGTGTGTAAAAATGCTATTTAACTGCTTATACACAATATTTTTATTAATATACTTCTGAATGACACAGGCAAAGCTGCAAAGAGGCCATGCCATTGACTCACACTCAGTTTAACCTCTTTTGTATTCTCCAGATCCTTCTCTGAGGTGTTATCATACACCTGGGTCAACTATTCATTGTATATTTGTGTATCTGTTTGCTTTTCTTCCTAAACTTACTTTGCTAGTGTTAGTTTTTATCGAATTCCATGGGTTTGCTCCCTTTCTCCACCTTGTCAAGATGACTCTGAATCCTAACAATAATGGTTTCCAGCCCATTCCCCCACTATGGTGTCACATGTAAAGGCTTTCCTGCTCTGTTGAAGTATGCCCTGAGAATCTCGGGCAGAGCAGAACTCACATAAAGCTCTTTCAACATTAAAAATGCCATGAATCAAACATTTATAATGAAAGACTATTTGTAGGACACGGTATTTTTGACATTGTCTAAGGCTGTCCCTCTGCAAGGCTACTTATCCAAACCTAATTTCTAAAACTCGTCTCCAACTTCATTTTTCTTCATCCTTTCTGAATTCTACCTTCAGTGATTTATCAGAAATAGGGTTCCCTCTCCCTAAAACTGTAAGAATTAAGTTCAGCGACATAATGTAGACTAGAAGTAGAGGGAGAATAATTTATTTCACGCAGATTTATTTTTGGCAGATGTTCTTGCAAACTTTTTCTTTATGTCTTCACTCCCTATTCATTTGCCCTTTTTTGGGAAGGGCCTAATGAGAAATATCATCCCAGAGACAAAAAAAGTAACAGCCCTAGGATATAAGTTACCTTTTCACTCATAGCTGACCTGATACAGCATTGGCAACTCTGCTGGTTCAGGCAGGAAATTGAATTAACTGATTTCCAGAGATACCTGACACTGTGAATTGGTACTTGCTACTGCTGGAAAGAGTTCTTCAACATTTTTTGTGTAAACTTTATTTTCAATAAGTTTTTTCAAATCAGAGAATTCCCCTGATGATCGATCAGTTCTACTGTAATACTGGGTATTTTTAAACATTTCAGTAATGGTTTTGCTTACAGAGTTAAAATATTATTGTTTATCAACCCTCTCCCTCTATGCATCATACTATATACTGAAAGGTTTTTGTTAAAAAGAGCAATTTAAAAATATTAAAATTCTTTTTTTTTAAGTAAAATAGGTGTTTTTAGTAAAAATGTTGATCACCAAAACTATCACAAACAAAAAGCAGTATGAAAACCTTTTCCAGCCATGTGAAATGGCATTTACTGAACTTTCAAAAAGTAGGAAACTCTTCAGCATTCTTTGAATTTTTTTTAAAAAAAGTAGTTTAAAAACTTATTTTACAATATTGTTCTTTCATTTTTCATTGGTGATCTCATATTTTCTAAAATCTCAATAATTTAAGGCACTTCTATACGTAAACATTAGTTTCCCCCTTAGTTTACATGATTTTGAGCCCTGGTGCACCTCCTCCTCAAGATCCAGGGGGCAGTTTAACAAAGGCTATTCCTAGATTTCGCCCGGGCTTTGTGTTCAGCCTGGATATGGTCTGTCATCCGTATCTTCCTGACACATCACGAAGTGAAACAAGCCAGCTTCTCCTAGCAGAGATTCCCCACAAGATTCTTTTTATCTTACTGTGCACAGACTGTTTGAGGCCCTGCCTCTGTCTTCCATGTGGTTCCACAGTTTATTTTTTCACTCTTTCGTTGCAGATATGTGGATCAGCTCAGTTTAAGTTAAAAAAAAAATAATAATGCAGCATATGGGTTTACGCTGTGGCAAGGAGCAGGGAAACTTTTTTAGGCATAAAGGGAGAGAGCAGGGAAGTTTAGACATTTGCCATTCATTAAAACTGCTCTGGCGAGGAGAGTGTAGCTCAGGCTCCGTGTGCTTTCTGAACAGAAAGGCAAGCACCCCTGTGCTTAGCTGCAAATTGTGCGTTATTTACTTCATGAGCTCAGCGACAAACTGCACTCTATTCAAGGTACGGAACTGAGAACTCTTCTCCGCCTTTACGTTATTTCTTTGTGATTTTTCAGAAATATTGGTACCTCCCTAACATTGTTTTTTACAACCGAGAGCCTTTGCATTTAAAAATTGAAAGCTTCAGAAGTGATACAGCAACTTCCAACCCACAATAGTAAATCACAGGCAGAGAGGGGAGGGCAAAATGTCCTTTTGTACGATGAGAAGGAAAATGTTAAATTCTCTGGTGCTCCAAACAAACCCATAGGATGCAGAAATACCATGGGAAAGAATGTTGACAAAATTTGTGCTTGTGGGTTAAAGATGCAAGTGCTTCAACAAGTAGCAGGTCAGAAAGCAAAGGATTCCCTTCCCCCCTGCTCTGCTTGAATATTTCTTCCAGGGATTTGAGAACTGCAGGATGATGTGGAAAGGGGTAATAAAACCCTTGAGTCTCCGGGTGTTCCACAGCCCGGCCTCACTCACAGCAGCTCTAGACACTTTAAAATTAAAAGTCCTACAGAGTGAGTCATCTTGCCTCTCAGCTTCTCCGCTTTCAGAAAGAGTAGGCAAAAAAGGCTGAAAATTTCCCCTGCAAATGTCTCGGTCTTGCAAGCTTTAGTCAAATCATAACAGCATTTTTTAAAATATTACTGAGGAACTGTAGTAAACAAAACTCAGATCCCGAGATCTAGCAATTCTCAGTCTCAGTGTAGTGTGCTGCTACAAAATTTTTCTGTGAAAAGAAAAATAAGTAGAGAAAGTCTTTGTTTTTCCTCCTGACTGCTCCGTTTTGGGGTGGTTTTGTTTTGTTTTTCTTTGGGGTTTTTTGTGCTCTGTGGCTCTTAATTTGGAATTGTTGACTCTCTTCGTGTCCTGATGGTCGCAGGAGACATACAACATGCATACCATATAATCGGGAAGCGGTTCAGGAAGCTGCCACGTCTGTAGGGCTCCAGCCCAGTGCACAAAAGGAGGCGGAGGTAGCAGGAATACCTTCTACTTGACGAACTTGGAAATTCTGGTGCCACATCAGCAGGAGCATAGCCCAGCACAGCGCTCTTCAGTCACTGCAGAACTGAAATGCACCACAGAAGCGATTCAAGGAAAAAAACTGCCCAAACGCCTGCTAATATCTCCCCTTCTGCCCCCCTCACATCTCAGTCTGCGGGGGATGGTACACACTTTAAACCTCTGTTTGCAACGAAGTCCCTAATTCCATTTAGTATACTAGGAACTTCTTACCTCTATATCCAAAAGCCTCTCAGCTTATCTCTGATTCAGGGAAGGACTGAGGCTGGAGAGACTGAGGATTTATCAAGAGTGTGAAGTACAATTTCACATCCATGTACCTGACCTGACTTGGCAGTCAAAGCCCAACAGACAGAGACAGAAAATGTTGCTCCTACCCTACGGAGCCCCAGGTCCTGATGGCTTCTGGTTCTCGAATTAATTCAGGAATGACTGTGTGATGTTGCGACTGCCATGAAGACATAAATGTCATTCTTAGCTGGCTTTGGTTCCATTGTGCTCACATTCTGATTAGCCAGCATACAGGAAACTCAAGCTTTTTTGTTCTAGAGGTTGGGAGAGGGACTTTGAGCCACATGTATGAAACACCTAATCTGGGTTTGGGCTCATTGGGTAGTTTTTTTAACAGACTGAGGTCATTTATAAATGCTGAAGTGTACTTGCAATTCTATGAACTATGAAGAGGGGATCCAGGAAAAATTCATGGCTGTATTAGCAAGGCCAAAGAGTGACCACCTGTATGGATACTCCCAGTAGGGACAACAGCACAAGTATGAGCATCCCATTTATCTGCTCAGCCCCTAAAAGTAGCAAAGTATGAATTAAACAGAATCTTTGATTCATGGACCTTTTAACACCTGTTTAACCATGTATCGGAAATAAGTGCATATTCACAGAGTCATGGCTCTACCTATCTCAGACATGATGTGTTTGAGGACAGAAGAGCCTGCTGGAGTGTCTGCTGTAAAAATCATCCCTGGATCTATCAGAGCTGGCATCATATGCTGATTATTAAGATTTATCACCATGTGTACTCAATCTGGGATGTTGAAACATGCAGAAAAAAAGTGAGAGATACAACGACTTAACAGGGATGATAAAAAGCTTATGTTGGGAGCAAAAAGGAGAAACAAATAGCAGAATTCAGAGAAAAATGTAAGAAATAAGTGAAGTTTCCCCAAAAAGTATGTTTTATGTAGACAGAAGCAAGTTAATTTAGATGTCTAAAGGTGGAAATGAATGTATTCAAGTATCATTTTTCAAATATTTTTGAAAAGTTTGAAGGAAACCATAAATACATCTATGCAGATGAGTGTTGGATCATCTTGAAAATAAATACAATTACAGACTTTTCTCAGTTGGTGACTGATGTTCAGTTATCTCTTTTGCCTATTCCAAATGCACTTTGAATCATGTAAACCTTATCTCCTCACATGGGGAACAGAGGAAATTTCCTATTTTCCAGAATGGATATGACTGAATAATTTACACATTATTTGCTATAAAAATTCTTTGATTGTGTGAATTGTGGAATGAAATGTGTGCACAAATCCAACTGATGTCTAATTACTCTGTATTACAAACTTACTATATGCACATCTGTGCATATGTGCTGAGCGCTGATATGAACTTAGTGCACTGATATCTTTTTTATGGCAAAAATCAAAGTGCTATGAGGTAGCTGCAGTGTCATGGCAGGACAACAGCCATCCAGCTCCATTACATTAATACCCAGCCTCTGATAGAGACCTGAAGGACTTATATGCCAGGGTAGAGGAAGTATTTATTTTTTCTAGAACAACATCTGGCTCATTAGTGAACTCCACAGGTGGCTATGCTGGTGGTTTCTGGTCCCTTATGTGGTTAGGCTCTGTGTGAACAGCTTTAAAAGCCCATCATGTCAATGACTGGCTCATTCAGCCTGAACTATTTTCGTTGGACTTAGTGATACTGTGGGATCTGTGCAACCTCAGCAAAGCCTCTCCTAAAGTAGGTGCTTAGAAACACCTACAGTTCAGACTGGAAAAAGAGATGGTATATTTGTTTACATAAAGTTTAGCACAGGCAAGCTACCTTATTTCTGAAACTGTTTATCCAATCTGGAAGATTTTTGTTCTTAATGAAGAAATAAAACATACTATATACATAAATAAAAAGAGTGTTTTAAGGCTATAAAGTCAAGCACCCAAATTCAAAACATTGGAAGAATTAAAAATATGTGGAAATTATTCAGAGTCAAACAAACTGGTATTCTTTTCTCTTCAGAAATGTTTTTGGATACTTAACACAGCTCTGGACTGATTGTTTTAGACTAGTTGCCATTTTCTGTAGGAAACTGAAATTTTGATTCACTAATGCAATATTGCCTCACACCATTTTTAGTGCTCCACTCATAATAGCCCATTGTTAGCAATGTATATCTTCACACTCCCTGATTTTCCCCACTGGAGATTTAAAAACATTTGGGGGTTAAAAAAAAAAAAAAATCCTAGGTTCTTACCTCTTTCCACCTTTTTACACAGTGAGGAAGATAAAATGCATTAATAACTCTATTTAGGTAGCAAAGATCAAAGAAGCAGGGGTTTGCTCCATTTCTGGTTCAATGTAGATCAGTCAAATTGGTCCAAAAGTTCAGCAAAAAAGCCTTTCAGTCTCCTTTCCTCTGATGCTAAGGGAAGTTACTGTGCAGCCCTGTACAGTGTTAATAGAGGAGGGTCAAACTGGAATAGCCTACATTCACCTGTATGCAGGGTAAACAACTGGCTTCAGCAGGATCCAGAAGCTTTACCACAGGCGCGTAATGAAGCCCACACGGTCCTCCGGCTCCACAAGTGAATAGAGAACAAAATGCCACATTATCTGTGAAGTGATCTTTCAAAGACGAGGTTAAAGTGTATCATGGGTTTCACAGAAACTTTTATACTCAGTTGTTTCTTTCTACTTTAGTACAAAATCACCGAGTTTCTAAATTCGGCAGAAATTCTGCTCCACACTAACTCATTTGCATATTTTGTACTTATTTCACAGTTTATTTGTTAATTGCCAGCCTGAAATTACACCAACTAGATTGAAGGCTCTATGTTCCATTAAGCATAAGAATTATGAGTGCTTCTGATGGTCTGAAGAACATCTTGCAGCATGACACAAAGAGAGATGTAGTGATTACCTGTGCCTGCAATAAATGTAATGGAAATCAGTATAATACACGTTTAACCTATGATAAGGGAAACATTAATATAGTCTTCTGTTCTGTTATTTGAAATCCTGGAAGTTCCTTGGGTGTAGGGATGATCTTTTATAGTGTTCCTCTCTTTTTCCCACCAAATTATCTTCATTTTTCACTGGGGCAGGGGTGTACCCAGACATTTGAATGCCCAGTGATGAATCAGAAAAACTAGACTCAAGCCATATCCCAGAACCAGCTGAAGGCAATCCCCATCTCATCAGTCCTCAGGGGCTGGGGTTCCTTCTGCTGGGCAGTGACACATCGAAGAAATATGTGAAGTCTTTGAGTGCAGAGACGATAGAGAAAACCCCAGGCTTGGAATGGGTTGGGCTGGTGGAAGTGAAGAGGATCTCTAGCCTCTGGATGCAGAGTGTGAGATGCTGTACCACAGGACGTTTCTGCACAGCTGGGAATCCTCCCTATCCTTTTCTTTCCCTGTCCAACGAGACTGCAAGAGTATCTGCACTTGTGTATGTAAAGTCTTTGTGTTGTTGCAGTAGGGAAAGAAAATTAAGGGTGGATATCTACATTGTGAATTGTGGCTCAGATTAACAACTGCCCAGACTAAAAAACCTTCAAAGAATAAACCATAAGCACAAAACCCCTCTGTTCTGAAAGGTGAGTTTCCTTCTGAAAGATCAAAAAAACAGAGGAAGTGTTTGAGTCTCCCACCTTGCAAGCGTTTGCTTTGAACACCAACTTATTGGATGAAGGTTACAAATTCCTTGTGTGTACCAGAGTCTGGCAGTACATAAGGTGTTCACAACATTTATTTCATAGTTTATCTGACAAATGTAAGATGCAATTGTTTGCATTTCCATTCACTGTAATTAATCTGAACAATATTCTGTACAGGCTTCCCATGCAGCCTTCTTTACCTAGATTTTCCATACACCTTCACTTATGGTACATGACTTACTTACAAGTCAGTAACCTAACTTTTGCAATAGGTTTTACATATTATTAAATATTATACTTAAAACTTCTACAACATATACACAGAATTTTCATGCCTTTGTTCCTATTCTAAACCAGCCACTATCCAAACAAAACTACTTTACTGCCCTCCTGGCAAAATAAAACTTTTTATTTGAAATAAATATATATATATATACATTAAATCTCTGTCTTTTCATTCATTTTTTTCACCTGCTTCTGCTAATGGCCCTGCTGGTGCCAGGGTCACTATTGTAGCTGGAGCTGCAGAAATAGGACTCACTCTGGTATGC